>OY992531.1:222714205-223314205 GCA_963921185.1 Dasysyrphus tricinctus
TTTTTGAACTGACGGCTCCATGCCATAGTTATAGGACTTTTTGCACGAAGAGGCCAACCACAACAAAACTAAAAGCTTGAGTGCAAGAGTAGCCTATCTGATCAGTTATAGCGGTATTTTGAAAAATCATTAATACAAAATTAAAAACCATTTATTTTTGGATCATATTGCGAAAAAAAATCAAAGCTATGTTTCTTTATTTTAAAACGGCAATTATTTGAAATTTTTTTAAACTACAATTGTTTGAAAATAATTTGTTCCTTATTTTTGCTCTACTGAAAATAATGGAAAATGCAGTTAGGCCACTATGGCTCTCACGGCCTCAATTAAACTTGTAATTAAGTTAAAAATACTTCTGTCATTTTTGCCAAGAACTAGAGATAAAAGGAAACAGACGCCACTCCAATGACACACATGCTATTAACAACCTCAAATAAATACTTCTTGGTAACAGCAGAGTTCGTGTTTACTGTAGTAAATTTTCGTTAAGATTTTGAACCTAATATGGATTAGCAGTTTATCAGCCCAATTCTAAATATTCCAAAGGAAAATTGTTCCCTGGGAGATGTGATCCCTCGAGAATAAAATTCTCCTATTCCGAATTCCCTGGGAGAATGATTTTCCTTTCGAAAGCGGGAATGAGAATTCTGAATGTTCGAAACAGCTGTTTCGCAGTATTTGACATAAGTACATTCCAAATTAAATAGCAGGGATGGAAAAAATAGTTTAAGAATTGTTACATTTAGTTAAATTAAAATAAAAACAGATTAATTTTCAGTATCGGACTAACAATTATGTATGAGTGTAAGTAATAAGAAGAATTAGAAGAAAATCGACAGCACAACACAACCCTTTTAATTCTCTGGATGTTCATTTCTTCAGAGGCAGTAGTTTTGTGTATGAATAATAATAAGAGCTTTGTGTTATTTATTTGGCCAAATTCCTAAGTGCAAGATTTGCAAAGCAGATTTAAAGCAAAAGCAAGTGAAATGCACACCATAATTTGAACATTAGTACAACACCTTTGCATTTGCACAAGGAAAAAGAATCTCGTTCATTTTGGGTCATACTGCTAAGCAGGAATTTTTTTATTTGCATTTGGGAATTGTTCTCTTAGCATTTTGCGCAAGAAGTCCGTTTCGGAATTCGGTCTTTTTTGCTGTCGCTTCTTCATACAAAGTTTCATTTTCGATTTAAGTGAGCTAAGGACGTTTTCATCCCAACCAAATTATATAGGTATGCGCCCGTTCGTACTCTGAAACCTGTTTTTCCTTATTGGGTTCACCGCTACTACTAGTGTTTGTTCTTATACCTTTTACAATATTTGCTTTCGACCCTTTGGCCTTTGCCAAAAGGATGAGAGTTCTTTCTTTGCTTCAGAAACTTTTGATTTTTGTTTTTTCCTCAAAAATAATTGAAATGTTAATAAATTTTAGTTGCGAAAAGGAAAATCCAATATTTTATTGATCAACTCTCCAGCAAAGAGAGAGAGAAGGGGAAGGATAAATACTTCCCCGGGAATTTTCATTTAGAATTGGGCTGTATATTTCTATTTTAATGAAATTTTAATTCGTAGACTTACTCTTCACCAATGTTTTTGGTTATTTGCGAAATTTGGTGCCCTTGTTTATATAGCGAGTTCAGTTTCCCGTTCTGAGTCTTCTTCTCGTTTATTTGTTTTCAGGATTTGGACCAAGTATGCGTATGCGCTGATTCGTTGCTATTGCTACTTTGCCAGTATGTTGTGCGGTATGTTCTCTGGATTTTAGGCGGCAATGGTTCAACTTAGTTGCAAGCGTTCGAGCTCCCAACCTTTATATTCTAAGACCATGTGATAGGTACAGCCCCGGATCTATGGGGGGGCAAACCGGGGCCTGTGCCCCGGGCGGTAGCTTACAGGGGCGCCAAATCTATGTGACTGCAAAAACTAAGAACTGTGACGCTTAATTAAATAAAATGAATTGAGATGCGGCTGTGGAATATCAAATTGTATTTCTCCGTCAACCTTTAGCAGTTGTTCTATCAAAGGGCACGGTAGTGCCCAGCCAAGTTCGCGGCACTACACCCTTTTTACAGGAACAAACTCAGGCGATTTTCAACCCCCCTCTAACTTCAGTACCAATAAAGTCAGAAACTTCAAATTCGCAGTATTTGCTGAACTGATCAAACACAGGTGGCTCACCAAATTTCAACTCTTTAGCATTAGTAATTTCCGAGATATATGACTTCAAAAATCGCAAAAACCGTAACTGACTGACTGACTCACTGACTCACTGACTCACTGATTCACTGACAGATCATCAAAATTATGAAGCACTTCCCGACATCGTAGAAACTTGAAATTTCACACAACGGTAGGCCTTGTGGTGCATACAAAGGAAAAAATCGAAAATCTGCAATTTTCTATTCAGGGGGTGTGGCATCCACCCACATTCTTAAAAATTCTTATAAGTTATATGGAGCACTTGCGATTGTTGTAGTACGATGAAAATTGGTAGGTCAGTAGGGCTTGAAGTACTTTGAAAGAAAAAAATTGAAAAATTAGAAGTTTTAGTTCAGGGGGCGTGGCATCAACCCACTTTCTCAAAAATTCTTATAAACTATATGAAGCACTTCTACTTCTAATTGGTGTAGAACGATGAAAATTGGTGAAGCGGTAGGGTTTGACGTGCATACAAAGATAAAAGTAAGAAATGTATGATTTTCAACTCAAGGGGCGTGGCATCTACCCACTTTTTAAAAATTGTAATCAATTATATTATGTACTTCCGATTGTGTAGAACGATGAAATGAAAAATGAAAATGGTATGTTGGGCTTGAAGTACTTTGAAAGAAAAAAATCGAAAGATTGGAATTTTCCATTCAGGGGGCGTGTCATCCACTTTATCAGAATTGCTATTATTTATATGGAGCACTTTCGGTTGTTTTAGAATTATGAAACTTTGTAGAGCGGTAGGGCTTGATTTTTACCTGGCAAAATAAATCTTTGCAAAAAGGAGTGAAATCACAACAAAAACATAAATGTTAAAACAAGAGCCAAGTTCTTATATGTACAAGAAACCCGTACGTAAAAAGTCAGCCAAAAAAAGTAATGAGATCTAAAATATATGCCAAGTTTTAAGTTCATGAAGTTTAATATCAAATATCTTAAGTAGAGTAATTTCGAAACAATTCCAAATCATGACAAAACTTTGGTACTTAATGATTACTGATTAAAATTTGGTGGATGTACTTGGCAAGTTTTTTCTTAATTACTTGCTTAATAACAAATTTAAATTGTATGAAAACTTGACCAGTGAACCCACCATATTTTAGTCAGTAATCATTAAATACCAAAATTCTGTCATGATTTGGAATTGTTTCGATATTACTCTACTTAAGATATTTGATATTAAACTTCATGAACTTAAAACTTGGCATATATTTTAGATCTCATTACTTTTTTTGGCTGACTTTTTACGTACGGGTTTCTTGTACATATAAGAACTTGGCTCTTGTTTTAACATTTATGTTTTTGTTGTGATTATTATTTCTCCATTTAAAGTTACAAATTAAAAATTAAAAAAAGAAACGAGCTATAATACATTGTTCAAAGTTTTTCTGATGTTTTTTAACAATTGTTCGTTCCATTGTATGTAACTGTATTTTTACAAAACTTCCCATCCTCTCTAAACTATAGAAAATATATACTCAAATGTGTCCCTCTACAAGCGTCTCACCACGCAGCGCCGTACAAATCCTGGTCTTGCCTAAGGAATTATTTGCTGGATACTGACAACTTTATTACACTGTATTAAAGATCTTTTTTAATTCACAGAAAATCTAAATACCCATAAAAATGTAGAAAATCAGGTGCTCTGAAATTAACTGTTTAGTAAAAATGTTTTCATTCAGATGAACAAAAAGTGAGATAAACGCTGAAAACCATTTTTACAATTTTCGACAACAATTTTTCATGATGTCGATAATTTTTAGAAACAAAAAATTGAAAAGATATTCTAACTTACAATATCAAATAAAAAATGCTACTCTCCGAGAAAATTGGATTTACCTTTTTTAACACCCTTTTTCAAAATGTTGGATAACACAAAATTTCACACCAGCCAGAGACTGCTCTCACGCTATCATAGAAGAGAACCAGCCAATCTAAAATTACTTGTTTTTTGACGTTGCTTAGCTCTCGTACTATTAAGGTTTGAAATTGTGTGTCAATTTCATTAAAATCGTTCAAGGAACTACGAAGTTATAATATGTGAAATATTTTTTTCTGTTACAATTCTGTATCAGCTATCACCCGAGAAAATTTCATTGCAATCTCTCAAGAAAGAACGAAGTTGCAAGACGTTGACATATTTTAGAAACATCCTATTTTGAAAATATTTTGTTCTGCTATAACTCTCTATCAGCTATCACTTCTGTCAATTTAATTGAAATCACTCAAGAAACAACGAAGTCTCGAGGATTTAACAGCTTTTTTCGGAACTTTGTGCTTCGATACTTTATCTTGCGTAACTTCGGCTTTTCGAATTTGTTTCGAAATTGTATCCTGTCGTAAATTTACATTTTTTCTTCTTCGGTTCAGGGAATGGATCTTCAATAGTTCTCCCATGATAAATTCGGGAACGAACCATATTTTACAGATCCTTGCAGATTTGATTCGAATGACAACGAATTTTATTAGGAACCAAAAAAAATGATTTGTGATCGAATCAAAAATAAAATTCTTTTGAATTGTTCACGACAGAACGAATCATATTTTATCGTCCTATGAACCTTGGTTGTGTACCGTCTTTGTTAAGGCATTGTTAATTTTCTTATCTATAGTAATATGTTGCTGAATAGGTATGGGCTGTACATCCATTAAAAAGTTTTATTCTCCCAGTGACAAAAAATCCAACCAAGCAGATATGTGTTTTTTTTTTCCATTTTTATCAAAAACGGAGAGGGCGTCAAAATCAAATTTTGCCCCGGTTAGGAAAAATCGTAGATCCGGGGCTGGATAGGTATCATCCATGTTAGAGTCCCCGTTCTGACATGAGGGACTCTTTGTTTTGATCCTATGTAGCGCCCTTTGTTTTCTTCCTCCCATCGTTCATGCCACTTCTGTTTGGTTCTGTTTTCTCCACTTCAACTCCAATTTCTCGTAGACGTTCTTTCATTGCCCTGCACTGCTAAAAATGTTTTGTCATCACTCCTGTAATTACAAGAGTGGCTGGCTCCTATCCTGTATTTCTCCTGTGGAAGAACGTCTGTCCATATTTTGCTTCCCATTTAGCTGAACAAAGCTGCTTTGGATTTTGAGGCACGTTTAGCGGCCAACCGTAACTGTTCCTAGAAACTCAACTTTGTGTCGAGTTTCTCAGATATTTCACCGCGTTCTTGCTCGATAGAAGTCGAATACCGTGGGGATTCGTCTTTTCGTTACAAGTACTACTATAATTCAGTAGCCAGAGAGAGCCTATGTTCCCCCAGCTAGAAATTTGTTTTTCTCATGACTTGATTCATTATTATCATAGCGGCAACGCCAACGTCATCTGCGTAGTTGACTAGAAAGGAATCTTCAGGCATCTCTACAGAGGATTTATTACGCTAGAAATAAGAACCAAGAAAGTTTGAAAACAGACAGAGGAATAGTGATGGTGAATTTAAATGGGTATGCTGGTTTTCTTTTTGATAAAAAAAAAATGGAAAATCTTTTGGGAAAGGCGATAATCCATAAAAAAAACGATTCAAATAATCCTGAAAACTATCATGGAATATCTTTCATGAACACAAAAATAACTGGAAAAATTATTCGTTCTTGTTACCAAAATTATTCAATTTCTATGTACATATTCAATTTCATATTTTTGTTACTACTAATCAAATTTTTCTAAATCATCGTTTTTGTGACAACTCATTCTATACCATGCATTAATTCGCACGCACCTGACATTTAAGATTAGGATCCCACGGACGAGTACTTTAATACACAAGAGTAAGGGAGACACGCTTGTAGTTGCACGGCTAAGCTCAGCGTATGGAGTGGCTTTTGCCGGTTCTCAATGCAACTCTTGCTTGACTTAACTAAATGGCGCACAATGCGGGGTCCATTTTGGAAAGCTGAAAGAAGAAAGTATTATAAGAATTTACACTGTCGTTTTTTTAAATGAAAATTTAAAAGTTAATATTTTTGGTATTCAACACCCAAATTATATTTAGTTTATCGACAAACTATCGCAACGACTGGCAAGAGTACGTTTGTTTTGAGTACCTAAATAATTTTTCCCTTAGTTTATGAAAAATCAAAATTAAGTATACATATTAGGTCTGATCCTTTACTTTGGGTTTCTGTGATTTTTAGTCCAAACTTGTGTCAAAAAAATTTTTTTATATGAACTTTGACACAATTTTGGACTAAAATGCGCCGAAATGCACAGAAAATCACAGAAATTCAAAGTAAAGGAACAGGCCTATTATATTAATCTTTCATTTTGCTTTGATTTTTAGTCCAAACTTCTGTCAATATTTTTTTTTATGAACTTTGGCAGAGCTCTGATCTAACTGTCAAATGAAAAAATATTACCTACAAAATAAATTGTCCTCTATTTACGGAATAGTAAAAAGTTATCTGATTCTTAAAAAAATGGCTTAAATAAATGTTCAACTAATGCGTCACATTACCTACAGATATCTAAGGTATGATCTTGCACTGGTTGTCAAAAATGTGAACTGTCAGAAGAAATTCAAGATGGCCATCCTTATGACATGACCCCAGGAAGGAATATTGTTTGCAAAAGTACTAACACGAGCACATAACCGCAACCTGCAAGCCACAAAAAAGTGTTTTTACTTAAAAAATAATTGTAAATTTATCATTCTCAAAATAATAAAATAGTATTAATAAACACTAAAAAGCTTGAAACAATCTTATTTGCTTAACAAGTAACAAATGAACAAACAACACACAAATTTTGAGCTTCAACAAGTGGGAGTCACAAGTTCCACCATTTTCCACTGATTTTGACACATTTGGAAGTGGGGGTCACATGTTCCACTGATTTTGACATATTTGCAAAACTGAACAAAAATGAAAACGCTAATGAAATGATACTAGTAATTACCTTTACATAATGTACATTATTATGTTGAACTTGAATATTTGAAATTCGTGTCAGCAAATGGACCTTATGGCCAGTTGCACCGACCTCTTTTAAATATTTATTGCTTCGTCTAATTTTAAAATGACATTTATCGGTTGCACCAACCACTTCTAAATCTAACAGGCCAATAAACGAACCAATAAACTAAAATTCCATTTTCCTCCAGATAAATTTTAAAAGCGAGTTTAAACGAACATGTCTAGGTACATTTGTAGGTACAAACAAAATAATTCAATTTTCTTTGACGGAACATTGTTAATTCCAAATTAAAATAACGAAAATAACAGGTGAAGGCATTTTGTTTCCTATTTATAATTCACTACTTAAATAAATAAATTATTCCAGAAAAATTATAGACTGGCCATCATGTGTTCATCTGATAACGAACTTAACCAAAAAATGGCGAGACGTCGCGTCGGAGTTGTTCAGGTTCACAGAGAAATCCATTTTCTGAATTCGATGACGTCGCTTTAAAATATTTTTTCATAATTTCCAAGAGTGTGTCGAAAAAAATATTACTGTTGTTTAGTTAGTATCTATTTCAATAGTTTCATAATTTCTCTAATAAAAAGAAAATAATAAATAATAATAAAAAACACCAAGATGGCGCATTGTCTGTATCTAATGAGAATACCTTGTTTCTGTTTATTGTGTATTCACATTTTCTTTATTTCTATCTCACTTGCACTGGTTAAATTTTTTCGTTCAGTTTAATAAACATATGATAAAATCCAGGGGTGGTTCATGAACTGCATTTTAGCTAAAAAATGCGCAAAATAGATTGGTGCAACCCAAATAAATTTATTAGTCCGATAAATTTTAACTCCATTTTAGCAAAAACCGCTTTTAGTGAATTTTGGTGCAACTGGACATTAGTCTAATAAACTATTTTAAAATTTGTTTTAAAAATTTTATTTTCTACAACGCAAAAAAAAGATGGAATTTCAATTCTAATATGTTTGTAAAAAAAACTACACTCATTTTTTTATTGAAATACGAACTAAATCAGACAAATCTTAAAACAAAAGACTCGCACACGTATAATTTGATAAATGGAAATAAACTCAAAGGGTAAATCAGCCGACAAACAGCCTTTGAATAGTGTTCCTCTGCCGAATTGCATGTCTTTATAAAACAATGGCCTCATTGGGAGGTTTGTGTTGTGTGTTCGGAGTTTTATATTTTGCAGACATTTCGTCTGAACTACACCGGCTAATAATGGACATTCCTTTTCATAAAACAGTGAGGCTTTTGTTTTTATCTTCCTCTCATCCAAATGGAAGATATCTATACCCTGAACTGTGGGATAGTGGATGAATAAAGCTAGAGAATTTAACCAGACAATTCGAGACGTACTTTACTTATATAAAAGTATACACATGTATGTATATATAGTATAGATATATGTATGTATGTAGACAGCTGCTGTTCAAACTTAAAGATTCAATGTCCTTTTACCAACAACGGTCAGTATGGGTATAGTGTCTGCGTGGATGATATTATGGTATTATGGTTTACTTCTGGCTAAATGTTTTGAGCATCATCGTCCATTGCCAATTATCATGTTACAAACACAGGCAGCAAAGAGTCTGTTTGGTTTTGCGGCATTTTTAATGTCTTAGACATTTTGAAGTTTCATATAACTATGCTTCACCAGTTACAAAGAAAAACCGCGTTCAGCGGAACGTATAAGCAGATGTCTGCTGGAAGATTTTTTTTTTATTTGGCATAGATATGTCACTGGTATATTTACAGGAAACTAACAATGGTGCCGCTTCGTCTACTGGGAAAGAGCGGGTTATTATTACATGTATATGTAGAATGTAGGTACTTATAGATATCATATATGAGCATAATACGGGACTCAAACGAGTGACGAAATGTCATTAATTCGACAATATTTTTGGTTATTAAATGTCATGTGTCAAGTGACAGGAATGACGGTATCTTGTCACTCGTTAGAGTGCATCAGCACTAGTTTTATTGATAAAGCTATTTTGATAAAATATACCTAGTATGGCAGTTAGCAGATTCATTAGACATTGTGAGTTGCTTAAATCATGCAAATCAAAAAGATGGCGCAGATCTATAAGGCAGCTTTCCAGGGTGCTGAAAAAGAGATGGTGGCGGGATAAACCCTTTATGGGCCAAAAGCAGCGCTCATATCCCCGTAGGAATCGGATTTTCTGGCTAGATGTTCTAAGGCTTAACAAGGACCAGGTCCTCCGGGTTTGGGGGTTGTGTCGTCGGGTTAACTTCCCCACCACGTAAAAATATTTGGTTATAAGAGAGACACAATAAGCTTCGCAACAAGACCTGTTACACGGATAATGACTTCAGGGTATGTAGATACATACTCGGAACGTGGAACCCTTTATTTACCCCAGTTACAACTCTTAACCTGAGTCTTTGATAAAAAGAAAAGATTGTAACATTTATTATAGCTGTGATGAAAGGCTACACATGAAAGGATGCGGATTCGTTGTGGAAAATAGGTTAAGAAGCAAAGCTATCGACTTTAAACCGATAAGTGATCTTCTGTGATTTGCATCAAAGTCACTTTCTAAACATAACCCTAATAAGTGAGTACACAAACTTCACAATGGAGTTGAACGCTCTTTAAAGGATACGTTTTTTAACCGCCTGGACAGAACTTACAGAGCCTGCCCGGAGTATGATGTAAAAAATTTCTCGGGGATATCAGTGCTCAAATTGGAAACGAAGACACTTTTGGCGGATAAGTTGGTAGACACAGCCTCCACGAAGAGACAAATAATAACGGCCTCCGACTTTTAGACTTTTCAGAAGCTTGGAATACGGTGATAAGTATAGCACTCAGTTTCTACGGCTAAGAATCCACGAAGCAACCTGGTGCTCCCCAAATGGTCGATTGACCAAATTCACCATATGCTAACCGACGGTAGACAGGCTTGCGTATCTGCTTTTTGAGGAGTAAACATCGACTCTGATCATTTCTTGGTTGCAGCAAGGTTTAGAGCTCGGCTGTAAATTAAAAAGAAATTATGAACCGCCTTAAAGAAGAAATTCGACGTTGTACGCCTTAGCATAGCTGGAATCACCAAAGCTTTCAGTGAGCATCTGAGCGAGAAGCTCTCTGCTCATTCAACAGCCACAGACATCAATGACCAGTGGTTCCAGTATTGCCATGTCATCAAAGAGGCAGCCGAAACCACAATAGGCTATATCAACCACTCCGAAAAAAACCCGTGATGACAGAAGTTGCACATGCGAATATTCTGCAGCGGAAAATAGAGCAGCGAATGAAGATTATCGAGTCAGGAGAAGAGAGAAGAAGAAGACCCTGAAATGCAAGAAGAATAAGTTCGCAGCTCAAGGAGTTCCAAGAGTCTCGCGATCAAAACAACACGTGGAAGTTTAGTAAAAAGCCAACCACCTGGGGGCTGGCCTTAACGCCGGAACGCAGTCTCTTCAAAACAGCAAAGGTAACCAAGTCACCAAAGCTCAGGTAATAGTTGATGTATTTAAGCAGCATTTTCAGCAACTGCTGAATGGGCATCAGGTAGAGCGAGAAATAGAACGAAAAGCACACCTAACTCCAATCAATGAAGACCCATTACCATCACTACCTAGTAAAGAAGAGGTAGAATAGCTATAAAAAAGCTCAAGAGCAACAAGGCTGTAGGATCTGATGGTATACCAGCGGAGCTTTTCAAGCAGGGAGGCGATATGTTGAAA
The DNA here is from genome assembly GCA_963921185.1 of Dasysyrphus tricinctus. Classification (NCBI taxonomy): domain Eukaryota; kingdom Metazoa; phylum Arthropoda; class Insecta; order Diptera; family Syrphidae; genus Dasysyrphus; species Dasysyrphus tricinctus. The sequence continues at coordinate 222,725,065 of OY992531.1, forward strand.
GGCTGAATACTAACCCATCAGCTAAGTTTGGGTTTAAGAAAGCATGTCCAATGACTATATCCGGCAAGAACTATCGAGACACGTCATATACAAGATCCAATCCAACATGCTGTGTGAGCGTCTTAAGCCGTTCTGCAGCACAATAATTGGCAAGTTCAAGTGTGGCTTCAGGCCAGGCAGATCGACCATAGACCATATGTTCACTCTCATGCACATCCTGGAAAAGACCAACGAATTTCTAGTTGAGACTCACCATCTTTTCATCGACTTCAAAGCCACATATAATAGCTTTCATCGTCAGGATATTGGAAAATACGTGATGCAATGTTCAACAAAGGAAAAACCTAACCGAACTATTTCAAACATGCACAGGGTTTCGGCAAGGAGATGCGTCATGTTGATAAGCCAAAAGAAATAGGAGGTGGTGTTTTGATTGCTGTGCGTAATTATTTTGTATCTTCTTTTGTTTCTTTTCCTTTCCAATTATCCATCGAATTAATCTGTATAAAAATAACTTTACAGTCAAAATATATATACATATTAAATGCATACATACCCCCTAAAAGTTCTGACGCAGTTTTTAATGAACTTTCTATGGCCATAGATTTTGTAATGGACTTAGATATGTTGCTCTAACAGCAATATTTTACTTCTATGTGATTTCAATCTACCGTTTATAGATTGGGTCTCTTCTGAAGATGAATCATGCCAAAAAGCTTCTTTAACTTCTGCACAATCGGAACTTTTTTTACTTAATAAAATTAGTACTACTGACTTACAGCAAGTAATACAGCTTACTTGCTGTAAGTAATACAGCTTACTTGCTGTAAGTCAAAAAATTCTAAAAATCGAGTTCTCGATCTAGTATTTTCATCAGACGCTATTAGTACTCTTGTTCTAAAATCTAGTTCTGGAATTACTAATATAGATAATTACCATCCTCCCCTGGATATTTTCCTTGACTTGACTAATCATCTCACAGTAAATAGTAATTCTTATGATTGCTCACATATATTTGACTTTAAAAAGGCTGACTATCAATTGCTCTCTGAAAAACTAGTTAGTTCTGATATTGGTAAAATATCAGCATGTACTAATATGGATGAGGCAGTTTCTAGTTTTTATTCAATCTTTTATAGTTGCATGAATGCTTCTTTACCCTTAAAATTATCGAAAGACTCGAACGTTTGCCAGGCATGGTACACGAAATAGCTCAGATCACTTCGTAACAAGAGAAATAGGGCGTGGAAAACTTATTTACTAATTTATAAATTGATCATAGTTCTTATATTGCACTTTTTGAAGAATTCAAAACTCTTTCAAGGGATCTTTATACTAATTACGTAAATGAAATGGGAAGCTTTTTAAAAGAGGATCCTAAGTTATTTTGGAAATTTGTCGCCTGTCGTTGTTGATGAAAGTTATTTTAAAAATTTACATATCTATTCCCAATTGTAATAATATACCTGTGCACCTGAACACTGTTTTAGAATATCTCTCTTCTTTAAATGATGATTACTCGTCTGGTCCAGATGGAATTCCATCCAGGTGTAGGCATATATTAGTTCAGCCCCTTCAATCTTGACTTGAGCTTTCTATAAAATCAGGGAAGTTTCCTTGCTCATGCAAAAAATGATTTTTAACTCCAGTTTTCAAGACGTGTGTGAAGTTAGCATAACATTTTTGAGCTAGGCCAATGGGACCATGGCAGGAATTTGCAGTTTTTTTGCATTTCTTATGCATTTCTATTCCGGATTTTGCAGTTCACCAAATAGTGGGTGTAACCGACTGTACTGCTAACTTCACTGTGAAGTTAGCAGTGCCTATGCTTTTCTCAGCAACCGGGCTAGCTAGGAATCTGAAATAAGGCTCTGAATTTGCAGTTTAATTTGCAGTTCCAGAAAAGGAAAAAACCAAATTTCTAAATCCTTACATAAAAAAAATTTCATACTGTACTGCTAACTTCACTGTGAAGTTAGCATAAAAGTCCTTTTCTCGGCAACGGTGATATGTAGAAATTTGCAGTAAGGCTCCAAATTTGCAGTTTAATTTGCAGTTCAGGAAAAATTTATGTCCAAATTTTTAAGTCCAAATTTGAAAAAAAAATCGAATAAATTCATTTTTCACTCTTAACGTCACTGTGAAGTTAGCAGTACATACCCTTTTCTCAGCAACTGAGCCACCTAGAAAATTGCAGTTTAAGTCCAAATTTTCAGTTTTTCATGCACTTTAAGAAAAAACTAAGTTCAAATTTGTACGTCCAAATTTGACAAAAAAATCGAAAATTTTACTTTGCACTGTTAACATCACTGTGAAGTTAGCAGTACATACCCTTTTCTCAGGAACTGAGCCACCTAGAAAATTGCAGTTAGGGTCCAAATTTGCAGTTTTTTATGCACTTCAAGAAAAAACTAAGTTCAAAATTTAAAGTCCAAATTTCACAAAAAATCGATTAAATTCATTTTCCGCTGTTAACATCACTGTGAAGTTAGCAGTACATATCCTTTTCTAAGGAACTGAGCCAGCTAGAAAATTGCAGTTGGTGTCCAAATTTGCAGTTTTTCATGCACTTCAAGAAAAAACTAAGTTCAAATTTTGTAGTCCAAATTTGACAAAAAAATCGATTAAATTCATATTTCACTGTTAACATCACTGTGAAGTTAGCAGTACATACCCTTTTCTCAGGAACTGAGCCACCTAGAAAATTGCAGTTAAGGTCCAAATTTGCAGTTTTCCATTTACTCCAAGAAAAAACTAAGTTCAAATTTTAAAGTCCAAATTTGACAAAAAATCGATTAAATTCATTTTTCACTGTTAACATCACTGCCCAAGGAGCACAGATTTGAATTTTGCAACAAGAAATTCAAAAATCTGGTTTCACAAGAATAACTCGGAAGTTTTTGTAGAGTTGTTGAATGCTCTCATTGTATTTTAAATTATTTGAGTTCCAACTTTGTTATATATTTAGGTCACTGTTCTTATTTAGTGGGACTAAAAATAAATAGGCGTGGCTTAATAGTAACTGAGTAGTTATCCATTGTGTAACTTAATTTTAATTAGCCGTTCTCAAAAACAAAATCGAAACTGTTTTGGGACTTTGATCTTTTGCTACTTCAAAGTAACTCTAAAGTGTCTAATCATTATGATTCAGAAAAACTAATATACAACACTTTTGTAACAAAGTGAAAAATTAACAGAAATATTAAATAAGATCCTAAATGCAACTAGCTACATTGTAACTTGCTGTCAGATTCTTCAAAAATAACTACCATATATTAGGGTGTCTATTTCCCAACATATTTTTTTAAGGACAAACATCTCCTTAGTAAAATATGAATGTCCTAAAAAAATATTTTACCAAAAGATTGTGTCCGATTTGTCAATAACCCTTACAAATGTATATTTGTATAGGTATTGCTGTTTTCACATTTTACTTTTGTAATTATTGCAGCTATTAATTTTTTTTTTGTTTATATTTGTTCTTTAATCCTTTAAAAGCCCTCACTCAAAAACTTATAAGCAATAATTTTATATAAAATATTAAGACTTTTAATTATTTAATTAATAACATTATGACTTTTAATTCAATGATGATGAGAAATAATTTGTTTGGTCAAATTTTTTTTGGTCACTAAATTTTATTTAACCTTTAATACATTATTTTGGAAAATTGACGACACCCTAATGTAGGTTCATGTTAAAAAAATATCTTTTTGTTCGGCTTGAAAACAAAATGGCAGAAACAAACCTAAATGCAACAAGAAATACATGCAGATGGTCACAAAACTGTTTTCGATTTCTGGAGTTATTGAAGGACTTGTATGCAACTCTAGTATGACAACTGTGTCTGTCACTTTCGATGTTATTGAACAGTCACTGAGGGAAAGCATGTTGTTTCAAAGGAGGTGCGTTCTTTTCCTTCATTAAATTGAACTTTTGTTGACGTTCACCGTTCATTTATTCCAAAATTTTATTGTTTTGTTTTATTGGATTTGGAATTTATTTGGAATTTTTATTTATGTATGTAGTTATTTTCAATTTAGTATTTTCTATTGTCGATTTTCATTTTTCATATTTTTTTATTAAGATTTATATTTTTATCCATAAATAGTCCGACTTGGACAAATGTTATTATAATGGGAATTTTGCCCCTCCTTAAATGAAAAAGAGAGGTATTAGTAGGCTTAATGATTCAATTTCTTAAAAAAATATTGATAAGGGGAATTTGATTTGTTAATTATATGAGTATTTAAGTACTAATTGTATGAATATTTGAGTACTTAAATTTTTTGGACTTAGTTTTTCTTTGAAGTGCATGAAAAACTGCAAATTTGGACCTTAACTGCAATTATCTAGCTGGCTCAGTTCCTGAGAAAAGGGTATGTACTGCTAATTTCACACTAACGTTAACACTGCAAAGTGAATTTTTCAAATTTTTTGTCAAATTTGGACTTAAAAATTTGAACTTAGTTTTTTCTTGAAGTAAATGGAAAACTGCAAATTTGGACACCAACTGCAATTTTCTAGCTGGCTCAGTTCCTTAGAAAAGGATATGTACTAATAACTTCACAGTGATGTTAACAGTGAAAAATGAATTTAATCGATTTTTTGTCAAATTTGGACTTTAAAATTTGAACTTAGTTTTTTCTTGGAGTGCATGAAAAACTGCAAATTTGGACCTTAACTGCAATTTTCTAGGTGGCTCAGTTCCTGAGAAAAGGGTATGTACTGCTAACTTCACAGTGATGTTAACAGTGAAATATGAATTTAATCGATTTTTTTGTCAAATTTGGACTTTAAAATTTGAATTTAGTTTTTTCTTGAAGTGCATGAAAAACTGCAAATTTGGACACCAACTGCAATTTTCTAGCTGGCTCAGTTCCTTAGAAAAGGATATGTACTGCTAACTTCACAGTGATGTTAACAGTGAAAAATGAATTTAATCGATTTTTTGTCAAATTTGGACTTTAAATTTTGAACTTAGTTTTTTCTTGAAGTGCATGAAAAACTGCAAATTTTGACCCTAACTGCAATTTTCTAGGTGGCTCAGTTCCTGAGAAAAGGGTATGTACTGCTAACTTCACAGTGATGTTAACAGTGCAAAGTAAAATTTTCGATTTTTTTGTCAAATTTGGACGTACAAATTTGAACTTAGTTTTTTCTTGAAGTGCATGAAAAACTGCAAATTTGGACCTAAACTGCAATTTTCTTGGTGGCTCAGTTGCTGAGAAAAGGGTATGTACTGCTAACTTCACAGTGACGTTAACAGTGAAAAATGAATTTACTCGATTTTTTTCTTCAAATTTGGACTTAAAAATTTGGACATAATTTTTTCCTGAACTGCAAATTAAACTGCAAGTTTGGAGCCTAACTGCAAATTTCTAGGTATCACCGTTGCCGAGAAAAGGACTTTTATGCTAACTTCACAGTGAAGTTAGCAGTACAGTATGAAATTTTTTTAATGTAAGGATTAAGAAATTTTGTTTTTTCCTTTTCTGGAACTGCAAATTAAACTGCAAATTCAGAGCCTTATTTCAGATTCCTAGCTAGCCCGGTTGCTGAGAAAAGCATAGGCACTGCTAACTTCACAGTGAAGTTAGCAGTACAGTCGATTACACCCACTATTTGGTGAACTGCAAAATCCGGAATAGAAATGCATAAAAAATGCAAAAAAAACTGCAAATTCCTGCCATGGTCCCATTGGTCTAGCTCAAAAATGTTATGCTAACTTCACACACGTGTTTTCAAGAAGGGTGGTAGGAACGATATAAAGAATTATAGGCAAACATCAAAACTGTCTTGTATACCGAAACTTTTTGAAATGTAATTTGTGAAAGCTTGGCATTTCATAGCAAAAATTAAATATGCGAAAAACAGCATGGATTTATGCAAAGAAGATCAACAGTAACAATAATCTTCTTACTTTCTTAGTGGAAACACTCCTCCCTCTCTCTCGTTAAGAACCTTCTAAAGGGATTGGAACCCAATCTCCAGTTGCGATGAGAGCCTGGGAGTTGATAGACAGAAGTTATCTTTTAAGTGGAGCTTGTGTTCTCTTGAATGAAAGTCCCAAACCTTTACTTAAACACTAAATTTTGAGTAGGTTCCCTGAAAGTGACCTCTGTCTGTAAGATCGAGAAAAAGTCTTTAATTAATGCAAAAGAAATCCATAATGGGTTATATATATGCACGGGGCTTCCCAGAAGCTTTTGGATGATTCAATCATGTAAAAAATATGTCCGAGCAATTTTGACCGTCGAGGTAAAGGTTCACCTATGAAAACCAACTGACAGGATGATCCGGCAAATTTTTACAATACACCAAAGGTTTTTTTTTCATTTTTAGTCCCAAATATTTTCATAAACTCAAGTGGCCAGTTAAGAATCAGGCGTGGGAGAAATCTCGACTGTAACACCCTTAAAGTTCCATTCATTGATGTTTTCTTGAATTGAAATTATACCCCCATAAGCATTCTTTTTGAGTGTTCGTTGCACCAGAGCAGAGTAAACCAATTGAATCTGGACAATCGTCATTAATATTAGCGGCATTCAATTTCTGACGTTAAGCTTCACCCATAGTAGATGCATATATCCAACCTACATATATATCTGCCGAAACAATTTTAATTGCATGCTTAAAAGGAGTTGATTTTTGTTTTTGTTTTTTTGAAACGTATTTAATGGCAATTCGTGTATTCTTTCGATTGTGTTGTGGTTGTGGTGTACAATTCTCATGATCTGCTACCTTGTCGACTCTCATACAAAATATACGCAACCAAAACAAAATTGCTTCACCATTATGATCACCCAACTCCTCTCAACATGCTCAACACACCACTCCAGTATATCCAGAATCCAGATCGTGTTCTGTCTTTCATCGCCAAACAAGAATAAAAACAATAAAGTTGCGCGCCAGAGATGTTATGCGAAAGCTAAATCAGAAGATCTGGACTGGAGGTATATTGCTGCAAATTCTTATAAATGTACAATACAAACAATAAAGAAATAAATTACTCAATCATGGAATGCGCATCTGAACGTATAGCGTATATGTAGGTCCATATTATACTCTCGTATATATACATAGTTTTCGTTTAGCGGCATGTGTAAAACTTATTCGCCAATGGATTGCAAGGCAAATTGACTTCACCTCTTAAGAGGTTGTTGTTGTTTTTTTGTTGACCACCTTAGAGATTTGAGAAGATTACTTTGAGGTGGATTTATATATTTATTTTGCAAATAGTTTATATTCAATTTCAGTATTCTACTTTTTCTTAAAATAAACTTTTACAATATTTTTACAATAACTTGGCCATCTGTTGGTTTCTTTTTGAATCATCCATTATTTTGACACTAACAGCTCAGAAAACTGACAAAACTCAGTATTATATTTCAGCGGTATGAAGTGGATCGATTTACGCTGTTTACACTTGGGGAAGTATTAAAAACGTACTTCCAAAAAGAAAGCTGAAACAGTGAAATTTTTGAATAGAAAATCCAGTCAAAATAATGGACCAACTGCAACAGAAAGTGCGTGGGACTGGTTTGCTGTTTGAAAACTAAACAAATTTTCGTGTCACAAAACGTCAACGGAGGTCAACGAAGAATGTTGGAGATGTTGCTTACATGAAATAGTGTGCTTCACTTACTTTTACTTAAGATGGCACTACAGTCCGGGGTGGACCAGGGTCTCTACCAACAAGTTTCTTCCAGCCAGTTCGGACTCTAGCTAGCTGTTTCCAGTTATGCACGTCAAGTTGGTTGAGGTCCTCTTCCACTTGCGTGCACCACCTGTAACGCTGTCCTCCTCTATTGCGCCATCTCATGGGGTTGGATTCAAAGACTATCCGGGCCAGTGCATTCGCTCTAGCTGACCCAGGAGGCTAGGTCGTTGGCTTATCACTTTTGTGGCTAGCTCGGTGCCGCTATACAGCCCGTTCAGTTCATTGTTGGACCTTTTCTCGATTCCTCATCTTTGCAGACGGGACCAAAATCACCCAGAGAACTTTCCTCTCGAAAGAGCCTAACACGTTCTCATCCACGATTAATAGTGTCCATGAATCATGAAACAGGACCGGGATGATAAGCCTCTTATACAGGGACTCTTTACAAAGGGCTTTGAAGCTCATTGTCTTCTTAACCCAAAGATGCAGCGATTGGCAACAATAATTCTTCGCTTGAACTCAGCACTGGTATCGTTCACTGAGTTGATAGCGGAGCCTAGGTAAACAAAGTTTTTGACAACTTCAAAATTAAAGCCTAAAGTTGGGTATCCTATGTTGTTGACAGCATATGCTTCGTTTTGCTGTTATTCACCGTTAAACCCATCTTCTTGGCCTCCTTCTCAATACTCATAAAAGCACCACTGACATCACGCTTTGTTCGTCCGATTATGTCAATGTCGTCAGCGTAAGCGAGTAATTGTACGGACTTTTGAAAGATTGTGCCTCTAGTATTGACATGAGAGTTTTGCACTATTCTTTCAAGAACGATGTTGAAGAAGTCGCATGACAGCGCATCGCCTTGCCTAAAACCTTTTATGACATTAAAGGTATCAGTGAGGTCTTTGCCGACCTTGATAGAGAAGTGTGCATTCTACTGATGTACAAACGGTGGTGAGCTTAGGAGGGATGCCAAAACTAAACACTGATCATACGCGGCCTTGAAATCGATGAAAAAGTGGGGGTTATTGATTTGAAACTCCTGGGGTTTTTCCAAGATCTGCCCTAGTCCGAATATTTGATCGATGATGGACTTTCCTGGCCTGGACCTATCGATCGCGGCCTTGAAATCGATGAAAAGGTGAAGGTTATTGATTTGAAACTCCCGAGGTTTTTCCAAGATGTGTCCTAGTGCGAATATTTGATCGATGATAGGCTTTCCTGATATGGACCTATCAGGTTGTTGAGAAATGGCTTCAGGCGTTCACAATTTACGGCAGAGAAGATGTTGTTTGCGATGTTAAGGAGACTTATGCCTATATAGTTGATGCAGTTCAGAGGATCACCTTTCCTTAGGATCGGGCAAACAATGCTGAGGCTCCATTCATCGGTCATGCTTTCCTCCGACCATATCGTGCAGATGACCTGGTGCATACCTTTAACCAATTCATTACCAGCCGCTTTGAATCTCCCTGCCACAAGGCTGGAGTTCTTGGCCTACGTCGTCAAGGTTTAATATACAATTTGCAGAAATGATTTTTTTCATATTCTCAGCACCGACTGCGATTCTACCACGATGTACCCCTGATCATCCTTACAGGCTTCAGTTCGGGCCTTGTAACCCAGAGAGATTCTTTTCACTTGTTGGTACCCGAACTTCATTCGCTCCTCATATTCTTGCATTCACAGAAGCCGGTGTTCCTCTCTCCTCTTCTGTAGATGATTTGAGCAGGTCTGGTCCTTCTATGCAGCGCCAATTTGTATGTCTATTGTTTAGCTGCATGTACTTGCCGACATTCTTGGTCAACACTGATTTGGGCGTATGAGACCCATCACGTCAGAGGCGGCATCTCTGATGGGATGGAGACTCGACCGGTAAAGAACCTGGTGTTTTCTTGTGACTGTAGCCATCCAACATCGAACTTATTCACAATATTTCCCTGTTTTGACTTTGGTCTGGATATCCGAGGTAGTAGTCCGAGCCATTGTTGGCTCCTTAGAACGTTCGGACATCCTTGATACTGGAGGTGTGTTTTGCGTCGATCGCATTGTGGCCAACCTGGTTGGTGCTTGATTGACCAGGATATCACCATGTCCCCTTGTAAATATCGTAGTTTGAGAACTGTGTTTTTTGCTCCGCAACAAAGTCGATCAACCTGAGTCTGTTATCCGAGGTGTCGTCGTGCAGGCTATATCTTCAGATTGTGTCACGGACTCAGGACGTTTTCTCTCCCTGGTTTGGCATCAAAATCACTCAAGACAATTTCAATGTCATAACTAGGGCATTGCTCATATGTTATGTCGAGGAGCTCTTAGAACTCTTCCTTGGTTAGTTCGTCTATCTTCTCTGTGGGGACATGCGTGCATATGAGGTTAATGTGGTGAATTTAGCCTCAATGCGAATTGTTGTCAGGCTCTCGTTCACATTATTTAGTTGAAACTTTTTTGTCTAAGCCTACCTCTAACGAAGAATCCACACCCAAAAAGAAGCTGCCTTCGTAGTCGGTATCCGTCGCGGTAGTAGATATCGCAGTCTTTCATTTTTCTATCGCCCGACCCATCTCATTGCTCAGATAGTTCAACTTGACTGGAACTGTAGACTCCACCGTTTATTCCATCTGGACGGGGAATTCTTCCGCTGCCAGTGTGCTTCACCAACAAAGTTCCAATCGACGTTCCGTTTTTGCTTCTCTCTTTGGGCCTTAGAGCACCTCAAAATTGGCGACAATTTTGCCCAAAAATTCATCTTTTCGGAGGAGGAGAATTTTCAACCCAGACGGTGGTGGTGGCAGCGTAAAGAAGCAAAATAAGCATACTCAAGGCTAGGAAAATCCACACTCCATTGCATCCTGAACATGTGATTGTTTGGTGTGGTTTGAGGAGTGGTAGAATTTTTGGCCTACATACATATCTCTGAATAGGCAAAGACGCGACGGAAGGAACGTTACAGTTAACTGAGAGCACTTCCTACCGAGGCAAGATTCTCGGTCATATGAGGTCAGAAATTAAGGATCTGAACTTGGGAAAGCGATGGGTTCCAGTATGATGGGACTGTGTGCCACACAGCTCATATCACAATACTGAAACTCTGCTCTGGCAATTTGAGGGCGGGTTATCTCGCCCGGTGAATGAATGTATTGAAGTCACATTCAGTGGACACAATGTGTATACATGCATAGTTTTTTTTTCACAGTCCAAGAAAAACAAAAGCCTTTCCTACGAAAACATTAAAACAACTTTATTATAAATTAAATTAGATTAAATTAGTTATGTATGTACATAAATTTTTAAATTATAAGTTTCTTCCGTCAAAAACTTATTTTTTTTTTAAATTTCCACAATAAAAATGTCTTATTTGTTTTCCAACAATATTGAAGACAATGTGTCGAGCGAAGATGATTCTCTTCTAGATAATGACTTGATAGTCGAAGTTGAAAATTTACTAAGCAGTTCCACGGTACTTCTTGAAAATAACTACAGCTATCAGCTAAAAGCAGCACTTAATCGCCGCCGCCACCGCCACCACCGCCGTTATGAGGGAACAATACAACAAGATCGAAGATTCAAAAGATCAAAACGAGAACCAGAGGAAGATGACGACGTCATTTTCGTCAAAACTAATCCTGGAAGTGCCCCATCAACCGGTACGACCCAAATAACTGAAGTAGTCGATCTTTGCACTCCCAGAAAACGCATCAACAAATGTGCTGCTCACAAATGTAGACAAAAATCAATGAAAACCCCGGCGAAACTTAGTAGTGAAATGCCAGCTTTTACCTGTTCCATTTGTGTGGAAAATTGTATAGGCCGAGAACCAACTTCAACGCCTTGTGGACACATATTTTGTAAGTCGTGCATTACGCAGGCAATTCACCTAACAAACAAATGTCCGCTTTGCAATAGCAATTTAAACTCCAATCAGGTGCATCGGGTTTACTTATAAAAATTACCCACATAAACATATTTAAACTAAATTTTACTTTTGTTTATTTTTTGTTTTATCAGAATTAATTTAATTTGTATAGAAAAGGTATTCATGCAACATTAGGTGTGTTTTGTTGACCTCCTTAATGTGAACATTAAGATACGTTCCACATTCAGCCATAGAGTTACTGGAGTTGAAATGTGAAGTTAACTTGTTGTTGTTGGAATTTGCATTGGAAAATTTGCCTTAATGTAAAGTTCTTCTTAATGTTCACATTAAGGAAGTCAACAAAACACGCCTATTGTAAAACCACCGTTAAGGTCGTAAACGTCAGAAAAATTCAAAAATTTGTATGAAAAAGCTTTTACTTTCCAATATTTACGACGTTATGCATGGTTTTACTACTTTGCATGTATAACTCTAATATTTGTTTTAATATCTTTTATACATTAAAAAAAATTTAACAATAAATAAAAATCTGTTGAACAATAAAAAAATCCCTTAAGAAAATTAACCTTTGGACTTTTTAATCGACGGATCTCGTTTGGTTTAAGAGCTAACAGCTAATTTTTGGTTTGGAGGTATAGCCCAAATGCGAGAATGTTGAGGTATAAGGATCTTGAGGTATAAGGGTCTCGAGCTCAGAATGGTGTTTTTTCAGCTTTGGTGTGGCGGATATAACCACTTTAATTTATATGTAAACTTAAGAATACTGCGCTATGGTTCAGAATTTCGGAGTCCCTGACAATTTCAGTGTCGCCACACCAAACCAGACGACCGACACTACAAAAGGGTGAAAAAACGACTTTTGGTTTGGAAAGAATAACCACCTTAATTTATTTGTAAACTTAAGATAACTATAAGTTTTGGTTAAGAATTTTGGGGTCACAGGCGATTTAAGTGTCACCACACCCAACCAGACGCTCGACCCTAGAAAAGGGTGAAAAATCTACTTGAAAGTTAAAGTGAACGACAGTCCACTTCGTAATTGTTAGAGTACTGTAACAATGCAAAAATCTCCTTCCATTTCTGATGGTTTTGATAGTTGCTGATGTTCAAAAGATAAAACGCTAAAAGAGCCAGTTGTACAAATATGTAATCCGTGGTTAAGCAGTTTTAACTCATTGACGTTGGTGAATTAACTGAAGTTCAACGATAGGTCAAACATATAATCGGCTTTTATAACTTACTTGAGCCTCAATGAATTCGCCAAAATCAGCGAGTTTAAATTGCTGAACCACGGATCAAAATATGAACCACCTTTGTACAATTGGCCTGGCGCGCAATAAAATTATACAACTGCTTTTCTACTCTACTCAAACACGAATTTTGTGGTACAATTTACGCGGTCTACAAAGGCCGAAGGCATATAAATTATACATCGTTTAAAAGGTTTTTTTGCACTGAAGTGCAGAATGCAAAAGTTTATTAAATATTTGCACCTCAAACACTAAAAAACAATAAAAAAGAAAACTGCACAATAAGTGCGAGCGAGAGCTAGAGCGAGACCGGGTACCTATATTTGCTCCCGACACTTAATTTTACATTTTCACTTTAAAATTCACAACACTTATTAAGATTCGTGTTTGCCCTTTTATAATTTATGATGATTATATTTTCTTTTCACTTCTTTTTTTTTGTATTCCTTTGTTTAATTTGTTTTTCTTTGTTATTATTAATATCGTTCATTTTTAGTTTGTTTTTATTTAGACCAAATCAAAAAGTCGATAAATAGGTGACGTTTTGATTCTGTCCAGCGCCACCCACCAACCAACCAATTTTCCAGCTGACTGGAAAGAATATTGATATGTCCGATGGCAGCGTTCAGTGCGCTGCAGAAAAGTAGCTCTGTTCTTCTCGACGCTCAAGGCTGCTTTTAAACGATGCAATTATTCTTGCGATTTTTACTTACGGCTATATTATTCACTCGTTTAATCCAGATTAAAACTTAAATCCAGATTAAAAGTATTTTAAATCCAAACTTAAATCCAATCCCATATTATTCACTCGTTTAATCCAAACTTAAATCTATTTTTTAAAATCCAATATCGATTAATCCAATTGGATTTAAACTGCCCTCCAGAGGTCAGTTTAAGTACTTAAATCCAGATTAAAACACAATTTCATATAATTCATTATTTCTTGACATTTCAAGTTTCTGATTGTTTGTGCGCTCGCAGAATCATACCAACATAGTGAAATAAAGATTCAAAATAGCTTTTTATGGCCTTAGTCCTACAAATTGGCGTTTCGTTCGGCTTATTCACTTGAACGCATCAGTGACATAGTGAGAGCTTTGTCAAACGCAATTTGTTTTTCTGTCCAATCCTTAATGCTAAGTCTTCTAATTGGCTGATTTATTTCAGTAGTATAAAGAATTTGTATTATAAAACCTTCTTATAAAAAAAAAATAGTGAAATAAATTAATTAAAGTAAACAAAAAGTTTCACGGGAGAAATTTGACATTTGGATTAAATGATCTTAATCTGGATTTAAATACATTTTACATCTGGATTATGGGCATTTTAATTCCATTGGACTTAAGGCATGTTCAGAGTGAATAATATGGACATGGATTTGAATTTTTGGATTTAATAAATCCGGATCTAGATGTTGGATTAAAAACTTCTTTAAATCCAATTTAAATCCAGGGTGAATAATATGGCGGCTAATTTTGTTATCGAAAATTTGTATGCAAACGTCAATGTTTGCTATAAATTTTCACACTTTTTTATCAGGCTGACTGGCAGTCGGTGGACTCTCATACGTGATCGATAATAGCTCGTTTTTTTTTTTTTTTTGAAAGTCGGTGTTTAACTTAAGCACGGAGAAAAAATGTCTTACCGGAATGAATAACATACATGTTATCGATAGTTTGAATGGAAACTCCGTGTTTTTTCTGTGATGGCGTCGGTAATCCCCGGTGTAGTTTTTTTCGACTGATTTCTTCCATGCTTGTAATAAAGGTATAAGTTGTCAATGCACTTATAACTAAAACGTTTGTTTTGTTATTTACATCGGTAGCACAGTATTTCTCCGCTTTTAAGCTAAGCGCTGATAATACTCCTTGTTAAAATTAGCCCCAAGAGGATGTCCTCTACCTGCGTGAATGACTTTGTAATCGATAAATCGCATGCAAATATCACTTCTCTTGGCTCAGCTTAGCCCCAATTTAATGCGAACGTCACTTTTGCTAAGAGCTCTCTACGCGTGGACAAGTAAAATTTAGTGTCTACTACCCGCCAGTAACACAGTTTTTATCCGCTTTTAGGTTAAGTGCCGAGAAGTGCAGTAAAAATTCATCAAGAATTTCAAATTTTTTAATAGAATTTGACAGATGATGGCCTGAAATATAGGAAACAAAGTATATATTGACAAAAAAAAAGGATATTTCGATCCAAATATCCCCCAATTGCCTTAAAATCACCTTTTTCTTGAGCATTAAAAATTAATCAAGAATTTCAGATTTTGAAGAGGCTTTTTAATCCATCGACATCTTAGCCATCCGTTAAAGGAATTTGACACTTTATAGCTTGAAAAATAGGGGGCAAACTATATTTTGACAGAAAAAGTATATTTCGATCCAAATGTCACCCAATTGCCTTAAAATCATCTTTTTTCTGGAGCATTAAAAATTCATCAAGAATTTCAGATTTTGAAGAGGCTCCTTAATCCATAGACATCGTAGCCATCCGTCACTGAAATTTGACAGTTGATGGCTTGAAATATAGGTACGGTGACCATCCGTCCCTGGTTTCCCGGGATTGTCCCGTATTTGTATAGCTTGTCCTGGTTTATTTCTTTAAGAAACCCGGGACGTGCAAGTGTCCTATATTTGCACATTCTTAATTCAAAATATTTTCCGACTCATTTTAGTTACAATGCTCTTGTGTCAAATAGAGTACGAAAAAGATAAATCTATTACCTTTATATGTCAAACAAAAATATCCTTATGTAGTCACTATCCTACCTGTAAACGCGTTAAGCTTGAAATGACTCTACTTAATGTTACATAAATTGTATGAATAATATTTTGGGGTTTGGAGGTAACTCCAAGTTAACTGGCCTAGTCTGATAATTTGGCTCAGGGACCAAACTCTCTCGCTGCTTCTGAAATGACTCAGGGTTGACTTATTTTGAGGTCTAGCAAACTCTGATTTAACTCAGAGTTAACTCTGCACTGAGAAACTGACCCTTATTTTACTAGTGAAATTAAAAATGTTAAGTTTTTAGCTATTTTTATGTTATGGTTCCTTCTTTTTTCTAGGGGACAAACTATATTTTGACATAAAAAGTATATTTCGATCCAAATGTCACCCAATGGCCTTAAAATCACCTTTTTCTGCAGCTGTAAAAATTCATCAAGAATTTCAGATTTCTTAGAGGCTTTTTAATCCATCGACATCGTAGCCATCCGTCAATGCAATTTGACACTTTATAGCTTGAAAAATAGGGGGCAAATTATATTTTGACAGAAAAAGTATATTTCGATCCAAATGTCACCCAATGGCCTTAAAATCACCTTTTTCTGCAGCTGTAAAAATTCATCAAGAATTTCAGATTTTGAAGACGCTTCTTAATCCATCGACATCGTAGCCATCCATCACTGAAATTTGACAGTTAATGGCTTGATGGATAAGGGCCGAACTATATTTTCACATAAAAAGTGTATTACGATTTGGATCGTGTATTTGGATTTGGACCAATTGACATAAAATCACCTTTATCCGGAGCAGTAAAACTGAAAATTTCATATTTTTTGTTGAACTTTTTTAATCAATCCAAATTTTATTGTTTTTTAAATTTGGATCGATTGATTGAAGCAATCGAATAATTTTGGTGATCGATTCTAGAACGATTTTCTGGAATTTTGCCAACTAGACGATATAGAACTCGAGTTTCGAGGGCTGGACGTACTAGTTTCAATTATTGTTTGATTCAGCTTACAAAGGCGCTAAACACTTTGATCTTCAGGATACCGGTTTTTTTCTATTCTAATCGCATGCAGTTCGTATTATTTTTAACTGTCCATGCGTCCATTCAAAATAGATAAGATCATTTAAAATTTTTACTTAGAATTATTCATTCACTTTTTCCTCAAATATCAAGCCCACACACCACCAAAAAATTATTGTTCAATAAACAACAACAACAAAAATATATCAATGAAATTTTACAAAGATAAGTACTGAAGCGAATATGCCAAAATGTCAACCTTTTTCCAAATGATTTATGTAGACCTACACACAATTACCTAAAGATTTAAGGTAACTTAAATTAAAGTACCGACAATTTAACTTCATTTCATTAGTCATTTCGTATAATATCGTTACTTCCTTATCATTAATCTCTGATGCGTACTTCTGCTTAAATTTATGGACCTATGAAACTTGACAGTATCAAATTGACAAAATAACTCGCACTTTCTGGGATATTGGTAAAGGTTAATGTTTCGAAACATCGCACACAACCTGTTTCACTATTAGTAAGATGCAATTAGCCCATAAGCCAGGTCGATTTTTTGTTGGAAAAATACAAACCAAACTAAAGGTTGTATGTAAGTGTTCATTAAAACACCCTTATGTTTGAATATCGTATATTTTTTCTGATCTATAGTCTATGCAGTCATTTTGCGATAAGAAAATTATCCTGTAATATCCTTTGTGTTGCAACAATCATAGATTTTCAGGTAGAATAGAACAACTTGGATATTTTAACTCTCCTTGTGAAAACTTCAATATTCTGGATTATATTTTGGTTGGTAATGATTTTCGTACGAGAAAACTTATCTTTGAGTTACATCTTAGAATTTGTGCGTGCGAGATCAAAACGCCTTTTTGAACTATCAGCAGGAGCACATCCTGGTTAGCTGGTTTTAAGGTAAAAAGCAATATCAGTGTTGGATGTTTTACATTGAAAATACACGCATTTTTAAGGTAAGTTTATTTTGTTTGGCTATTTGTAACCAAAAAAGGAACAACGCAGTTTCAAAACGTTGACATTTTTTGGAAATGCTTTTTTTTCTAATTTTATGCCAGCTCCCACCTGTGTCAATTTCACTGAAATCACTCAAGGAATAACAAAATTGCAAAATATTGATATATTTTTGTAACACCCTGTGTTGACATTTTTTCGTTTCTTATTCGGTATGTATATCAGCTTTTAAGTCCAGTCATGTTGTGTTTTTACCATGCAAATTGTGGAGTATATTTGATTTGTTCCATACTACATGTTTTCGGGTGTGCCGAATCCGAATCTGAGGTTTGCGACTAGAATGCAAAAACTGATGCATAAATGCTTTTTTTTCAGGAGTTTTCTACTTATAGCTCGAAAACTATCAATTATTCGTGAATTACATCAAAGTACAATTGAAAGTATAAACAATTTCCAACAAAATTCTTTTTAAGCATAGATTTTATGGTTATATGATATCGCACGCAGAGCCAATAAAAATTACTGCATTTTGACCGTGATGGGACGCAGAGCTACATCCCAGTAATATCAGTTTTGTGTGAGCTATGGACTACATAATGGTGTTAAAGAAGATAGATTTACATACATAGACATTAATACAAAACGACATCACTAGTTACACCAACCGACTCGATCTGTGGTTTAAGATTTTTTTTTCTGCGAAAATCCACTTGGACTCAAGCGCTATTTGAAAATTGACGTGTTTTTAGAAAATCAACTTGAAAACACTAATTTTCTACTTAGGGTGACGAAATTTGAATTTGTGTCTTTAACATGAACCAAGATATAGATTTATGACTGTCTTTGTTGCGTTAAGTTCGAATCTGGGCTTGGAATTGCTGTAGCACGTCACGTTTTTGAGATATTCGAATCTAGAAATATAAAAGAAATGCTTTTTTGATGCAAAATTGAAGTTATATTATTTCTGGGTTGGCTACGAAATCTCGCAAATCAAAATCTCGCATTCGAAATCCCGCATAACGAAATCTCGCAATTACAAAATCTCGCTTTTCATTTTCATAAACCCGCAATTACAAAATCCCGCTTTTCATAATCTCGTAGTAACGAAATCCCGCAAACTAAAATCTCGCAAAATTGAGTTCCATTGCAACAAATATCTTTTTTTAATCAAAATCTCGTGGGTTAAAATTTCGCGCGAGATTTTAATTGAAAGCAAATAAT
Source organism: Dasysyrphus tricinctus (assembly GCA_963921185.1). Taxonomy (NCBI): domain Eukaryota; kingdom Metazoa; phylum Arthropoda; class Insecta; order Diptera; family Syrphidae; genus Dasysyrphus; species Dasysyrphus tricinctus. Next base: position 222,743,805 of record OY992531.1, read on the forward strand.
TAGTTGAAAACAAAATTATTATAGGGGTTATTAACAGTAATAAAGGATGTAAAATTTTTTATTGTCGGGTATAGTTATTAGTTGGAAAAATAAATTATGCAAAGTGCTCTTGGGTAGGTATAGGTATATTCTCAAAAACATAAATTTTTCTAAAATCTGTGTGCAGTTTGTTGCTGTGAAATCTGAATTTGCGAGATTTTGATTTGCGAGATTTTAAATTGCGAGATTTTGGTTGAAATTTGCGAGTTTTTAAGGTTCGAGATGCAAATGCGAGATTTTTAAAAGCGAGATTTTGTTCTTCGAGATTAAAAAAAATGCGAAATTTCGTTATTCGAAATTTTGATTTGCGGGATATCGTAGCGATCCCATTATTTCTCGAGGTAATTTTTTTTCTAAATTATGTTTATGGTCATTCTGAAGTATGAACATTTTATTTCGAAATTCTTTTTGAACCTTCCAAATACTTTCATTCATCTTTGAGAAAATCATTAATTAGTTGTTAGCTAATAAATCAAAACTACCCTACAATTTGCTTTCTAAGAGCCCTTTTGAGCACATATTGACTGGACTATATATGAGCTGTGTCAATTTATTTGAATCGCTTAAGGAACAACGAATTTCCAAGGATTTCGAAACTTTTGTTTTTCGATAGTTTGTCTTACGTAACTTTGGCTTTTCCAAACTTTCTCCTTTCGTAGAAATACAATTTTTTTTTCTTATTTGAGCAGATCATGAATGGATCGAACTACATATATTTTGTACGGATCGCAGCAAATTTGATTCGTGATAAAGAATTTTATTTAAAAAAATCCGAAAAATAAAATTCGTGGTGGGATCAAATAAAATAAAATCGTTTTGAATTTTTTCACGAGAGAACGAAACATATTTATTGTTCTCCTTACCTTACTTAGAGCTCCTGAGGAAGCGTAAACGAAACAGTCTGTTTGCTAGATCACTAGAATCGTTATAGAAGTAATATCCTAAGTGAAGCTGAAAAGTCGAATATGAACTTTGTGTTGCCTGAAATTGAAGGTGAAAGGCGATGTCACCTTCGGTGAAATTTAGTTTCAGCAAAACATTTTCGTAATCAACTACTTGTCGTAGATCGTGTGATACCACGTCTTTCGGTTTTTTTTTTTTTTGTTGGAGTTATGGAAGTTCAAAAGTCATCTCTAATAAGCGAAATGGTAACAAAGTTTCGAAAACAAAGTTTTGAAAGGCATAGTTTCGAACGATAAAGTTTGGAAAAACTTGATTGAAATCGCTCAAGGAACAACGAAGTTGCAATATACTGACATATTTTTGAAACACCCTACTTTGAAAATATTTTTTTCTTTTCTTATTCTGTAGTAGCTATCACCTGTGTCAATTTCGTTGACATCGCTCAAGGAACAAAGAAGTTCCGAGGATTTCGGAACTTTTTTTTCGAAACTTTGTCCTTCGATACTTTCTCTTCCGAAACTTTGACTTTTCGAAACTTTCTGTTTTCGTAACTTCGTTTTTCGAAATTTTGATTTTCGAAACTTTGTCCTTTTGAAACTTTATCCTTCGAAACTTTGCCTTTCGAAACTTTAGGTTTCGAAACTCTGGTGGATTCCCCTAATAAGCGAGTTACGATTTGGATATTGATATTACTCACGTAATTGGGCAGATATTTATATACTAGTTGCAATGCTGGAAAGAGTGACCTAAAATTGGACCTTCTGAAAGGACCATTTAAAGCGAAGTCGTCGGCAAGATTTGAATACATTTATTTTCAAAAATGAAATGTCAAAGACCGTTCTTTTTGGTCGCAGTACAATTATTTTCACCATTCATATATTCCACTATTTTTTTATTTTAAAGTAAAAAAACCTGGATCACTTTTACAGAATAATTTCTTTGAAAATTTTGTTTACTTACTTATCCGGCTCCCAATCCATGAAGGGTCAAACCCGGAGACAAGGCAGCCTTCCATTGTATACGATCCCGAGCAAGCTGCTTCCAGTCATCTAGACCAAGCATTCGGGCATCCTCTATTGCTAAGCTTTAAATTGGAGGTTCGGTCTCGGTCTTCTTCGTTCTTTTGAATCTTGGGGCTGGGATTCAAAGACTTTCTTGGCTGGAGCACTATTGTCCATTAACTTGACAATGGACTTCTCACATATTGATCCAAATATCCGTTGAAGAAGTATTTTTTTTTTCGAAGGAGCTCAGCATCAGCTCTCCCTTTTTGCTTTTCGCCCATTACACGAAGCCATAAAGCAGGTACAGGACTAGCAGCAAAAGAGTTTTATAGAGCGTGCACTTCGTCTTCCGAGTGAGGAGTTTTGAACCCATCTGTTGCGACAATCCAAAGTAGCACGGGTTTTCCAGGGTAATTCTTCGTCGGATCTCAACTAAGATGTCGTTCTTGAGATCAATGTTTACTCCCAGGTAGATGAACTCCTGAACTACTTAGAAGTTGTTGTTATCAACAGTGATGTTTTGTTGGTTCACAGATCTTTCAATGTTTGCTCATAGCATGTACATAAGGGTGGTCGTTATAATATTTTTTTTTTTAGTTTTAATATTTGGATGGGCCTAAATAAGCTCTAAATGAAGACAAAAAAATTCCCTGATTTTTTCAGATTTTTATTTTCAACCCCTATAGTCGCTGTAGGGGTTAATTAATTTTCCCCTTTTTTTTGGAAATTCACGTAAAATCTGCCGAAAAATTCATAGCATCTAGGTTGGAAGTAGACAAAAAAAATCCTTCGGGAGGGGGGTAATATCTGCCACCGCTTGGACGGGAGGTGCAATTTAATAAAATATTTGCATAAAATAGAAAAAAAATAATTAATAAACAACGGCAACACTTGCAGTAATGTTTTGTAGCTTTTTGGAAAGCCAGACGCTCCATTTTAATAGTTGATCATTAAATAAAGTTCGTTGAATAAGCAATTTCAGCAAAATCTGTTTTCAAACCTGTAATTAAAAAAATAATATTAATTTTTCTTCAAAATGTTGAGTACGAAACAATTTTTTTCCAAAACTATTCATCAAAAAAACTTGATTTAAAAACAAGCCGTAAGAATGGACTTCTGGCTTTCCAAAAAGCTACAAAACATTATTGTAAGTATTGCCGTTGTTTTTTAATTATTTTTTTTCTATTTTATGCAAATATTTTATTAAATTGCCCCTTCCATCCAAGCGGGGGAGATTTTACCCCCCCTCCTACAGAATTTTTTTCTTGTCTAGTTCCAACCTACATGCTCTCTGGCAGATCTTACGCAAATTTTCTAGTATGCAAAAGAAGGGAAATTTAATTTACCCCTACAGTGACTATAGGGGTTGAAAATAAAAATCTGAAAAAATTAGGGAATTTTTGTTTCTTCATTTAGAGTCGATTTGGGCCCATCCAGGATGACCTTTTTTAACAACCACCCAAATGTACATATTTGGTCTTGTCCTCTTCTATTTGAAGACAAATAACTTTCCCCTGTTCTTCAACTGCCGTTAAAGCCTCTATAAATGTTGGCAGCAGCGTATGATATTAATATCATCGACACACCCTAATTATTGGCCAGAGTTGTTGAAAATAGTGCCTTCAATCTTAGCGCCTGCCCTGCACTCTATATCTTCTCCAGAACGAGATTGAAGAAATCACCTGATAGCGCACCTCCTTGACGAAAACCTCTGCATGTTTGGAATTGTGGGAAAGAGCTTTTCGCGTATTTTCCAACACCTGACACAACTTCCCAAGGTATTAAACCTTGCCATCCATCGGTTCGGATGTGCCTGGGGGTGAATATTTGGACTATGGTCGACCTGTCTGGCTGAAAACCACATTGGAATTTGCCAATTATAATGTTGCAAAACGACTTAATACTTTCACAAGGCACGTTGGATAGGGACTAGTATGCGACGTTTTACACTGATAAGCCTTGCCTTTTTGACTAATAGAGCAGATAGACCAGTCATCTGGCATGCTTTCTATCACCCAAACTTGTTGATGAGTTGATGCATTCACTTTTTGAACACATCCCTTCCGTGCTTGAAGAGCTCCGCTGGTAAACCGTCATCAGACACGTTGGACTTGTGGCTATCGAGCTTCTTTATAGCTCAGTCTACCTATTATAACCTGGGTGGTGGTACCGAGTCTTTATTGACTAGAGTCAGATTTGCTTATTGTCCTATATTTCTCACTCTACCCTACCCCATTTAGCAGCTACTGGAAATGCTGCTTGAATTTTGAAAAGGTTCATCTACTATTCCCTGTGACTAAATTACCTTCGCTGTTTCGAAGAGCCTGCGTTCCGGGCTTAAAATTGTGTTAAAGTGAGGTTTAAGGTTACAAGACAACATGTGCTGTTATAAAGTCAATGCCTACCTTACGCAAAGCCTTACATTTTTAAATCTTAAGGACAATAATTTGTTCCTTATAGAACCTGCCGTTTCTTAAATCTCCAACTTACCACAACCAATGTTTGATTTTATCGATTTAAAATTGTTAACTAAAGATTCTTTTATATAGGGTGCGCTATGCTGCTGCCAATAAGAATCCATTTTAGTTCCCTGAAGCCTGTTTGTTCGTTTTTTTTGTTTTGTTTTTTCTTTCCTTTTTTTAAGGAATTTCAACAGATTGCATCAGGACTGGTGGTGATCAGTTATTAAGTGGTAGGAGGCCTCAAAGTTGTCGGCTGATTAGGTTCACATTTTTTTTTTATTTAATTTTTTTGTCCATCAAAGTAACGACAAAAAAAAAATTCAAGATGATTCATTTTAAGAATTTGACTTTGAGCGGTGGTCTCCTGTTGACAATTTGGGTGTTCTTTGGATATCATGTATACCTACAACACACAAGGTACAACCTGTTGTCAATATATACAATATAGCCTCAGAGCAAATTAGTATAATAGTGCCGATCCTCATGGCTTGCGATGGGATATTTTTTTTATTTTTTTTTTATTTCCGTTCAGAGGTTCTTCTCATCAGGTGAGTCATTTTTTTTCGATAAGGATTTCGGAAAGTCTAAAAGTAATTGATTCTCACTCTATTCGGACGCATTAAGATATTTTTCTCAGTGAGATAAACCAAAAACAAAAAAAAATGGGATGACTTTTTACTAAGGACTTTGTGGAATTTTTCATTTGGTCATTATGTTATGTATAGGTACTCTTCAGAAACCGCATTCCTTGGTGGCATAGAAATAGATGGAGTTAAGATGGTATAATATTTACCTACCACACAAGTTAAATGGGATAATATGATTAAATTTGGATACTATTATGTATGTATGTTAATATAATATGAATCCAAGAATGACTCAAAAATAAAATCTAGATTTTATAATTGGCTTTTTATTAAAATAGAAAGAAATATATTGTTGGCTTATAGGTACCTTCCACACTAACGAATTAATGAATATTTAAACTAGAGATTATTTTCTATTGTTTTTATAGAACTTTGATTTGAATTTTTAAATTAAATTAGAGATGAATTTCGGGTGAAAAAGGAGAACAATTGATTACGAGGTGGGTTCCTTAACTTTTTGTAGCAAAATGTTTCAAAATAGCACATTGTGCTCAATGTGGTTGTAAGTTGAAAAATTCTTTGTGGTATGTTTCTGCCAAATAATATTGTGAATCAGCTGAGTCAACTAAAATCTTATTTATAACAATATTTAATTTTTTATTCAGGCCGTTGGATTTTATTTTGAGATGTGGCTGCACTTATTTTTTGTTTTCGTTTATATGGCCTGAGAGTTTTTCGTTATGGAGATTTCTGTACATGACACGACTTCAGAAATATTATACAGGACTTATAAGCGCTATAAAATTGAACTTAACTAATATTAAAATAAAACTTAATTTTTATGACACCCTATAAAGTCGTGTACATACATTTTTCGAGAAAAGTTTATTAATATAATATACTCTTGAATGTAGTACATATTGATTGAGCTGAAAAATAATGTTGGTTTGAAACCAAAACCATACCTCTCATTCAAGCCCTGGTACAACAATTAGGCTCATCTGTTCAATTTTCAGTTTTTGTTTTATTGAACATTTCTATTTACAATTTACAATTGATCAGTTTAAGACGATTCTCGTAGGGGGGCAGAATGAATGGATCGTCCCATCCAAGGCCCCTCAGAGCAAATCTAACAAATCTGCGTTGGACGGATTCAATTCTCTGAATGTGGACATGATGATAGGGTGACCAGACCTGAGACGCGTACTCTAGCAGAGGCCTAACAAAGGTTATATATAGAGATTTTGTGACGTAGGGATCTGAGAATTCCTTGGACCAGCGTTTAATGAATCCTAAGGTTGAGTTAGCTCTATTAATAATAGAATCATAATGAGCTCGGAAATTCAGCTGATTATCACAAAGAACCCCCAAGTCCCGAATGGAAGTAACGACGGAAATTTGTTCATTATTCATGTAGTAACAACGTTGAGGAAGAGGAGAGCGTTTACGGGAGTAAGTAATAGATTGACACTTACTAATATTTAGCTCAAGGAAATTGTGGTGACACCAGGTATAGAAGTTATTTAAGTCTTCTTGTAGCAACTGAGAATCTTCCGTGCTTTTAATCAGTTTGGAGATGCGCATGTCATCCGCATAAATCTCCAGATTAGATCCTACTAAAGTAAGCTCAGCGTCGTTAATACTTAACAAGAAAAGCAGAGGGCCGAGGTGACTCCCTTGCGGGACGCCTGATTGTAAGTATATAGTGTTGGAGGTGTTAGCCCTAAACAAAACTGTGTATATCCTATCATCCAAATAAGACTGGACCCAAGATATAAAAAGAGGTGGGAATCCATACGAATTTAATTTGAAGATTATTATACTGTGGGAAATTTTATCGAATGCTTTGCTAAAATCGGTTGCAATTGCATCGACCTGATTCCATGGCACAAATACTATTTGATATAAATTCAGTAAGATTAGAAGTTGTCGATCTTCCTTTGAGAAAGCCGTGTTGTTTTTTAGAGAAGAGTGGTTTACAGTGGAGAAGTAAGCTATCATTAACTATGCTTTCAAATAATTTGGGAATACAAGACAGCTTAGCTATTGGTCTGTAGTTTGAGATTTCACTTTTAGATCCTTTTTTATGGATAGGGATAATGAAAGATTCTTTCCACTGTTTGGGAAACACACCGCGAGAAATAGATAGTTGAAAGAGAACAGCGAGTGGTGGAGCCAGTTTTGTTACACACTTCTTAAGGACAATAGGTGGGATCCCGTCAGGACCCGATGAGTAATCATCTTTGAGCAGGTTAATTTTGTTAATCACTGATGTTTGGCATATGTTAATCGATTCTAATGATGTTTGGTTCCAACCGTTCAAATATCTAAAGAAGTCGAGATTTATTTCGGAGTAGTTTGAGGAAAAGGCTAGACCAAAAAAATCAGCAAACAAATTAGAAATAGTGAGAGGGTCAGCGGATAAGATACTGGAGTATTTCAGAGTTGAGGGATAACCATCTGACTTTTTTTTAGAATTTATAAATTGAAAAAAGTTTTTTGGATTCCTGATGAGGTCAGATTGGGTTTGAATAAGGTGGTTTGAGTAAAGAGAATCACATACCTAAGTATGAGAAGTCGTTGAATGCGGAGACATAGTTGGAAAAATCTTGATCTGATTTTGTCCTAAGATTTATGTTCCATAGCTTATTTCTTTTATTGCGAAGAGTACGAGAATCTTTGTTGTACCATGAGGGAGAGGTTGTAAGATTCTTTTGAGGCATGAGTGGAATGGATTCTGAAAAGCAGTTTTGAAGTTGACCGTAAAGATTTGTGATAATAAGATCTATACTCAAGTCGTTCAAGATAAAGTCGAAATTTATTTTCCCTATAAGTTCGTTCAATTTATCGAAATCAGCTTTGCGATAATTATATTTCTGTAATGTGAGAGAATAAGGAAGTATATTTTCGCAATCGAAGGCAAAGGTAATTGAAATAGGTGGATGATGATTGTCAAGTTTAGATAGGATTTGATTATAGTGCGTAATGATGGTATTATGAGCGTCGGTTGAGAAAACCAAATCTAATTGCCTTTCCAGATAATTTTTAACACCACTAATCTGGGCGAGACTAGAAGACAGAAATCTATCAACAAAAAGGATTTCTTTTTCGGAGACTGCATTGGAAGAGATATAATAGTTCTCGTCCTCAGAAGCTCCCCATACCAATCGCGGAAGGTTAAAGTCGCCGACTACAATAATGTCATCTTCACTGTCAATGAGATCGATCAAAAAATCCATTGCATCAACTAAAAGTTGATAAACAGTAGTAGGCTGAGAGGGGGGTATATAGCAACATAATAAGTAAAGGAAACTTTTGGGCAGACGAACTTTTACACAAATGATTTCTAGATTTAAAGTATTTGGTATGTTTAAGAGCGATGAATCAAGTGAAGATTTTATTGCTAAAAGTACACCACGACCAAATGAAGAGTTACCCGAGGAAATGTCACTAAGTTCATCATCAGCAACCAGGACATCTTTTCGATAGACTGTAAAGTCAGAGGTAAACAGTTCACTGTTATTAAAGTCGGAGGACCCCTTACATTTTGATAATAAATCGTAAGAAGCTGAGGTTTTGACAGATTTGAATGATGGAGATTAGGGACGAAAGGGAATATTAGTGGCTCGTAGATTTTTATGAGACTGTGAAAGCCGTTTAGAATCGATATATGAGGCAAAGGCGGATAAGTCATTTTGTACGTCAGTGTACGTAAAATCAAAAGTTTGATGATATAAAACAAATATTTTAAGCAATTCACTCGTGTTGGTTGGAAGACCTTCACGATGAATTGATACCAGAATGCTGGTTTTGGTTACTCCATCAACGCAGATGGTATCATTCTTAATATGAAGATATGCAAGGTACAGGCGCACATTTGCATATATTCTTTGATCTTGAAGCCGTGAGAGTAAATAGCGATTATCACCATTAAGCTCGGAAAACTGTTTAGTCAATTAAACTACTGGAGGATTTAGAGGATCAAGAAATTGTGGCGAAGTTTTGGCTAAATTACCTGAGGATGGGAAAGCATTATTACTGGAGGAGGGATTTTGGTTCAAATTAGATACAAATTAGATTTATAATGTAAAAACTTAACATAAAAGTCGGCTTGACTTTGCCGTCCTCGGGTTGTTCAATCCCGGTTGTCCAGTTGCGGTATATTTATTTAGGATGGGGGTAGAGTTGGTGTTTAGCCACGATAATGTGCCAACCCTGGGTCAGAGTAGAAGGGTACTGCTTCATCGTTGGTTGTTGGAGCTATATCCAGGATTTCCATAGCGCTTATGTACCTTGGTGCTGGATGTCGTTGTTGGTTTGTCATCCTTCTCATCAGTTGATTAGACTCATCTGTTAGGAAGACGATGTTGTACCTTTTTTCGGTCGATGGAACCGATATTAAAAAAATAACACAAAAGCTCTGTAAATTATAACTTCTTGTTGAATTAATTTAAATTGAGAAAAAAAATCATAATAGCTATTTTCAAAATTATTGGCTTTTTTAATTTCTCAAAAACTTTTAACGAAAGCAACTTGATTCAAAAAAAAGAATGGAATGCTAACTTTTCACAAAACTTACTATTTTTGTGTTACGATGCACTGTTTACAGGAAATAAGATAAAACCAAGTTGGTTGAGGTCCTCTTCCACTCGCGTGCCCCACCTTTTACGCTATCGACCTCTTCTGCGCTCTCCCATGGGGTTGGATTCAAAGACTCTCCAGGCTGGAGCATTTGTGTCCATTCGCTTTAGGTGACCCAGCCATCTTAGTCGTTGGCTTTTCACTTTTGTGGTGACGGTATCGCTATACAGCCCATACAGTTCGTTGTTGTATCTTCTTCTCCATTCCTTATCTATGCAGACGGGACCAAAAATCACCCGGAGAATTTTCCTCTCAAAACAGCCTAACGCGTTCTCATCCATCGTTAACAGTGTCCATGCCTCTGCACCATACATCAAGACCGGGATGATAAGCAGTTTAGTTGCTCGAGGGAGGGCTTTGCTTCTCGATTGCCTTCTTAGCCCAAAGAAACAGCGATTGGCAAGAGTTATTCTTCTCTGACCACCTCAAAACTATAGCTGTCTATAGTGACGTTCCCTTGTGTCCTTTCTTGTTGACAGCATATATTTCGTTTTGCTTTCATTCACCGTTAAACCCATCTTCTTGGCTTCCTTCTCAATACTCACAAAAGCACCACTGACATCACGCTTTGTTCATCTTATTATGTCAATGTCGTCAGCGTAAGCGAGTAATTGGACGGACTTTTGAAAGATGTTCCCCTGATCGTCCTTGCAGGCTTCGGTTCGGGCCTTGTAACCTTGGGAAGTTCTTTCTACTTTTTGGTAAAACTTCCGAACTTCATTTCTGTAATGGTATCCCTCTAATTCCTCGATCGCACGCTGCTCATGCTCTTTCTTTCTCCTTCTTATAAGCTTATGTTCCTCTCTCCTCTTCTGCTCATAGAGCTCGTGAGCAGCTCTGGTTCTTCTATGCAGTGCCGCTTTGTATGCCTCTTATTGTTTGGCTGCATGTACTTGTCGGCAATCTTCGTCGAACCAGGGGTTTTGCCTTGGGGGTCGTGCAAGGCCCAGCACGTCAGAGGCGGCATCTCTGATGGCTTCCTGGCAATTCTTTCACTGGTTTTCGATACTTTCAGTTGGTGGCATAGGACTATTTAAGAGGGCGTGAGAGACTCGATCAGAGAAGGATCTGGCGATTTCTTGCGACTGTAGCCGTCCAACGTTAAACTTCCTCACAGTATTTTCGGAGGGGTGCCTTGCGTCGATCGCAATGTGGTCAATCTGGTTGGTGGTTGATTGACCAGGAATTCGCCATGTCCCCTTGTGTATATCGAGATGCGGGAACTGCGTACTAGCTACCACAACGTTTCGCCCCGCAGCAAGGTCGATTAGCCTGAGACCGTTATCGGAGGTGGTGTCGTGCAGGCTATATCTTCCGATTGTGCCACCAAAGACGTCTTCTTTTCCTAGCTTGGCATTAAAATCACCCAAGACAATTTGAATGTCATAGCTAGGGCATTGCTCATATCTCTTGTCCAGGAGCTCGTAGAACTAGTCCTTGGTGTCGTCATCTTTCTCCTCCGTGGGGGCATGCGCACATATGTATGAGGCTAATGTTGGCGAATTTAGCCTTGATGCGAACTGTCGTGAGGCGATCGTTCACATAGTTGAAACTCAAGACTTCTTGCCTAAGTCTGCCTCTAACGACGAATCCACATCCAAAGAGACGCTGCCCTTGTGGTCGGTAACAGTCACCGTAGTAAATGTCACAGTCTTTCCGTTTTCTTCTGCCCGGTGCATCCCATCGCACTTCTTAGATGGTGGTGATATCTGCTTTGTAGCAGTCTAGGGCTTCCGCTTAATGTTTGGCGGCGTGTGGTCTATTGAGAGACAGAACATTCCACGTGCAGATCCGAAGTTCGTTGTCCTTATTTCGTTTGCTAGGTTCGTCAACAGTAAATCCGTCCGTATCCGAGGCTTGTTGTTGCTTCGCAACTTAAATAGCTTAACGTGGCCGGGAAGTCACCCCGACGGCACGACCCCCAACCTGGAGGACCAGACCCTTACAATATAACTCCAAGGACGGGGAGCCGGATTAACTGCTCCTTATAGGCCTGAGCTCCGAATATGTCGTATTAGCCCGTATAAGGTGTTCACTAAGTAGTTCAACCTAACTGGAACTGTAGACGCCACAGTGGATTCTATCTGGAGAATTCTTCCGCTGCCACCTGGATAAAGGAGAAGTGCCTTAGTGGAAACACTCCTCCCCCCCTCTCTCGTTTGCTGCCTCTAAAACCGTCCACAGGGATTGGAACCCCATCTTCAGTTAAAGGTACTAGGCACCCGAGGTTCACCACGGGGAGGTGAGAGTAGGAGTTGATAGACAGAGGTTCGCTTTAAAAAAAAAAAACTTGTGGACGCTTGTGTCCTTTTAATGCACCATGTCTTCCCTTCGAACATCTACTTGAGAAAGTATATGTGCAGTTCCATAAATAGTCTTTGGTAAGAGCAGAACTCTTGTTGATTGTAGTAGATTTTCGTTAAGTTTTTGAACTTACTCTTTAAATACACAAAATTAAAAAAAAAAATACCTTAGGTATATTCAAACTTGTAGAGCTAAGTCCCCTTTCACACGAAGAAACAAGTAGCTGGAAATTTTGTTGACGTTTTCTTTTAATCTCCTTCAGAATCTCTTGTACCTCTCACACGAGGAAACAAATCTCCAGGCAAATTTTTTAAATTTCCTTTAAAAGTTTATTGGTTGAACACATCTAAGCCTAGATGTGAAAGGAAAAGTCAAAAAATCTCCTCAAATCCTCGACCGGAGAGATTCTGTTTGCCCCTCTTTCCTCCTGCCCTTCTCTTCCAGGAACTAAAAGTTGCTGGCAACTCAGTTTCCTTGTGTGAAAAGGCACTTACTCTTTTTGTTGGGAATTTTTTTTTATGCTTTCGATAAATTTAAAATTGCGGATATTATTCGTTAAAAATAAATTCACAGTTCACACTTTAAATAGCGACAACCCTGCAAAGGATTTATGGTCGAATATTTAGACTAAGGCTTTCTGTATGGTACTTTAACGAAATCAAAAAAAAAATCTTTTGTTAAAAAAAGTCTAAATTGACAGGACTAATGATTCAGTTTATAATTGAAAAAAATCAACATTTGACCAACAACTTCATAAATAAAAAAACCTTCAACACATTTGTGGTTTGGCTATTAGAAATAGAAACACACACCAAACTCAAATTATTTTGCTTTTGCCACGCATAACTACCAAACAACCTACCTTTTTTCTATCCAATAAGCATTTCGTATCTGTATACAAAATCTTCTTTCCAATTATGTTTTATAAAGGACATTAATATCAACCATTTTGTATACATATAAAAGTCAATCGAATTTTAATGATGATACAAATAAAATCTCAACATCTCATTTTAGAGCCTACTATAACTCTTCGGCATTTTGCGCTCTGGTTAAGAGATCCCCATCAAAAGACCACACACAAAGCAAATAAAAAAATTAAAAACAAAACATTAAAAAAAAATGCTCGAACGCAACATAAGAATATTATGACTTATTACCTGAAGATCCTATTTAGAAAAAAAAAAAAAATGAATCGATGCTATACAAACTACATATACACAACAACTTAAAACAAACAAACCTCTTCAATATATACCGCATTCTATAAGGTATGCTTTCCTTAATCAATATACATATCTGAAGCAAAAAAAAATCTTGAAACGAAATGATCTCTTGTATGCGTATAACATTAAAGAAGGCTCCAAAACCTAACTTAAAATTGAAAGAGTCAAACTATGGGGCAAAAATAGTTTGAAAACTGGATGAAAATCAACAAACAGATGTTAAAACATGAATCTCAAATGTTAATTTTGCTTTAGCCTCTCGTAGAACTCTTTTTTATTTATCTCACCTTAATCAAACATATTTCACGTCAACCGATTGTAAAGTTTACAAGCACTCACCTTTATCAAACAAATTTTACTTCAACTGATTGTAAAGTTTACAAGCACTAGTTTCTTTTTAAAAGTAGAAGACTTTATACTTACTAAACATATCTCGAAGAGAATTTGGGGAGATTTAAACTGTACTTTCCACAAGAACATGAGTACCTACTTTCAGGAATCGTAGCAAATTTTGTTGAACCAAAATTACTTCGCGTTCTTACATAACCCCAAAAATACAGAAAAAATGTTATTTTCCCTATCAAAGGGTAACTTATTAAGAAACCTGGCGGATTTTTTGTCTATTTGGAACTGTTTAAGCGAGGGAATAAACAATAACCTTTTTAAGGACCATCACCCCACCTGCTAACGATTTATTTAAAATGTATTTTCGATTTTTCTGTCTGTTCTTAAATATAATGGAGATTGCCCTACTGTACGATGTATCGCAGAAGGTCACGGAAACCTACCAAAAGTAATCTTATGGTAACATAAATATCTTTGTGTTGTCTTACACGATATTATGATGCCACACAAAACATACCTACACACAACAAAAAACACGCAACACCGACCCCAGGTTGTCTGCGATGGAGACCAGAAAACTATATAGAAAGGGTTTTAGCAAGGCTGAAAGCTGAATAAGCCAAAAGATATGTGCGTTTTTGCAGGTTTAACTTTCTCATCACTACTCACTGACTACTAATTAAGTTAAGATTAAAAAAGTTATTTGGTAGCCTTTAAATTAACAACATTTTGAAAATAGATAGAACCAAAAAGTTAGAAGTTTAAATAAAAGACTTGTTTCTTGTGGTGCTTCAATAATTCAGTAGACAAAACACTAGCAGTAGGAACAACAAAAATAAATGGCTGGCGAAAGCCGTTTCTGGTGATGTATCGACTGCGTCAGTTTAAATCTAACAAAAGCTTGACAATAATAAATGGTTGTGACGCTTTAATTAACTCATTTTTTCTTCCTTTCAAACTAAGCCCCACATAAAGGGTGTCTTCTTTTAGACAGGCGCGGATACAGGGGGAGGGCAATGGGTGCAATTGCCCCCCCCCCCCCTAAGCAAAATAGAATAAAATATGAATTTAATAAAATGTAATCAAAAATGTTTTTTCGTTATACGTTCATAAAATTTATTTTTGGCAGCCAAAAGAGGACTTCACGTTTTCATTTCCTTTTTTTCCATTCTAAGAAATTATTTAATACAACCGATGTATCTCACCTCTTCCAACTGAGCCGTATCTTAATGGCTTAAGCACACGTGCAGATTTTTCAGGTTCTAATGGGAGCAGACAGAGCTGCATGCAGCCCTTGGAGTATTTTGATTTTCTGCGCAGCGTTGGAACAATGAGTGATTATTCGTCGGCCGCTGACCAAGTTCAGTGAAGAAAAGTAACGCGGATAGCATTCAAATCGACCGATTGGAAAGCTTGTAGTTATAACTTCTGTTTTAGATGGCCGATCTTCAAAGTTAAGGTCTTTAATTTAAAGTCCATATCAGGCTACATTACTGTATAAAATTTTTTGAGAATAGTCAAATTATTTCATACTAGAAATCAGATTGAGTCTCAAATCGATTTCATTTACACTTTTCAAAATGCAAATGTGTATGGAAAAATTTCACAATTTTGAAAAATAATGTTTCAAAAAGTTACTGCCCGACCCTCCTCTACAAATTTGGGGCACTTTTCTATATTTTCCACCTTAAAATTGATTTTAATTTTACGTCGATTTAATTTCTTTAAAAAAAATCAAACTATGCTTCAAATGCACGGATCTACAAGATTAGAAAAAGCTTAAATAATAAACCACAATTGTGTATAAAAATTATTTTGAAATATCACAAAAATTTATACTTAAAGGGTGATTGAGTCCTTTTTATGATAAATATTTAAATGTGCATTTAAATTTTAAAAAGTAGGTATACTTTCACTAGAAAACGAGAGTGACTCTCGGATTTCTGTTTTCCCCTCGGGTGAGCTAATTTCATGACTGTGTTCACTTGCGAGTTTTACCCTCGAGAGCTTCTTCAGAGCTTCTCGCCTTCTTTTTCCTCTTAAATGGATACGCAACTTAAGAATATGCAAATGTGTTTCGAGTGCGGCACAACTGTTATAGCCATAATATACGTTTCTGATGGTAGTATTCGTAAGGATTTTGTCACTTTCGTGGATGTGTTGTAGGAACTTCCGTGTTATTAAACTGGTGAAGAGTATGAATCCGATGAAGAATATTGGAGAGAAACCAGGAAACGACGACAGCAGTCACTGCCGAAGAGAAGTAGGATGGATAATTGTTTTTGGCCGTTTTAACAATCGTCAAGTCAACGGCCGTTTTCGAAAAGGTCATCTGCGTCAAAAATGCATTTGCAGATTGTTCTTTAACGCAAACTGCTAGAGTCACATGTTCGAAAATATCATCTGTGGTGCAGCTGTGCAGTAAAAAATCGAGTTGACGATAAAAAAAATTGAGAAATCAGAGAGCGTGTTCGTAAACATCAAATGCGTTTGCGAGTAAGTTGAATGACGTTAATCAAACCAATTTTGTGCAAGCAGGACAATTGCATATGGCGATTGCAATTTGCGTCAAGAAATGACTTTGATTTGACGTTTTCGAGAACGGCAAACGTCAATTCGTTTGTCAAAAAATCGTTATTTTCTGACGCGAATATTGCTTTTGTAAGCAAAAAGTCTTTTTTATCAACGTCGTTCAGTTTTCTTGCAAGCGAATTTGACAAGTTCTCGATCTTCTCAATATTTTTGTCGTCAAATCGATTTTTACTGCAGAATTGCACCGCAGATTATGTTTTCGAATATGTGACTTTTGCAAACTTCCTTACCGAACACAATGTTTATGCAGTAAAACTTGTATTTGCCTATTATAACAGAAGACCTTTGCAGTTTGCGTTTGAGAACATTCTGCAAATGCGTTTTGACGTAGATGACATTTTCGAAAACAGCCTTTAACTGACACTGTATGGCAGTTATGAAAAAGGTAATTGCTTTCTTCAAATTTCAAATTCATATCGCTTTGTGTGACCAGGTGTCATCAAGATTGTGGATACTCACGAAATTGCCCCCCCCCCCCCGAACGAAACCCTGGATCCGCGCCTGCTTTTAGAGGCATAGAACTTTGAAATGGGATACAAAAAAACATGATTTTTTAAATTGAAATGAAATTTACTTTATTCGAAAGATAATCTTCTGGCATTATAATTTAAATATGATTTCTGGCATATGACCGCCACGGCTGGCTCAGACGTAGTCTAATCTGGAAGTCCAATTTTTGATGACTTTTTCCAAAATTTCTCGCGGTATATCGGCAATAACGCGGCGAATGTGGTCCTCCAAGTGGTCAATTGTTTCGGGCTTATCAGCGTAGACTAGCTACCTCACATATCCCCACAGAAAATAGTCAATCGGCGTTAAATCGCACGATCTTGGAGGCCAATTCACGGGTCCGTAACGTGAAACTACAAACCGCATAAACGCAAACGTTTCCTTCAAAAAATCAATTGGGGCACGAGCTGTGTGACATGTTGCGCCGTTTTGTTTAAAACTATAGCTCCTGGACATCATGGTTGTTCAATTGATGAATGAAAAAGTCACTAATCATGGCTCTATAGCGGTCATCATTGACTGTAACGTTCTGGCCAGTATCGTTTTTTTTATAAAAGTACAGACCAATTATTCCACCAACCCCTAAAGCACACCAAACAGTTAGTTTTTGTGGATGTAGCGGTGTCTCAACATATACACTTGAGGATTATCATCACTCTAAATATGGCAGTTTTTTTTTTATTGACTTATCCATTCAACCAAAATTCGCTTACGTAATGCGCGATTACGTATTTCGAACAGAACCATGATTTTCAAAATAAATTTGCACAATTTGGAAGCATTGTTCAGATGTCAGTCTATTCACGTTGAAATGCCAAAAACCAAAGTTAAAATAAATCACTTGACAGCTGACAAAATGGCCGCCAGTTAAAATAGTGTTGCCAACTTAAAGTTCTATACCTCGAAGAAAAACCCTTTATAAATGTATGTAAAGTGAAAAAAAATACTTTTTACAAGCCCAACAATGCAGGATATCTGTCTGAAATATAATTAAAACATGTGATTTGTTGCTTTATGATCCATCCCTAGAAACAGCTTTTCCAACTTAGAAAAAGAGAAAACTACGTGAAACTTGAGGTCAATCCTTGAATTTAAAGTTGTTTATAATTTTTAAAAGCGAAATAAATAAATTACTTAAACGTGAAATATATTCAATTTTGTATGTAGAAGTCAATTAGGGTAAATTATAATAAAAATCATTAATGCCAGGTGCGGAACAGTAAATTTTACTTACAAAAAATACAAAGAAATAATTTAGACAAAAGGAAAAGGGTGACTTTTGAAAAGTCATCTTCTCAGCTGAATAAAATATTGTAAAAAAGTCACAAAAAACTAATTTGTTTTTTATTATTTACCCTTTTTTCATTTTCATAGAATTATAAAAACTATCTAGTTTTTTCTCGGGAAAATTCAAAAATGTGCATCATCACCACTAAAACAACAAAAATATTTACACAAATTAAATTTTTGTTTGCGGATTATATGAAAAATGTATTGAACTGCAGGTATCACAATATACTGTCCTATCAATATAAGTTATGTTTGAGTTAATTCAATAAAATAATAAAATAAAATTGTATAACTTGTAACTATACTAAGTTAATATGACAGTTTGAACTGCCAACACAATCAATGTGATTTGAATTAACATAACATTAAAAATACGTACATACTTCTGATGTTTCCAATAAATTGCATTTGTAAAACTTCCCCCTATTCGACCTTGCATTCTTTGTCATTTACTCAATGGAAAAGGCAATCCCACTTTAAATTGTTTACATTCTTCGTGTATAACAACTATAATAATTCCCTTGCGCAAATCAAAGTGTCATTCAATCAGAGATTCACCTATCACCTATAACTAGATATTATGAATATAAAAAAAAATGAATAAATTTATACTGCAATCCTATAACCTGCGCATCTTTGATTTATATAGAATGATGCTGATGACGATGATTAGGTGTATCAACAATATAATAGAGTGCGATGTATGATTATTTTAAATTAGTATTTTTAAACAGAATTTTTTTTAACAAAATAGGAAAACCTTAATTTATTTCTAGCTTTTTAGCTTTTTCCTAGAAACTATGAAAATATCCAAGGAAGGACTACCAAAACGAGTACAAATTTAAATTAATTGTATAACGCACAGAGCGCACGTCTATGCTGTTTCCACCAATGGTTTATCCTGGTTCAGATTTAATAAATCTATTTGGTGTTTCCATCGCACAAAAACATTTAAAAAAGATTTACTTTGGCAGCACCTTTACAAATGCAAATGCTGTTTCATTTTTTCTTATGAAGAGGAAGTGAGGTAGAATGTTTCCTTTGTGAAGAACTGAATTCAGCCACTAATGAATCCTTCAGCGCCATACAGGAATATGTAGGTTAGTTCCATTTGTAAAAGTCTTTGTCCTATGAAGATTTAACAAGATTAATTTCTAATCTTCAAGATTTACGAAATATATTTGTATGGTAAATCTTCGAGATTTAAAGAAGATTTGAGGCAAATCTTAATAAATCTCAGATTAGCGTTAGGTGGAAATGTAGCATTATAACCGCTATTTTCTAATAAATGTAAAGAATTCAAACTTTAAAAGACAGCAGCCCAGAATTCATTTTCATGTGAGAAAGATCATTACAAGAAAATAAATCCCCGGAAAGTCTTCTGAGAAATTTTTGTCTCACTTAATTCAAGTGCGCTGCTGACGTGAAATAAAATCTCCTTACGAAAACACAGTGGGAAAATATTCACGGAGAGTTTTAGCAGTGATAATTGACAAACATAAAAAGCTCTGTCTGAAAAAAAACAGTCCCAATAATCCATTTTAATATTTTTTTAATTTTGGTGGGGGCAAAACCCCCATTTATTAATAATAAAAGCTAATTCTTAATCTAACTTAAAAACTAAGACTTTAAGCTAAGTTTCGTGAGGCATTGAGCGGTTCAGAACTCGGTTTTTTAAGGAAGGAGTTCTTAGGTTAAAGTCGAAGGAGCACATGTTTGAATTAACAGCCCGCATCATACGAGAGATTGGTTCGTTGGAGCCATAAGAGGTTCGGTGGGTGGGTATATAGAAGAGACGAGGATTACGTGTATTACAAGGGTTAGTATTAAAAGAGACAGAGTTGTAGAGCGATATACAGTCAACGGAACCAGAGAGAAGTCGATGAATGAAGAGAATGTCTGATATTTCTCTTCGTTCTTCCAACGAATTCAAGTTTATTAGTTTAAGGCGATCTAGAGGCAGGATCAGAGGATTGTTCCACGATAGACCTCGAAGAGCAAATCGTAAGAAACGACGCTGGATGCTCTCAATTCTTGAAATGTGAGTAAGCTGGTAAGGGGACCAAACTTGAGAGGCGTATTCTAGGAGAGGACGAACAAATGATATATATAAAGACCGGTTAACATAGGGGTTGGAGAATTCTTTGGACCATCTTTTGACGAAGCCGAGCGCTGAGTTTGCTTTGAGAATGATATCGTCTATATGAGTGAGAAAATTAAGCTCTGGGTCACATAAAATGCCAAGGTCGCGAATATTATCAACTTGGGTATGG
Source organism: Dasysyrphus tricinctus (assembly GCA_963921185.1). Classification (NCBI taxonomy): domain Eukaryota; kingdom Metazoa; phylum Arthropoda; class Insecta; order Diptera; family Syrphidae; genus Dasysyrphus; species Dasysyrphus tricinctus. Next base: position 222,763,981 of record OY992531.1, read on the forward strand.
GTTGATTATGGAGCAAGTAAAGACGGGCAGGAGATTTGATACGTTTGCGTGAAAAAGTGATTGATTGGCATTTGGTGACGTTAAGCTCCAAGCTATTTTTTAGACACCAAACTGAAAAACTGTCAAGATCCTGTTGAATAAGGGAAGAGTCATGTGTTGAGGAAATGGTCTTGAAGAACTTGGTATCATCGGCGTACAGAGAGATAGAAGAATGTTTGATGACCCTTTCAATATCGTTGATAGCGAGAATAAATAAAAGTGGGCCTAGGTGGCTGCCTTGGGGGACACCGGAGGTAGCTAAAAAAGGGCAAGAGGTGGCAGATCTGAATCGAATGCTGTAATAACGGTTTTCAAGGTAAGAACAAATCCATTTTAACAAAGATGGTTCAAACCCTAGAGTGGATAGTTTGAAAAGAATAAGCTTATGAGAAATTTTTTCAAAGGCTTTGCTGAAATCTGTTGAGATAGCATCAACTTCGTAGCCTTTCTCTAAGGCTGAGAGGGTGTAGGACACAAATTCAACAAGGTTAGTGGTTGTAGACCGGCACTTGAGAAAGCCATGTTGTGAGAGGAGGAGATGAGAGATTTGCAGTGGAAACTTAAGGTTTCATATAAAATACTTTCGAAGAGTTTGGGTATGTGTGAAAGCTTAGCAATGGGACGATAGTTGTTAACATCGCTCTTCGGACCCTTTTTGTGTACCAGGAGTTATGATTTCCATATCTGAGGAAAATGTCCTTGATTTAGGGAAAGGCTAAACATTTTTGAGAGAGGGAGAGAGAGGATGGAAGAGCATTTTCTTAAAAGTATGGCAGGACCCGGATTAAATTCATCGTTTAATTGATTCAATTTATATTCGATGAGAAAGGGATTGAAAGTTCGAGGGAGAAGCGGTCCAAGTGAAAAACTTTGTAGATAATTGAAATAGGCAGAATCAGGAACAAAGGAGTCATCAGCAAATAGCAAAAGATTGTTTGAAGAATGTGGCAAAAAGGATGGCAATAGTGCTAGGATCACTCAAAGTTACGTTATTGAAAGAGAAAGTGGTTGGGTAGCCATCGGATTTTCCTTTGTAGTTAACAAACTGAAAGAATGACTTAGGATCTTTGATAAGGTTGGATTGCATTTCCGTTAGATAACGCTGGTAAAGGGAATAATTATTTAATTAATAATTAATTTCGCTATTCAAATAGAGTACCTACTTATATTTTTTCACTTTTGATATGGCTGTGTCATTTTATGCTACTTTTTGTTTCGCATCAGCTTACTAGGCTTTCGAGGGAAATGAACCCACTTTTGTGGCTCAGTGGACTCAGTCCCGATTCCAGGTGAGTCTTAATTTCCTTTAAATGTGAAGTACCTAAATTCTGACATTCTTCAAGAAAACTTTCGTAAGGATCTGAACGAAAGTTCAGTGATAAGGACAAAGCCTATAGATCTAGTATTTATGGAAATATTGATATAATAATTTTCATAGATCTTGATTTCTTGTAATTAAGGCTACCTTTGGATAGGAAATCATTTTAAAAAATGATAATTATTGGTACCTCCCAAAGAACCATTTTTTATTTTCGATGTTCTTCAAAACGATATTTCTGATTTCAATAATTTTTTGTATCCAGAAGCTTCTAAAAATATAAATTGATTTTTTTTTACCAAAATGTTGAAAAACCTATTTTTTGGATTTTAAAAAAATTTCAATTTTTTTTTTTTTAATCAAATATTTTGAAAACTACATGGAAACTCGGTATTTAAGGTTTTTTTAACAATTTTTAGAATATTTTAAGAAAAAAAAATTAACTTGAAAAAATAATGGTTCCTTGCATAGAAATGTTAAAAAACCGTTAAGTTAAAATTTGTTTTCTTTTTAAACAGCTCCTAAGATTTTTATAACACCTTTTTTTATTTTTGAATTTTCTCATTATAGGCTGAACGGATTAAGGTTATTTTTGTTATATACATATTTCAAATTAGATTTAATAATATTGCATATTAAAATTAAAAAAAAAATAAAATGCACGGCTGGGTCGCACGTACTTGCTCTTATGTTCAAGACACTGCGAGCTTAAGAAAATTGTATATACAAACATGGAAATTATGAGAGAAAAATGTAGAAAAGCATGAAATACGACATTTAAATTAGCTAAAACAACTCTTTTGACAGTTTGAGGTGAAAAAAAAAGTATGCCATCTTAATTCATGATGGAATATTATTGTATTGAAAAAAAAAATTTTAAATCGTTGGAGCGGTTTTTTTTTAAATTAATTTTTTATATATAAAATTCTTAAAACATTTTTAAGAACAAATTCTGGTATGCAGATTTAAACTATATATTTATGTGTATATAAAAAAAAAATTTGAAAAAAAATTGTCAACTCGTTTTTGAGATATCGAATTTTCAAAAAAAAGTTTGAAACTTTTTTTAAAAATCCAAAAACTTTTTTTTTGAAAATTTTGATATGCACTATTATTTAATTTTATCTGAAATTTGTATATATAAAAATTCATTTAAATCCGTTAAGCTGATAACGATAAAACTCAAAATAAAAAAATACGTTCTATGACAGGTACTACTAATAGTTGCTATGTGTAAAATTTTGTAATTTTTGATGGTAGATCGTACTAATTTTAGTACATGAAAAAAGTTTAATCAAAATCGTAGGAGTCGTTTTCAAGCAAAAAAATATTTTCCTTTGCGGTTTTTTCACTTTTGTATGGAAGGTACCGTTATTTTTTCATAAATGTAAAATTTTTTCTAAAAATATTTTAGAGAGTACTAAAAAAGTCTTAAATATCGAGTTTCAAAAAAATCTATGATGCCGTTTTCGAAATATTTGATTTTCCAAAAAAAATTTTGAAATATTTTTTAAAAATCCAAAAAATATTTTTTCAAAAATGTTGGTACACAAAACTATTAACATTTTTTGGAAGCTTCTGTATAAAAAAAATAATTGACATCGGTCATACCATTTTGAAGAAAATCAAAAATAAAAAAAATGGTTCCTTGGGAGGTACCATTAATAACCATTTTTGAAAAATGGTTTTCCACCCAAAGAAAGCCTTTACTAAAATAAATTTATTGAATTTTTTTTAAGAAAAGTTGTCGAGCCGTTTTTGAGAAAAATACGATTATGTAAATTTGCCAAAAAAAATGTATGACAGGTACCGTTATTTTTGGTTCTAAAAAAAAAATGAAAAAAACGTGTCGGCAGAATCACCAAAAACCACTAACTACCAAGTTTGAAGAAAATCGATCGAGCCGTTTAGGCTGTAGACGAACAGACAGACAGACAGACAGAATTGTGCCACCCACTTTTTTGGTGTTCTCTATCATCGTAATATCATGTTTGATTATTATCTCAAAATTTTTTTTTTGCACGAATCCAAAACTTGCCTTATAGTACCTATAATCGCAAGTAAAAATATCAGATTGTTGGAGAAATTGCGACAATGGTTAATTTTAGTGGAGAACCCTAGATGCTTTAAGCCCAATTTATCCAGTCAAAGTTGAACACAACTTGGGGATTTTTATTGTCAATTTGAGAGATCACTTTTATTTTATTATGGAGTTCAGTGGCTCAACTTGTGATATTCCAAAGCTTAGAAATCTAAAGTTGGTCAGCTTTGGATTTGCTCAGCTCCCCGAAAAAAATTGAAGTAAGCAAGCAAACTTGGGGTTTTTATAGATTTCTGTCTATTCAATCAGTCAATGCAATTCTGTTGACTTTTCGCTCTTCACTTCCAAAAGAAAAAAAAAATCTAAAAAAAAAAAATAAATTTTTCACACAATAGAAAAAATTGAATTGAAAAAATTAAAATATAATAATGTTTGGGTAAATTGTTTTTGGGAAAAATTGGCTAACATCTTCTTCGAGAAGCGAGGATTCACCTACATGAATACATTTGCATTTGAGAATCATCAAATAGAAACTTATGCTGCCACACAAAAAGTGAAATAAAATCCCTAAATTTCAAATAAAAAAATGTCAAGTTTTTCTGATTTTTTTTTTATTAAATTACGAGGTTAGTTTAGGTTAGAAGGGGTGATGATACGGCAAGCCGCATCATCTCACTCGGATCTCCGTGGATCCATTTCGTTCCCCAGGATTAAGGTAGGTAGGTATGAGGAAGGTGGGTGATCGGGGATAGGTGTGGGATGCCTCCCTGAACCATCCTGAATTCTGAATGAATTTCAGGATATTCTTTAGTGGCAAGGAAGAGATGTCGCCCATTTCGTCGAAAAAATATTCTCCGAGGGCTTCTTTTCTAGTTCTTGCTAAGCTGGGGCATTCACAAAGGAAATGGGATGAGCCCTCTTCAGCCTCTTCATCTTGACACCCTCTACATAAGCCCGATGGGCTAGTGCCCATTCTCCTCATGTGGGTCCCCATTGAGTTGTGTCCCGTTAGGATTCAAACTAGGAGCGATAGCTGAGATCTGCTTATCTTAAGTAAATATTCAGTTCTTTTCTTTGAAATATTCGGCCATAAATTTCTTGAAACCCGAAAAGTGTCAATTGATGACCATCTGACGTCTGCAGCTTCGATATTACTAAAATTACTAGCTGGCCCGCCCCGGCTTTGCTCGGTTAGGCAAAATTTTCGAATGACATCCTCTACATATAACCTTCCAATTACAAACAGGACGTTTAAAATCAGATTCCATATTTTACAAACCCCATTTCATACTTTAAGTATCTAAATTTTGAAATGTCTTCGGTCCTTAAGCCTTTAAGAACAACCTTCCCAACTTAAAATGTTTTTTAAATCGTATACTCATTTTTAATTTCTACCCCATTTCCCCCTATGTATGAAGACACAACCTCTTAGTAAACTCTATCAAACAGAAAAAGAGTTTTTGTTATCTTATACCATTTTTGTTTTTAACCCATTTATCCCTAAAAATTGAATTTTTTAGCCGTTAAGCCTTACCCTTAGAAAAACCTTTCAAACTCAAATAGAAATTTTGAAATTTCTAAATATAAAAATCAAAAACTCACAAATAACCCAAAAAAAGTACAAACATTTTGATTTGATCGTTGCAATTAATTTGTATCAGGGACATTATATCTTTCCATTTATTAAAGAATTTTAAGGATCGGTTGTATATTTTTGAAAACGTAATATCTACATTAAATATCCGTATCTTCTCAGATAGCCAAGCTGCCCTCAAATCACTAGGCTCTGTTTCTACAAACTCCGTAACTGCCCGAAATCGATCGTCTCTAATGGAGATGGCAGAACAGTTCAATATTCACCTTTTCTGGGTGCCGGGACACAGAGATATTGCATAGGAAACTGCAAAGCCGATGAACTCGCCAGGATGGGAACTATTACACCAATATTACATAACAACGTGAATATTGGAATACCAATTGCTACTTGTAGACTTATGCTTAAGCATGATTCCATGATGATGATTAACAGCAGATGGACAGATATCACTACTTGTCTGGGGAAGAAACAGATCTGGCCAACACTGGATCCGAAGCGAACGAAATGTTTGTTATCTCTAAGTAGATTGCATATTAGCTCCACAATTATTGGTGTCATTACTGGACACTGCCTCATAGGCAAACACGCCAATAGACTCGGAAATTCTCTTGTCCAAATCGTTAGAAGAGAATTTTTGTGCCAGTGAAAAGATCTCTGGATGCTTCTCGATGGCTAATAGAAAACTTGATTATTATTATTGTAAGAATCTCTATACCTCACTCTTTCTATCGAAATGATATTCCTCACACGAGACGGGATCTCTCCACTTACCGCTTTTCATGTGTATACCTACTCCAATGCAAATCAAAAGTTGAAACTAACATAAACAAGTGTCATCTGTCATCTTTCACAAATATGCCAAGGATATTTTAGAAACTGCAAGTTGGACAACTTTAGAATTCTATCTGAGGCTTCCTGCCTGAACAGAATAGAGTGTGGTAACTGGAGTTACAGCTGCGGCTGGAATAGCTGTCAAGAAGTGTCGTACGTAATTTTTTGTACATGCCCACAATGCAGCTGTACAGCTTTCTGACATTTTAGTATCGAAAATAAAAATAAAAACAAAAATAAAAATGAATAATGATGAAAAAGAAGCTAAAATTGCCTTACATCTTTATAAGAGATTAGCTGGCCAATTTGTACCCAATTCATGTTCCACACTTACATGGATTGTTTTGGGACAAAAAGAGTGCTCACCAGAAAATTTAACATTTCTCCTTCCTATTAAGTGACAGGTTGGAGTAGGTCAGATACATACAAAAAACAGTCAAAAATTTATCAAAATTAGTCAGACTGTCAATTGTTTCCCAAAAATCTCTTGAGCAACGCTATTATTATCATCAAGGAATATCAATTGGGCAAGTTTTCTCAATTTAAGAGAAAATAAACGAAAATTTGGTTAAAGTGAAGGGGCGAAATGCAAATGAAATATATTGAAGAAGTTTACTGTTTTTCTTAAATGCAAATACGGGGCTTAAAACAGTATAGCAAAAATTGCCTTTTTTTGTGTCTTTTAAAGGATTCTATTTTATCTTTTTTAGGCCAACAAAATCCTTTCCCTGTTTATCAAATGAATACAAACATTTTTTAATATTGATTCTCCAAATTTGTCTTTTTGTTTTTTCGATACAAAAAATAGGTACTATCAGGTTTTCCTTATGTTTTTTTATTAAATATATTACTATTTGTTAAAAAAAAAAATAAATAATTTTTTCTATAACTTAATGAATATACACAGCGCCACAATTCATTTGAGGAATCTCAATGAACTTCTTATATAGTTAGCATATTAAATTAATACGCTAAACTAATCGTTGCTAATCGTCCGCGTTTGTGATTTGCCGCTTAAACGTGCTAAGAATTGTTTAAATTAATAAAATAGCTAAGCTTATTGCCACTTATCATGTCGGAGACAATATGTCTAGCAGAGAGGCAGCAATCACTTGCTTTCCCTGAACTTCAATTCAACTATAAAGTAATTTCAAATGTAATGATGTTTTTTTTTTACAAGTTTAGAATTCTTAATTTGTTTTCAACCGCATTCCATAAGAAAAGTTTTTATGTAAACTCTTTGAAACTGTTTGCGCACTTAAGGCCTTATTTAGATAATTTACTATATATGATCAAGAGTTATTAAAAGTTAAGCTTTTGTAGACTTAATGGCGGCAGTTAAACGTTCTGATAAAAAATGTTGCTATTACTAAACCAAACAAATTATTTAGAAAACGTAAAAAAATTTAGTATAATATTATAAGGTTTTTGTTTTCATAAGGTTTTTTATATGTATGTATTTGTCTCTTATCGTGAGTCAAAAGAGTACTATTAATGTAAAAAAAAAATTAAAGATGGAATAATTCTCTAACCCCCTATTTATTTACAGAGTCCTTACGTTGGTAGTACTTGTCCTTTACTTAGTCCTCGAATCGGTATCCCTAATTTCTCCATACACAAAAGTGTGAATAAATGAGAGATACAAACGTTAGGAATCACTGAAACAAATAGTTAATGCTTCTTGTTAACAAGAAGTTAAAAAGCATTTCTTGTTTTAAATGAGCAAACAAAAAAACTAATTCAAATAAATGATATTTTCTCAACTACAGTATTTTTTTTGTAAGGTATCGATTAAAAGTAAATTTGGCCAAACACAACATATATAATTAACAGCGAAAAACTGAAAGACCCATTATTTTTACAAATCTCTAAATCTCTCATAAAATCGACATTTTTATTATTCGTATGTCCTTAAAATTTCCAAATGAACAATCCACCATTTAAAATCTCAATTAAGGAAGACCACCGGAACACCGGATGCATTTCGTTTCGGCTCATTAACTTCTTCTGCGAAAATTGATATTTTTTTCTTCCTTCCAGACAATAAACTACTTCAACAGAATAACCTAATTGGTAAGTCTTAAACAAAATTCACAACATGACTGACATCGTTAAAGGAGATTATTCCCACTTTTTGTGCACATTTTTAGTCGTTAATGTATATTAATAAAAAAAAAAACTTCAGAAAGTATAAATGTTCATTCATGTTTAAAGAAAATGAAAGATTTTTTTTTTCAAAAGTAACATAAATATAGCTGTTATCCCAAATGAAAATATAAAAGTTGTATGGTGCCTTAGGGTTTAATAACAAAATTCTTTTTGCATTAAGTCTTCCGTTTCCCTAAAATTTCAAGTCTTTCGAAACAATTTAGGGATGTTCAGGTACACTTGACTTGAAAACTCCTTTTCAGATAAAATTTTGAGTAGAGCATGCTATTGTTTTAAGCTGAATGAACGAAAGCTAAGGATATCGAAAGAATCAATCATTAAGGATCCTCTTAAATTTGACCACAAGAGCAAATGTCACAATTTTTCCACAGCTCTTCTATTGATACCTTTCCGGCTTAGCTAACCCCCGGAAATTTTAGAGCTTATAACTCTAAAAACTGTATTTCCGATGTAAAAAATAAGTTTGCATAAAATGTTTTCGAGCAACCGAATCAAACAATTATTGTTTATTAAAATCAAATCAGTGTCCTCGAAATTGAAAATAAGGATTTGTAGTTCGAAGATTTCAAACGTTTCCTTAAAACGAAGCGATTTTTAATCTAAGTTTCTCCTTTTTCGATTTCTTTAATAAATAAATAAAATTTAATGAATTAATAAATTGAAAATATTCATTAAATATTTATGATAAGAAATGGTAGGATCATTCAAACTAAATGACGTGGCTGTAAATGGTTGTTTTAGCCAATATCAGTAAGATGTTTTAGCCAATTTCTTTATAGAACGCAGTAAAATTTTTGACCATACAAAATTCTCCCCAAAAATTTGCCTAGTATTTTGGCTGAGCAGTATGCAAATCCAATTTAATTTTCCTTTCTTACTGTACATCACCAAGATGCCTGTCAAATTTAAGTGTTTGAAATAGTTGTTCGCCACATTATTCTCGAGCTAAAGTACAGCTTATTTTATTCATGAGATTTAGGTAAACTTTATACTTTATTAAAATGAAAATTGAAAGAGAGAATTATTTGAGAAAAACCCATTTTATTTTTATCAAAGGGCACGGTAGTGCCCAGCCAAGTTCGCGGCATTACACCCTTTTTACAGGAACAAACTCAGGCGATTTTCAACCCCCTCTAACTTCAGTACCAATAAAGTCGGAAAATTCAAATTCACAGTATTTGCTGAGCTAATTAAACACAGGTGGCTCACCAAATTTCAACTCTTTAGCATTAGCGATTCCGGAGATATAGGACTTCAAAAATCGCAAAAACCGTAACTGACTGACTGATTCACTGACTCACTGACTCACTGACAGATCATCAAAATTATGGAGCACTTCGCGACATCGTAGAAACTTGAAATTTCACACAACGGTAGGCCTTGTGTTGCATACAAAGGAAAAAAATCTGCAATTTTCTATTCAGGAGGCGTGGCATCCACCCACATTCTTAAAAATTCTTATAAATTATATGGAGCACTTCCGATTGTTGTAAAACGATGAAAATTGGTAGGTCGGTAGAAATTGAAGTAATTGGAAAGAAAAAAATCGAAAATTTGGAATTTTCCATTCAGGGAGTGTGCCATCCACCCACTTTATCAGAATTGCTATTATTTATAGGGAGCACTTTCGCTGTCGTAGAATTATGAAACTTTGTAGAGCGGTAGGGCTTGATTTTCACCAGGCAAAATAAATCTTTGCAAAAAGGAGTGAAATCACAACAAAAACATAAATGTTAAAAAAAGAGCCAAGTTTTTATATGTATGTACAATGAATCTGTGCATAAAAAGACAGCCAAAATGTAATGAGATCTAAAATATATGCCAAGTTTTAAGTTCATGAAGTTTAATATCAAATATCTTAAGTAGAGTAACAGCGAAACAATTCCAAATCATGACAGAAATTTGGTGTTTAATGATTACTGATTAAAATTTCGGTGGATTTACTTGGCAAGTTTTCTCTTAAATACTTACTTAATCACAAATTTAAAATGTATGAAAACTTGACCAGTGAACCCACCAAATTTTAATCAGTATTCATTAAAACCAAATTTCTGTCATGATTTGGAATTGTTTCGATATTACTTTATTTAAAATATTTGACATTAAACTTCATGAACTTAAAACTTGGCATATATTTTAGATCTCATTACTTTTTTGGCTGTCTTTTTATGCACAGAACATCAAACAAACGGACACAATAAAGCTTACGGTCGCAGTGCAAACATACCCTTATTAGCTATAATTATAGCGACTCTCAAACGAAAGAAGCGCCATCTGTCGGATTATAGCAGATATACCAGCTGTCAAATAAAAGCTTTTGGATGGGAAATTATTGGGAAATTTCCCCTAAGGAAAGCTCTGGAAGCAGAGACCAGAAGCTTCTACTTATTTCCAGAGTTTGTCAAACAAGTATAAAAGGCACATGTTTGAACGGCAGCGACACAGTTTGTTTTTAATCGTAAATGAATAAAGTTGGTTATAATAAAAGTAAAAAGTAAAGTTTGTGAATTAATTTCAGTGGTGAATAATAAATCGTTTTTTTTTTTTTATAGTAAGAAAAGTAAAGTGTTTTATTTTGTGAAAAATAAGTGGACGTTTTAAATAAAGTAAATAAGTTTTATTAACGAACCTGAGAAAATATTACAATGTATATATTATATTTCATATCAGTAATTGGTCAGCCATATATTTTTTTATGAATTTGTGTCCTCATGTCAAAAACCACTCGTGCCCTTGAAAAAAAAATCGTAGAAAAGAATCTATAGCTGACCAATTACCACTGGGAAAATATTTTGTTTATATCATTTCCGGAAAGGTCGCAAGGAAATTTTATCCATTATTAACAGGGCAACCTGTATATACATTGTATACAGGGTGTCGAGTAAAAAAGGGATATTTTCGTCAATTTACGTTTTTTGAAACGCCGATATCTTCTTAACCATCAGTCAGAGAAAAAAAAGTGTTTTAACATTTCTTGTAGATAATTATATTATCTACAAGTTTTGTATGCATTACTTTTTAATACCATGTACCGTTTCAAAGTTATACGTGGAAAACCGGTATTTTCGACATTTAACCTTGAATAACTTTTAACGCAAGCCAGTTTCGTTTGTAGACTTTCGCATGCGTATTCCTTAGGCACAAATAAAGATAATTGCATTCAAAAATCTTCACTTGGAATTTTTCCGCAGCGAAAGTACATTTTTCCTGGGCTACATAGATGGCCACGAGCTTTTTTTTCTTCATGAGAATACTATAGAATTTATATACAATGCTTTTACTCAAATCTTTTATTTTGTTTTATTTTTACATTTGGTTTTCGGTGTTTGAAAAAAAATTGATGAGGGCATTGAATATCGATCTACTCGATTCAAACAACAAATAAAAGAATGAAGAATTGGCTTTCAGAAAAGGTAAAACATATTATTTCATGTGCTTTCTTCAATTTTTAATATTTATTGATAAGTTTTCATTAATTGAGATACTGTTTCCCCCCCCCCCCCCCCTCCCGATATAATTGTTTTTCTTCGAATATACCCAAGGATCATGTCCTAAAATATTATTGATGAACTATCGGACACCCTGTATGTATTGCACTTTTTTGTGACGACTAACAGCCCCGCGCCAATCATAACGCATGATCAGTATAGTTTTGCATTATGTTTTTGACTCTTCTGAGTGGCCTATTCTGAGAAGAGAAAATTAAGATTGACAATATCAGATGAACCATTTTTAATCAAAAGGTCCCAGTTCCCAGTTAACATAAAAGAAAATAAAAATGAATAATGCTATAATAACTTACGAATATCTAATTGACACATATGTACATTTATTACTTCGATCATTGTGAAACGCAAAGTTCATTAATGATAGGATTTAATTTGAGGATAATTTAACTGTCGAATAACTAATCAGAACTTTACTCAGACATTGTGAAACAAACCCTTAATATTTGGTATTATTTTCCAAATTTCTTTTTTTTTTTCAATTTATCTGTAGCAATAATTCTTGCTTAGGAAAAAATTGTTCAATTTTATGATAAATTATTTGATCTTTTTTTAACAGTGTCTAAAGCTAGATCTAACAGCAAGCAAGATGTCGAATTTCGTTTGCGTCTATTCTATTCGTTTAAACATCTTTATTTATAAAATAAATAAAATAATAGAAAATTTGCTTTCAAAAAAGTTATAGCAAATAATGATATTAGTCCAATCAATTTGTGCTCAAAAGGGCTCTTTGCGAGCCAAATTGTGGGGTAGTTTTGATTTGTTCCCTGCTTTATATTCTCGGGGCTTCTAAATCTGAATCTGAGGCTTGGGAACCAAATTTCGTGACGCAACACGTAAAAAAAAATACAAAAAATGATGCAAAAATGCATTTTTGGGAGTAATTAACTTATGACTCGAAAACTATCAATTATTCGTGAATTTCATCAGAGTACAATTGAAAATATAAGCAATTTTCAACAAATCTCTGTCTTAGGTTTTATTTTGCGACAACCCATTTTGACTCATGCGCTAGTTGAAAATTGACGTGTTTTTACTGTTCCCGAAAATCCACTAGAAAACATTAATTAACCACTTTCCGTTCCAAAATTTGAATTTTTGTCTTTAACATGAACCAAGATATACTTTTCTGGTGGTCTTTGATGCACTGAATCTGGCCTTGACATTGCTCTAGCACGTCACGTTTTTGAGATATTCGAATCTAAAAATTAGAAAAAATGTGTTTTTGATGCAAATTTGGGGTTATATTATTTCTCAATGTAATTTTTTCTAATTAATTTTTATAGTTATTCTGAAGTATAAACATTTTACCTCGAAATTCTTTTTAAATCTTCCAAATACCTTCAATCATCTTTGAGAAAATCATTTATTCGTTGTTAGTCATCCTTTTCGGACATCTCACGGTTCAAGATTTAGTAAATGACAGGCCAATTACTGCCTTATTCGAATGCTTATAATCCAGTCAATTTGTGCTTAGGGGCCAGTTATAGCGATCAGGAAAACTCATCAAGACAATTTTTTTCAAATGAATTACTTACTATGTATTCAACGGATTTGAAACACAAATCAATGACAAATGTTTAATTGAACAATTAATTTGTTTTACAAAAGTTTTTAAACTATTTTCATGATGCAAATTAATTTTTCGTATCAGCAAAATTTATTTTTAATTTACAGCATGAATTCGGTTCGAGGAATTGAATCCTTTTGAGCTTCGAAAATATTCATGGATATTTTGCTTTTGAAACATTGGGTGGATGAATTTTTCTTAAAACTATATTCAAGTTTTTGCCTTTATTATTATAAGTACGTATGTATGTATACCCAGAAGTTGAAAAAGAATACATATCTCGAAAACTACCAAATTAAGACTAAAATAATTTTGTCAATAGGTATAATGCATTTAGTGATCTTTGTAGATACTACATATTACAAAGTTTTTGTCAGTCCCGATTTTTGAACTATACCGATAAAAATAGAAAATTTATTTCGAGATTTAATTAGAGATTTGTGTCGTTCTTAATAACGTCACGATTATCCTATGTTAACCTATTGAAATGGTAATTTGATTGACAGAATTATGATAATTTTAAAAATTACTATATTTTGTTTATTTGCTGACATCTTTGTCCGGTTCCATCAGTAACCAGCTTGCTTTCAACATTTGTATGATAACGTGTTTTTATTTTGAATCAACAACAACAAAAAAAACTTAAATAATAAAAAGCCACAAGTTTGTATAACAAGTAGGTATGTTGTAGGTATATTACTATCGACCATGATGGCCGTCAATGAAGACATTTTCACACGCCTTATACAGCAAAATTAATATTTTTTTTTTGTATTTATAAACAAAAAAAAATCCATTAATATTATGTACAAAAGACAAAACAACAAGAAAACAAAAGAAAAACTCCAAACAACTTCATTTATCAATAAAATAATAACTTTCAACGGATTAGGGGTATAATTAATTTACATATTTTGTTAACCGTCCTGAGTGATTCTTGGTATTTCTCATTCTTAATCTTCTCTTTCTTATCCTTTTGCCCATCAACACAGCCAATTTAAAACCAATTAGTAAAAACATTTCAATGAAGCCGTTCATAGAGATGCGTAACATGAGACATCAGGAACACGCCCCTGCTGAGAACTTTGTGTGTGGTTTGGCAAAGTAACAAAATAACAAAGAACCACAGGTCCCTATACCTATACATACCTATCTTACCTCTACCTTCCATGTTCCATCCTATACCCTACCTACATATACGACCTCTACCTATAACCGTCAGAATGAACTCACATAATGCATCAAAATTAAATTGTCATCCACATCGTTTTACCTATATATTCGGGCGGATAACAAGATGAACAAAATACCAATACCATTAACAACAACTATAAGCTTGACTGCTCAATGCCCATCATGGCCCATAAGAATGTTCCCATTTGGAAAATTGGTCATAAAACCGAAAAACGAAAACCTCATCCCGAAATTGTGGAATTTTGAAATAATTAACGAGCCAGAGAGCGGATCGGCCAGCACCACCGCGCCGGGGACCGGGAGTGTTTGTTGTGTGCTGTGAAAAGAACTATTTCCTTATGAGCACCGAGCAAGAGTCATTAAGGAACGGAAAGAGTCAAGAAACCTTTTTTTTTAACAAAATGGAAAAAAATATAAAAAACAACGAATAATAATTAGGAGAGTGCTGCTATCATCGATTGAAGATCTTCAAAAGATGAGTTTGCTTGTAAATTAAGTGATATGAACAAAAAAAGACTACAATCTTACTTTATGGATGCCATTGATATGAGCCTTTTAAAGTTCACTTTTGTATACTATGTAGCTCCTCTATAGGACAAGTATTGGTTTTGTGCAAAAAAAAAATTATCGAAAATTTAATCAATCATACATTATGTACTTATGTACCTACATGTTACATACATAACGAAAATCAAGATATCACAAATAAAAAATATTTGTATTCGTTTCTTCATACATTTCGTCAGCGTGTCGTCGTCGGTCTGTCTGTGCGTCGCACAGTGGCGTAGAACAACTTCAAAACTGGAACTATATCATATTTTGTCAACCAGTAGAGCTTTTAGTCTGAAACTTATTATGTTCGTTGCAGTTAGCTCAATTATTTAGAATTTTTGTTAGTGTCTCCATAGTGTGGTTTACAGAATTCTATAAATCCAATATTCCGTATTCTATCCAGAATATTAAAGATAAATTTTTGATTTCGATAACAAACAAAAACGATAAAACTCACCACTGAATCACAAATAGGTTATAATAGGCGTTTTCCTTTGGAGGTGGCGAAGTACTTGCAAGTACTTTGCCAGCTTTTTTCAATGGAACACATCAAACTGCTTTCCCATGTAAAATGTATCTACTCGCGCATGAGGGCATGTGCAGTTGGTAGTACTAGATTAGGGTTTTCATCTACTCGTAAGTACTTCGCCACCTCCAAAGGAAAACGGCTAATATGAAGGCTAGGAAAAAGTAGTAGAGTACCTTTAATGCTTTGCTTGTACCTACACATAATTGGAACAAATTTTCGGCAACTTTTGGAAGTGATTTTATTTGGACTAAAAGAACTTACGTACTTATACAAGGTGTCGGGTAATTCGTTAATAATATCCTAGGACATCATTCTTGGTTATATGCTAGGAAAAAAATCTATGGTGAACACTCTATTTCTGAAAAATTGAATTTAAATGCAAAACAAATATTCAAAATCATCGAAAGCACATAAGTAATCATGACGACCATGCGAAAATTGGATGCCAACCGATGGCTTTAGTCCAAACTTTTTACAAAACTGCTGATCGGACAACCTTTCCTGTAGATGTACATATAATATATGCAACTTCTATAAATGGGGTATCAAATGAAAGCTAGGACTGTCCTCTACACGATACCAATG
Organism: Dasysyrphus tricinctus; assembly: GCA_963921185.1. NCBI lineage: Eukaryota > Metazoa > Arthropoda > Insecta > Diptera > Syrphidae > Dasysyrphus > Dasysyrphus tricinctus. The sequence goes on from OY992531.1 coordinate 222,779,912, forward strand.
GCCGGACAGACTTTTTTGGCAACTTCCACGAATCTGACCACTTTTTCTTAAATAAGGGATTTTGTGCATCCTCGGATGAAAATGAAAAAAAAAAGTGGTTAAGGCCACTTTCTTAGCAATTTGATATGATTTTACTTAGTTTTCCCTGATGTAAAATGCGGTGTTAAGAAAAGACCATTTTTGTTTAAATAGACGGACTCGTGTTAACAGCCAAAAAAAATCTGTACAATGTACATACAATTTAATTTATATTAATTAGTTTACGTACCTACAACTTTCCTTACAACTTTGTATTCTAACGTTGGCAATATAATTAAATCGCAATGAGAATCAACAAGAACAAACTTTTCAAGGGCAAATCAAGCTTTTGAAAAGTTCGTTCTTTTTGATTCTCATTAAGATTACATCAGGATTAGTATCGTCCAAAATCCTAGAATTTTGCTTGTTCCTACATTCATATATCATTAAAGTGTTATCGTCCCTATGAATGAACGAGCAACGTTTCTCGAACGTATTGATTTGTCATACATAACTTTCACAACACGACCACTATACTCTTATTTGAAAGGAGATTTCAAGGAGGCGAGACAGGAAACATTTTAAAATACCGTTCTAATAGAAGGGATATTATGGGCCTATTTCGTTTTATTTAAGGCTTTGATAAATGTAGTAACAATATTCTCTGCACTTCTAAGAAACCTAATGTAATTTTATTTAGTTTATTGGGGACAGGAGAGGGTGCCATTGGTGAAACTGCCTCCCTCGGGTAATTTTTGTTGTTCCATGTTTATATAGAATGTATTCCTGGCAATGTATCCATTGGCTGTGTTTCGATCTTAATTCCCAGTTATCCGGATAGCTTTTTGGTTTTGTAAACCCTTGTTAAAAAATCATCTGTTCTCAACAAACAAATTCTAAAACATCTGATATGTGACAAGAGATTTGAGTTGTTCATGTTGACTTTTGTCGGATCGGGTTTTTTTAAAGGAAAATAAATAAGTTAGATGCAAATACAAAAAGCATATTTCCATCACCTTGGACTCCTTTGCATATGAAAATATAAATTAAAAAAAAAACTTGGTTAAAAAAGTAACAATTTTTCTGCCGATTAATAAAATTTTTAATTCAATTTCTCTGTCAGCTGTGAGGGGCGAACACAGGGGTGTTTTGGGGGCTCAAACCAAAGTTGTCCGGAAGAATATTTTCGTCGGTATAGCTATGTTCCTTTTTTTGACCACATATTGATGCAGTTAAAAAATAGATTCCTTGACCATCGTGAGTCGCTTTCCAAAATTCAAATTATTTTGCCAGTAAAATGTTACAAACTTGAAGAGGAAGAAATAAAAAGACTGTTAAGGTACTTACGCAAGAATGGCCAGATGATACAGGATGTTTGGATGATTTTCTAATTTAATTATCTTTAAAAAAAATTTATATAAAAAAAATGTTAATGCATTTATGTCAAAAATGTTTTGCATTACAAAAGTGTAAAAAAAAAAATGTAGTAAAAAAAAATTTAAAGCAATACATAAATCGTCTGCAATACAAATGGCAACCCAACTCCAAAATATTTTGCATTAAAAAAACTGTCAATGATACTCAAAACATTTTTGCATTCATAGAAAAAAACGTAAATGCACGTCAAAAATGTTATACGCATTAAAAAAAAATGTCAATTCAACTCAAAAAATTTTTTTAATGTGAATGCAATATGAAAATTTCTTGCATTAAAAAGGAAGTACCTAAATGAAATTTTTTTGCATTAAAAAAATGCGAATGAAATCCAAAAATTTCTTGCATTTAAGAAAATATTCAATATATGTAATATGAACAATATTCAATATAATATACATAGTCATAACTAGAACATTCAGAAACTATGTTTATACTACGTAAACTTAATTTCCCACAAAAATAATAAGTTATATATATTCAAATTTCCATCAAAAGCACTACTAAGTACTAGTAACCATTCAAAAAAGAATTTTCTAACAAAACACATAGTACCTAGATAGTTTTCATAATTTTCAATTTAAATAAAAAATAAAAATTCTAGAACCGTATGGTTTGACTAAAAGTTAATAAAACAAAATTATGTCAATATAACTTTTTTATTTATAACTTTAGGGTAAGAAGTGTGTTAACATAAATTAAAGAGAATTGAATTTGCTACAAATTTGTACCAAAGTTTTTTTCTGGAAAGGTCATAAGGCCTGCTACAACCAGTTGCAAGGTTATCCATTATTTACAGGACACCCTGTATATAAACCTAAACACACAATTTACTACTTTTTAAAGAACAATGTAAAAAGATCAACACACCATTTTTTTAATGATTTTGATTAGAGACTAAGTGTTAACCTTTTAAAAAAGCTATAAGGCATAGTATCATCGAATTACTGTTCAAGTAATTTTTTTCAAAAATGTATCCTTCTAGTAACGGGTGATTTTTTAAGAGGTTTAGAACTTTAAAAAAAAAAAAAACACAAAAAACTCGAAAAAATGAATAAAATATTTATTTGAATCGATAGTTTGAACCTTGCAATTTAATGTTTAAAGATAATTTCATGCAAATGTTGACCGCGGCTGCGTCTCAGGTAGCCCATCCGCTGAGTCCAATTTTGGCATACTCTTTCACACATATCGGCCGGTATCTCACGAATGAATGCATGGATGTTGGCTTCCAGTGCGTCAATCGAAGTGGGCTTGTCCCTATAGACATTAGCCTTGACATACCCCCACAAAAAATAATCTTACGGTGTCAAATCGCACGATCTAGGCGGCCAATTGACCGGCCCGAAACGTGAAATTAACTGTTCACCAAACTCGCCTCGCAATTGCGCCATTGTTTCGCGTGCTGTGTGGCATGTGGCACCGTCTTGATGAAAGCACATATCATGCAAGTCAAGAACTTCCATTTAGGGCAAAAAATAGTTTGTTATCATCGCTCGGTAGCGTTCACCATTGACAGTAACTGCTGGGAACGGCGCCGAATCGACATTTCGCGGTCTTCTGTCACACTAGCTGATACGGCCGCAATATTTTCTTCACTACGCACAGTACGTAAACGTGTTGGTGGTTTAATGTCCAACAAAGTAAATTTGGTGCGAAATTTGGTCACAATCTTCCGAATAGACTGCTCAGAAGGTCGAGAATGCCGACCATAAAATGGAAGCAGCGCGCGATGAACATTTCGAACCGAGCACGGATTTTGATAGTAAAATTCAATAATTTGCAAGCGTTGTTCATTTGTAAGACGATCCATGGTTAAATTGCAAACCAAACTGAAGCTGTTTGACAGTGACACAAGGTACTAAACACACGTCAGCTGTCAAAACCAGTGTTGCCAAAACCAAACCAGCTAAAAAATCACCCGTTATAAAGGGGATGGAAAATATATAGCGTAAGGTCATCTTAAACGTACTAGAGTTGTATAATGCGTAAATCGGGAACGGGTCGTTACTCTGTATTCCAAAATTCTGTATGAGCAAAATTCTGTATTTGAATAAAAAAATCTGTATGAACATAACTCTGTATTCCATTATTCTGCTTTTCCATTATTCTGTAATCTAAAATTCTGTAAGTCCAGAATTCTGTATTTCAAAATTCTGTAAATCCAAAATTCTATATTTTAAATGCTGTAAATCTAATATTCTGTATTTTAAAATTATGTTCATCCATAATTCAGATTTTCGAAACTCTGTAAATCCAAAATTATAAATAAAAATGTTGTAATAATTTTAAGCAGGATTGTCTCCGTTAAACAACTTTTATTCAATTAACAAAAATTACGAAGTATTGCAAAGATAAACGTTCAATAGATAGCACAAAAAAACAAAAAAACAACAACAAAAACAAAACAAAATGTATAACTATGTATATAATTTAATAAATACTATATTATAAAGATGAAATATTTATTTTGTTTGTTTGTTTTACCTATGTATGGGGTACTCTCTGATGGATATATTTAACCGATCCTTAAAATTCTTTAATAAATGGAAAGATAATGTCCGTGAGCAACATAGGCTAAATTTTATTTGGACACAAATTAATTGCAACGTTAAAATCTAAATGTTTCTATGTACTTTTTTTTGGGGTATTTGTGAGTTTTTGATTTTTATATTTCGAAATTTCAAAATTTATATTTGAGTTTGAAAGGTTATTCTAAGGGGAAGGCTTAACGGTTAAAAAATTCAATTTGTAGGGATAAATGGGGTAAAAACAAAAATGGTATGAGATAACAAAAATTATTTTTCTGTTTGATAGAGTTTACTAAGAGGATGTTGTCTTCATATGGGGTAGAAATAAGAAATGAGTATATGATTTAAAAAAAATTTAAGTTGGGAAGGTTATTATTAAAGGCTTAAGGACTGGAGACATTTCAAAATTTAAATACTTATAGTGTGAAATGGGGTATGTATATGATATGGGATCGGATTTTAAACGTACTTTTTTTATTTGAAAGGTTATATGTAGAGGAAATCATTTGAAAATTTTGCCTAAACGAGCAAAGCTGGGGCAGGCCTGCTAGTAACCTAATATAGATGAAGATTCTTGACTAACCTTTTTAAATACTCAGTCTCACTTAAAGCTCTTCTTTTTTTGATAGTAAAAAAAGTGCGCACTTTTGTTCCGAAATTCTGTAAATGATAAAAGAAAAATAGTTTTGATAATGAAAAAAAGTGTGCACTTTTTTTCATTATCCAAATTTCTGTATTCCAAAATTCTGTAAATAATAAAAGAAAAATAGTTTTGATAATGAAAAAAAGTGTGCACTTTTTTTCACTATCCAAATTTCTGTATTCCAAAATTCTGTAAATAATAAAAGAAAAATAGTTTTGATAATGAAAAAAAGTGCGCACTTTTTTTCACTATCAAAACTATTTTTCTTTTATTATTTACAGAATTTTGGAATACAGAATTTTGAAATCCAAAATTTTGAAATACAGAATTTTAGATTTACAGAATTTTGGAATACAGAATTTTGAAAACTGAATTTTGGCACTTACAGAATTTTGGATTTACAGAATTTTGAAATACCGTATTTTGGATTACAGAATTTTGCAATCCGAATTTTGACACATACAGAATTATGACCCCAACCCGCGTAAATCTATCAAATTTTCCATACAAATTGTGACAGAACTACGAAGTTGAAAACTTTACTACGTTTACGACGAATTTACGCCGTTGCGTTGTATGGATACCCTTAGTGTTTCTCGTATAAAATTAATACTTTATCAATCAAATAAATAAGGTAAAATAGGGCATTTTAAACCCAACCACTTACTTTTAGCCCCTACTGTCACTGGAATGACAATGAATAAATATGTACTTAGGTTTGTTCGTTGGAGTTTAAGCTGGATTTACACCTTCGTTGTTATCGTCCGTGTACGTTGTTCGTTTTTACCCGTACGCGGAACAATGAAGGCTTAAATGATAACACCGAGCACGAACAACGAAGAAACTCAAAGCCGTTTTTAATTCTGGATGAACTTTACTCGTTGTTTGCGGAACCAACGTTCACCGAATGAAGAACGAAATGGTAAATCTAGCTTTACCCATGGTTGACACAAGTTTTTTTGACAACCACAAGAAATTTCGAAAAAAAAAACTGGGTTTTTTGGTTCTCAAAAAACAACAAAAGGTCCTCAATTTCGTTGTTGAGTTAAGCAAGAAACTGAATTTTTTTTAAATTAATAAAAACAGACAACAATTTCCATTTACTACTTCTATGTATTCGTTATTAAAGTAAATTTTTGTATTGCTCGTTATTTTTTTCAAAAACAAAAGAATAGCCTGGAGCACTTTAATCTTCAACCAAAATTGCTTCGAAGCTCATGCCAATTTGATAGTTATTCTTTACCTCAACTCGCCCCATCAAAATATATTGATCTACTTCAGGCGGAGTTCAGGGCGACAATAGGTTTCAAAACCCACAGAATTTGTTGCCCAGGGTGAGTTCAGAGTTTTCAAAAAACGCTTTGGGACGACCCCAGGGTGGCTTCAGGGCTCAACGAAAAAACCTACTTTTTCTATTATTTCTGGGTAAATTGAATCACTAAACATTAATTATACATATATGAAACTAACACTCTTTCTCAATCTTGTTCCTTCAGAAAATACATACAACTTTTTTATAGGTAATTTAATTTTCTGTAATTTTGTCGCTAATATGCAGTTTCCAAAATATTCACGAAAAAATATAAAAGGGAACCTTTAGCCCCCTCGTACCTAAAACTCGTAGTCCTTGGCTGCCAGCCAGGAGTATATGTAATACCTGGGGGTCACCGCTACCACATGAAACAATAACAAATGATTTATAGAATTTTTTATAACTTTGGGTCTTCTTTCTAAGGGACTATTTGTACAGCATGAATTTATTTTCATGGTCCATAGATAGAAGTCAACAGCCAAACGGTGTCTACCCTGTGTTTAAACTGTCAAAGCAAAATAAATGCAGAAAACACACAATATTTTATTTTATTAAGGTCCAACGAGAAAGGCATTATTGGGAATAAGGGGTATACACGGCGTATACGTGACATAAATATTAATATCTCGTGTGAAAACCTTTTTTCATTTAAGTGACCGGAAAAGAGATGAACAGAGTGTCAAATATACTCACGGCCATTCTCTGGTAAGAATGACCAAGAGGAGTAAGATATTAGTGATCGTTACGTTCACAAGATGTTTTGCATTGGAAAAAACTAAGATAATCATCTCGATTACAAAATCCGGCGAAGGAGCTGCGGAACCAATCAGTCTGAATTTTGACATTTTTACTATGAGCCAAACCTTAAAATTGAGCCTGGCTCCTTCCGCAGCTCATTCGTCGGATTCTGTAATCAGGGTGAATGAGTTTTACCTCTGAAAAGAAATTTATTTATGCAATAATTATTGTAAATGGTTTCAAAGTGAGAATTATGTTTCGTCAATTTATTTTGTTGAAAGGTGAAATATTTTATCAAAATCGTAGAAGTCGTTTTTGAGAAAAATGCGATTTTGTTGAACGTGTTCTTAACATTTCTATGGCAGTTGTCGTTTTTTTTTTGCGTACAAGTAAAATATTCTTTTGAATAATTCTAAAACGCTTCAAAAATATAAATGAATCCGAAAGTGTTAAACAATTTTGAAATATTTTTTTTAAAAAGCAAACAAAAATCTTATTAAAAAAAATGATCAAAACAGTGATACCGTTTTCAAGCAAATCGAAAATAAAAAAATGGTTCTGTAACCATTTTCGAACAAAATAGTTCATCAAATGTATTGAATTTTTTTTTAGAAAAATGTGCGGAGACATTTTTAAGTAAAAAAGTAAAAATTTTTAAGTTAAAGGCAGTTTTTAAATTGTTACATCGTCATAAGGACTGGTTTCATGTTTACTGTTATAGTACCTCGAAGCTTTTATATTTGTTCAATTCCCTTCCCTTCAATAAGTTACTTTTACAAATATCTAACAAAAGAGTTATGTATGTTATTTTGTGAATGTTTGGGTGGAGTTTCTTGCTCTTGATGTCCATCCGATATAGTTTTTAATAAGCAATCGGGTTTTAGTTGCAAAGAAAAAAAAACTTTTTATACATAGGTATATATTTGTGAAGTTTCGTGTTTAATTTTATTAAATAATATTTTTACAGCATTCCATTTGGACCAAAGAATAATTTTTGTTTGTATCTTAACCTCCTGACTTTTGTTTCTATTATTACAAAATTTCAATTTCAATTATTATGTCAAAGCAGAATATCAAATTCTGTAAAATCAATTAAATTGTTTAGCTTAACAACAAAATACGGATCCCTAACTTAACACGGGTGTTTGTATCTCTCTTCCTAATTGTGACAATTCTTTAAGGAATTGCTTGGAATTACTCAAATTCGATGATCCATAAATGATTCTCTTATTGACATTTGCACTTTGTTTTTGTTTCATAAAATCAACTAGATTTTGATATTCTATATAGTTTCCCCCGCCTACAACATAAACAACTGCGTCTTGGAATGGAGCACGATTCTTTGGCATAACATCACCACCTTTGAGAAGTTTTGGATCTAAATAAAGATAGTCATCTGTTTCAACTGAGCTTCGACATTCCATTATTTGGTCAGTAATTTTTGTAACTGGCAAGTTCTGTAAAAAAGACGAAAGAATTTACTTAAAAAGTACACACAAAATATTTTTCACTTACATGTCTCTTTACGACCAAATTTTTTACTCCTTCCATCACAAAGGACGATCCTTGTGAAACTAATTTGGAAAACATTGATACTGTTTTAGTGCCACCACCTTCGTACTGAGTCGTCTGATTAACTGGCGATCGAATATTGATACTCCTCCAACGTTCTACATACGACAATGGCGATAGGTCACAGCCAGCCTCTTGCAGAGTTTCTTTTATACGTTGAAACTCATATTCTGGGACATTTGCTGAACAAATATAATAAATTATATACAATCTCATTTTATCCTCAGGCAAGCCAAATTCTGGATCATTTAAAATATCCTGCAATGGCCGATCGAGTGTTTGTTTCGACATGATTTTCTCTTCCAACTCAAAGAACGAATCAAGGCGTCTGGTCTTGATGAAGTTGAGAATGGCTGTGGCGATTTTCGTGTGCATGTCAATAAGGCGTTTCTTTTCCATCAATTGTGGCAGAGAATTGATTGCATTTGTTAGTCGTGCTGTTGTGTCATTTACCATTGAGAAAGCAACCTCATTTTCACCATCGATGCCCATAGATGTTTTTAGCTTTTTAATTTCTTCCTCTGAAGATCGATAGGATTCTAGTTCTTCCTGAATAGCCTCGGCTACCAGTGGAAAGGGGCTGCCTTTGTGTGTCGTCCAAAATTTATCATTTTTATCCAAATCACAGGCTTTAAGCTTTTTCTTTGTCCCACTTCGTACACCATCACTTTCATCCTCCAAATAAACCAAATTCAAACTCAATTCAAGAACGTCATGTACTAGTGCCTGATAGGACCAGGTGTGATGTAACGGTGTAGCTAGATCTAAATTACGATCAAGAAGCAACAGAAGCGGCCGTTGAAAACTAAAAACTCCACCCGCTTGTGTTGCATCCATATGGAACAAATTATTTCGTGCATCCCAAAGATTCTCTCGCAACTTCTTCTCCAGTTTTCGACCAACCATTTCTGCGGCACTGTTACGCGGACAACGTATAATTGGTACATTGCCAAGTGTCACAAATACTGAAAACAAACTATCCACAATGTTATCCATTAGAATTTCAATTTCATCATCACGTGTATTTGCCCGATTGATAGAATAATACGACACAGCATCGCTATTCTGGTGCTTGAATACAAAGAAGTCATCTTCGAGGCTTATAAAGTTCACATATTGGTCATAAACACTGCGTATATTTGCAACACACCCTGCCTGCAGGGCGATTGCGGCCAGGTCTTCGATCTTTTGCCTGGATATTGGCGAGAGGAAATTTAAGTAATAAGTATCGTATAGATTGTTTTGTAAATCCTGCTGAATGCGGCCTAAATTTTCATTAGTGGGGGCACAAAAATAAACGGCAGGGACATCTGGAATGGAATCGCGATCGGAGTGCAATTGCCTAGAAATAGTAAAGATTTTTAAAATATATTTTAGCTATGAATTTTGATGGAAAAGAACGATGTCAATATGGAAATTAAGTGGTGAAAAAAGGAAGACTTAAGTGCGACTTGTTTTGATAAGTAGCACTGTGAGACTGACACCTTCTACAGGTTAACGTTTGTTGACCGCTTTGATGTCGGTTTTAGGTAGTTAAAGGAAAAAAATTCATGTGTTGTTGGAGAAAGTTTATGAAAAGGGGAAGACCTCAATTGATGAAAAGCATGCAAACACGACTTGTGGTTGAATTTGTTACAATATGTTTGCGTATCATATACACGCTCAAGCGGTCGTGAAATTTGAACGATTGATATGCTTTGTTCTATCAAACTTTTTCGGTTGGAATATTAGCATTTTTTGGTCTCTTATCGCCAGAATAAAAGATTATTAAAAGCCCGTGTATTCACACAACATTAGTTTTGCGGTTTCTCATTTATGAGGATTGACTGGCATATCAAATATTGTGGAGATGGGTTGCTACCCATTTTCGTAGCCCACATTTGTTCGTCAGCATAAAGACAAGGTATACACAGAATCGGAATAGACCAAAAGCATTCATTGAAATGAGTCATAGGTGGTCGCACTTTACGCGACCTTCGGTGGTCGGCATGGGCGTTCGGAATTACAGTATCCTGGTTCTAAATCAATCTTCCTGACAACGGTGGTGTTACTTAATTACCGTGTTTGATACCACAAATAAAAAGAAATCAATTTGCAATCGTATTTAGGTGACCCATAAATTAAAAAAAAAACTAATAATTAAAAACATGAATTGCTATTTTATTTGTTTTACTTACACATGCAACGTTACACCCAAATTTCTTAGCTCTCTAATCGGAATGATGGGTGAAATGATGTCCTGTCCATCACGATCATAAATAAGAATTTTCCACACAGGTTCAGCTGCTAGTATTTTTTGTTGCTGAACATTTAGATTGAGCATTTGTTTAATTGCATCTTAATAAAAGAAAAAAAATTAAGTTTTTCTTCAAAATCACCACATAGGCACAAATTATTGGATAAATATCAATTTTATTTGGACTAGTTAACACTTAATCGAAGAGGAAAATTATAGCTTGGGCCTAGTTCTTATTACTTACTTATTTGCCTTTCGCGTAGAGTTAGCATTTTTCTAGATTAGTTTTTTTAAAAGATTAAAATAAAGTTAATTATTTCTGAAATTTGTATTTTAAAATGTAGTTTTCTTGCGTATTTAACTATTTTTTAGAGAAAAAATCTAAATATGTAGCTGTCAAGTTGACGTTACACGTACTTGCTGATTTCGAACATCGAATTTATGACGTTACCAATATTCGAAATATCAATTCACGATAGGAAAACTAACCTCCGTGTGCACTTCTTAAATAATTGTTGAGGGTCGTTTTACACGATATATCGTAGTATTCTCTGATTGATTCTGTATAAGCTTTTAGTCGCATTTTATTATCCTCATGATCTGATCTGGATCAGATCCTGATAAATAAACAACGGACAGGATCTCAGTTATATACTCGTCTCTTTTTGCCTTGTGTTTGTTTATTTTTCACGTGTCTGTTACCTCTTTTCTTGGCACTATTGGACACATTCACAATAGTAATTTTTGGATCATTGAAATCGATCCAGATAAAAAGCAGGATCCTATGTTGTTTTTGTAATCACGTATCAGAAATTGATCTGGATCAGATCATGTGGATAATGATATGCGGCTAATGCTAAACAACAACAAAAAACTGTCTTTGCAAATGATTCGCTATGGTTTGAATTAGCATTGTGTATCTTTCATATTTCATGTTATTGTGATGATTTCGCGTCGTCGGCGAATGTTTCGCGTTGGTTTGGGGGAGCCTTAAGGATCTCTCTCATCTCTATGTTAGTTTCTGTTACTTACCTCTAAATTGAGTCCAGTAAGTGTTTTTTGGAGCAGCTGAATTTAGTCCATAAAGGTCCAATAGGAGCTTAAAAAGGCCGCCCTTTTAAAGGCTCTCCCACATCAACGCGAAATCATAGCGAATCATTCGCAAAGTCAGTTTTTTGTTGTTGTTTTGCATTGTGTATCTTTCATATTTTGTATTATTGTGAATGATTTCACGTCGTCGGAGAATGTTTCGCGTTGGTTTGGGGGATCCTTAATTCTATGGACTATTATATAATGATTATATGATTGCAAGAAATGAGTATGGGAAGCTTCTTTGGATGATTATAGGGGCAAAATTGTTAGTTGGGTACCGCACCGTCAGATTACTCGCCAGATATTTCCGCAGTGACTTGGTGTATGTGTTGGTAAATTTCCAGTTTTGGATAGGTATGTGTGCTTTTCTCAAGAATTCCTATTCATGGATAGGAATCGACAAAAAAACAACAACGTAGATAAAAACAACTACCCTTTACTGATTCTTAAATCGTATTTTATTATCATATGCATATATGTATATTAAATAAAATAAAATTCTATTCACTTTCGACCCTATTAAGGCTCCCCCAAAACAACGCGAAACATTCGCTGTTGATGCGAAATCATTCACAATAACACAAAATATGAAAGATACACAATGCTAAACAACAACAAAAAACTGCGAATTATTCGCTATGATTTCGCGTTGGTTTGGGAGAGCCTTTAAGGCTCCCCCAAACCAACGCGAAACATTTGCCGACGATGCGAAATCATTCACAATAACACAAAATATGAAAGATACACAATGCTAAGCAACAACAAAAAAATGTCTTTGCGAATGATTCGCTACGAATTCGCGTTGGTTTGGGAGAGCCTTTAAGGCTCTCCCAAACCAACGCGAATTCGTAGCGAATCATTCGCAAAGACGATTTTTTGTTGTTGTGTAGCATTGTGTATCTTTCATATTTTGTATTATTGTGAATGATTTCGCGTCGTTGGCGAATATTTCGCGTTGGTTTGGGGGAGCCTTTAAACTTTTTTTTTCTCACCTTAAAATTTAGGACAAAAAAAATTATTGAAACGAAAGATACTCCATTATTAAAGATTCCAATGTTTACATTGTTGTATTTGTTATTTCATTTCATTTGCGTAACGAGTGTGATAAGGAGGTAGAATTTAGCTCTTTTATATTTATTCTTTGTCTCATGTTCGAAACTCAATTCGAACTTACTCATTTCACTTGAATAGCTGAATCACTTTTGCGAGTGAAGTGAGATGAATCGGCGAGTAGGGCGAGTCATCTCATCTCAAGCCTGATTCACAATGCAACGAGGAAACGAGACGTGAGCGTGACGAGATCCCGTCGTTGCTGTCAAACGAATTTCAAACAATGAAAGTATATGGAGATATACACAATGAAGCGTTTCTCGTCGTCACGTCACGCCAAGAATTCGAAAAATTGAAAAAAAGACGCGACGAGACGACGATTTTATTTTTTGATAAGTTATTTACATAATAGAAGTATTTTTTTAAAGAAAAAATACGATAACTTGAAATTAAAAGATCAAGTAATTCCTAATCTGTTGTCTTTAAAGCTTTTTTGGACAATTTTTATTATTTTTTATTTTTAACAAAAGAGTTTTCGTTGTAAAGAATCTCGCCGCATTGTGAATTGGGAAACGATTTTATAACTAGAAAAAGATGACAGCGAATCACGTCACGCTCTCGTCTCGTTTTCCCGTCGCATTGTGAGTCAGGCTTCACTCGCTGAAATAGCTGAATCTCGGCACTGTAATCACAGTGATTTCGATACTCGTACAACATATTAACATACCCTTAAACTTCGAAAAAAAAATGGAACTTGACTGTGGTGCGTTCTTTTATGTTACTCTAGTTAACTATGGTTAATGTGTCAAAAAGAAGAGTTGCAATGTCATAGTTAAAAAAGTTACTCTGAGTTACTTTTCATTTAGGAACGACCAAAGCTAGAAATGGTTGATCTGTCAAACAAAATGGATGAAAAAAAAAATCGAAACAGATTTGGAATTAAAAATCAAGAACAAATTGTGATTCCATGAGATTTATTGAAAAGAACTTTTACTAGCACTTTGAAAATACATATTTCTTTCAAATTAAATTTCATTTTACATCATTCAAGCACAAAATGGAATATTTTAGCAAAATATTTGCAATTATTTGCAATTTTTTTTTCATTCACTACTAGCACAAATTTCTTTATTATAAATTGATCAAATCGCATAAAAAATGTCGCAAAAGGTAAAAAACTATTTCAAAACTCACTATCGACGATTAAATCAATTAAATTAAAAATATTTATTACAAAAATGAAATCAATTCCAAACCGAATGATCGAGAAGCAAACAAAAAATAAATCAAAATGAAAACATTGTGATTTCAGCTGCTTTTGACAGATTAACCCTTTCAACTCATATCAAGGAGATGAGTTGGAAAAAGTTACTCAAAGTTAGGCGCCAGTTATAGCTATCATTGAAACTCATCATTGAAAATTTTAATGATTGATTTTGAGACGTTTAGGAGGCAAAATCATTTATTATTTTGATGGACGATCAAAGCTTAGCACTTAATTAATATTTGTAGTCAAAAAAAAATTTCAAAAAGGCCCAACTTTTCACAAAAATTGACTTTTAATTTTTCAATGATCATTGGTAAGGTAGTTCAATCATTGAAATAAGAAAAGTCTTTTTATGGGTAAAGTTGGGCCTATTTGAAAATTTTGTTTGGTTAAAAATATTAATTAGGTCTTTAGCTTTATTTTTCCATCAAAAGAATAAATAATTTTACTTCCTAAACGTCTCAAAATCAATCATTAAAATTTTCAATGATGAGTTTCAATGATAGCTATAACTGGCACCTTACTTTTTGACACTTTAACTTTGAATTTAGGAACGACTCAATGACGTCATAGAGTTAAATAAAGTAACTTTTTTGAATTAAAGGAACGATGAAAGTTAACTATAGTTAACTATGGTTAGAAAAAGAACGTACCACTGATGATTCGATCTGACTGATGTCATCCTCAAAAAGATGTCAAAAAATCAAGTAAACAAAATTGTAAAATAAAAGACCAAACATTTTGTTGATTATTGAAAACAATCTAGTATTTATATTTAGTTAAAGCAAAACCCATTTAATTAAACAAAAAATCAAAGACTAATCTAACTAGCAAAGATCTCCCGGGTTACAAGTTCCAAAGAAGTTGATTCATTGATTTGTTGGTTGTGGTTACATATGTTTTTTGTTTATTCCTAGATCAACATTAAAGAAAACATGTAATTAAAAATCTTCAAATAAATTTATTTGTTGAAAGGAAACTACACTCAAATAAATAAATAACTTATAGGCATATAAGTTGGCACGTATGTAGTTGTCCAATAGTCTGATAAAGAAGCCTCTGCGAAAAGAAAATGCGACGATTTCAGTCAAATAATGTTGATGAATCTTCTTCACTTGATCCCTTGAATGATTCACTAACCGAACAGAACACGCTCACTACTGATTTGTGTGAAGATGAACAACCTGAATTGGTTGATTCAAAGGAAAACCTAAAAGCACTATGTGAAGATCAAAAATTTAACATCAATTATATTTGCGACGTGGGTCAGCAAAGTATCACAGATGCTTGCGACCATAGCAAGCAATTAAATCATCTCGATAGCAAAATAACACAATGCATCGTTCAAAATACCGAAACTCATTTGAAACTTGATGGCTTCAGAACAGCTTTGGAGTTGGTTCTTCATAAAATGGGAATGGAAGAAGGTTTTCCATTGGATGGTTTCGAAGCAAATGGCGCTGGTGAAGAATATGATTTTGAAGCAATATCTGGCGTTTCATCGAAATTCGACGTCATTGATGGAAAAATTTCAAAATGCATTTTATCAAACAAACTAACTCATTCAAAATTAGATAATTTACAAAAATTATTGGATATGATTTTGAAAAATATCGATAGTGATTTAGTAGACTCAGCACCATCGGCAGAGCCCTTACTTGGCAATGATGACGAAGTAGTATTTCGATTTCCGATCTCGTCAGTTAACGAACTCAATAAACTCGATGAAGAACTTCAACAGAATGAAATTCTAATGGAGAATCTGGTAAGTGGGATAAGATACATCTAAGATTCCTTGCCGTTATTGTATTAAAGACTTGATGAAAAAATCGTAGTTTTGGGTTCCGATTATGATGTTTTTTGTATCTCAATTAATAGGTATACGGCTGAGCAGGTTAAGCTTCTTTATTTGAAAAAATATTTTGCTCAAAGTTTCTGAAATCTCTAATACATTCTAAAAATTTGAATGCAATTTCGAAACAAAATTCTTCAATTTTTGTCCCAAGTTTGATTCGAATTCACAATTTCGTCGCCCGTGAATGGAAACTTATTAAATCTGTTCTATTAAGAGGCGTATACCTAAAGTATTTGGATTTTCGGAGTTCCTTTAGTTTTTATATTTGATTAAATATTGTCTTTTTACGAGAGGTAGGTACCTATTTCTCTTAAGAAAAACATTATGCTCGAAGAATTGACGATTTATCGCATTCAATCAGTCTCCAAACCAAACTTTTCATCTAATTGGTCTCTATTGAAAATAAGATTGCTTGATGAAATTTGATCAATGATTTTTTTTCTCTTCGCAGGTTGAAAAATTCTCCAAAATAGCTGGAGATTCAGGAAATAAATCTGCAAGAAAAGTTGGTGTCAAAATTATTGAAAGGATTATATCTGCAAAGTTGTTAACAAAATTCACATGGACGGGTCGCACAAATGGACCTAATAACTTAAAATTACCTTTCATAACATATTCGTCCATTTTCCATCTCTGTCTACAAGTTATATCAAAAGCTGACCGATCATTTGACACAAATGCGTGCGAAAACTTTTTGAAAAACAATATACTCAAGCATAGTTCGATGAGACTTTCACGGAAATTTAATAAAAAAATAAAACGTCCCAAGTCAAATGACGAAACTTGGTTTACGACATCCAAGCTGGTTATGAATGAATCAACAGAGCAATCTCAATCCAAAAGAAGTAGTGTACAGCCAATCGTTCCTGAGCAAAAATCTGAGACTGAAGAAGACGCTTTTGCTGAAGAAGTTGTTGATTCCAAAGCAAATATTATAAATATGCTTAATGTTCAAATGGAAACAAACAATAATCCAGAAGTTGATGAAAAGATCAATCATTGTTTTTCGACGAATTCATTCCCAAAAAAATGCGACCACGAAAGTAAACTGGATATGATGGATAGAAAAATTTCTCATTGCATTGAGTCAAATACATTAGTACACTCAAAGATTGATAATATGCAAGAAACTTTAAATGATATTCTCAATAAAATTGGAAAATGTCAAGGTTTTGTTCGAAACTCTCTTTCTGATCCTACTCCTGCTACCGTTTCTGACATAGTAGATTATGAACTGGAATCATTTTACTTTCCTATTACATCAGTTTCTGATCTGCAGGACTTAAATAAAAAACTTTCAAAAAGTGAGAGTTTTGAAAAGAAGATGGTAAGACATATTTATTGAATTAAAATTATTGCCTTAATACTTTCCCCTTTTTTTCTCTTTTCAATAGATAAATAAGTTTATTTCAATTGCTGGAAATGCCAAAAAAATGTCTACACAAAGATTTGGACTTGAAGTTGTAGAAAGTGTTATCTCACCACAGTTACTATTGAAATATTCGTGGACCGGTCGTTCAAAATCAATCAAACCCAAATTTGCTTTTATGAAATACCAATATATAGTTAATTTTTTTCAAAAAGTTATTTCAAAAGTTGATATATGTTTCACCCGGAAGGAATGTGAAGACTTTTTAAGGTTCACCGTTTTTAAGTATATTAATATGAGAGTTGCAAGAAATCGGTAAGGGTAGAGTAAATTATTATTATTTAACATCCTTTTTATTTTGAATATTATGTTTACAGGCAAAAAGTCAAAGATCCAATTGGTGAATATTATTCTGACCAAGAGGTTAGCCAAGATTTCAACTCAACTAGTTTAAGTATTGATGAAGTACCTATGGAAACACTCGAAGGAGAACAGTCATACGAATATGAACACAACTCTGCTCTTGAGTATTCTGAGGCGAATACAGAATCATAGCCTGGGTTTTATGATGCATTTAAAAATTATCCTTAAAATACAAATACAACTTAAATTATACTTAACTTTTGGTATCTCTCTTTCTTTATTTTTGAAGACTTTTTTCTAAATGTTCAGCTGTGATGTTATAGAAAGATTTGGATTCCTAATGGCTCTTGCATATATGAGGAATGAGAAGACTATCAATAACTTAAAAGTTATGGCTATGTTTCTGGATTTTAAGAGCCTTTTCCAACTCTTAGTAGAATCGGTTGGATTTAAGCAGCCGCCTGCG
Source organism: Dasysyrphus tricinctus (assembly GCA_963921185.1). Classification (NCBI taxonomy): domain Eukaryota; kingdom Metazoa; phylum Arthropoda; class Insecta; order Diptera; family Syrphidae; genus Dasysyrphus; species Dasysyrphus tricinctus. The sequence goes on from OY992531.1 coordinate 222,797,858, forward strand.
TATTTCACCTTGTTGTTATATGTTATAGGTTGCTTCTGTTGACTCTGGGTCTAGTTGAAGTATGCCGCCATATACTTTATTTTACCTTCGCAAAAATAATAGACCTTGAAATAAGTTATAGACTATTCAAACCCCTGGGAACTGGGAACGTGAATTGTGGTTGCAGTTTCTCTCGGAATTTATTGGCATCGAAAATGAATATTCCATGGCCACAGGGTTACCATTTTTACCGACTAAATTTTAATCTGCAAGGAACAGTGGAAAATTGTTGGCATTTTCAATTTTAGAAGATGGAAGAAACTCCGTGGGAAATTATATCCACGATAGCCCCCAACGTCTAGCATGCTTACCACTATCTTTTTTTCGAGACTTTGGCTTCCGGAACTTTGTCTTTTTGAAACTTAGTTTCTTTCGAAATTTTGTTTTCCGGGTAACGGCTAGAAGTGTTGATGTGCAGATCTTATGATGGTCATTCATAACATAACTCATAAATGCTCTTGATATCTGTACCAGTGTTAGAGCAAACTTCATCATTCAAGAACTCACGTATACGTTGTACAAAAACAAAAATCTTTTATAGAAAACACTTGATTATAAATGTTTAAAAAATAATTTTAGCCCTTCTCATCGTAATTTCCCCACAATATATTTATAAGTCCATAAATTATGTTCCTTAATATTATCGTTTCCAATCATGAGTCAAAAAAATTTTGAAAAATTAACGAAATCTATTCAAATCACCCTATTATATGGAAGCAGGCACTTATCAATTTAAAATTCTATCTTCTTTGCGCTTCAATTTTCATCTTCTAATAACATGCTTTCCCTCTATGCAAATTGTGCACTTCCAATGCTAATACTGATTGTTGTGAATTGGCCAAATCTAATATTGGTTTTTTATCTGACAATAAGCGTGGAATAATAACAAACGTGCTTATCACCCAAATGCGCAAGAACCAAGAGAAAAGCTTTCGGATTCATTGACCAAAAGTGATTGGCATTTCTCATAAAAACTTTTTCTATTTCTCATAATCATAACAGAAAAAAATTCATTAGAATAAATAAAGTTTGTGCAGAGTGTGGATAGATTTTAAGTTAAAAAAGAAATTGCATAATTTCATTTAATAAAATAATTAACAAAAAAAAAAAAAACAAATGGAAAATAGATTAAAAAATTAAAATTAAAACAAAAAAAGAAACTATGAAAAGGCGTTTCTCGTTCTCGTTACTTTGAAAAAGAAATCCTTGAAACTAAAACTTCTGTGAAAAAATATGAAAATATTATTGGAAAACGCATTCTTTACGTGGTTTTAAAATTTGTTCTTCATTAATTCAAAGAATATAATGCGTTGAAAAACTCATTAAAGAAACAACATTTCATATAAAGCGGACAGCATTTTCATTATGTTTGTATTTTCACTTGAGTTTTCGAACAAAAATCTATAAATTGATTTTTTTTTCTTCTTTAAGGCAGTAACATCAAACGCGTGCGAAATCTAATAATTATGAACCCTGGGCTAATGGTGTCATGTTATTGTTTAGCTTTTTTTTAGTTTTTCACTTGGAAAATTTGATTTTTTTTTACAGACATCTAACCCTCAATATAATATTGGCTAAGTTTTTATTTTATTAAAGTAAAAGTTATTATTTTATTCTTTTCAAAAGGAATAGAAAAATCCAGTATCACTTTTCTCCCTTCTTAAAGTTAAAGCTCTAAAAGTACATTCAAAGTACAAACAAAAAAAAAAAAAATTATTTTCTTAAATATTGATTTTGTGGCTTCCACTCATAATAAAAACAAAATACGCTCTGGGCAAAGTGAATGACACATCTGTACCAAAGTAAGACATTAACCTAGGTCATTTAACGCTATATAGGATGTTACATTGTGTATATAATAGGTACAGACTTTGGATGCGATGGTGGGGTACTGGAGTCAAATCTTGACCTTTTGTTAACAGTGGTTTTGTTTCTTGACAAAAGATTTTTTTTTTGTGTGGTAGTTCAACTTATTTTTAAGTCAAGTCACTCTTATGATTTAATAGACATAAATGTCGAAAAGTCTAAACTTGAACTCAGGACTTTATTTGTACGTACTTGCTAAGAGGTAAACAAACATTAGTACTAGCAGTTCAATAGCCTACCGAAGGAGTGGGTAGAATTTATTATCTTTATGCAGTATTGCCAATATTTGATCGGTAATTAATCACTCGGTAAATATGCAAAATATTAAAAAGTATTTACATATATCATTTATAGAAACTTGAAAGACCCATTACTTTTGTCAGAAATTGTTTGAGGCTGTTTTTCGATAAAAGAAAAAAATAGTGTTTTTTTTTTGAAAAAAAAAAACGAATCCACTCTTTAAATCAAGATAGCAGGCTTAGGCTTCCTAAGACGCACTAACGATGAACATTTCTCTGAAAAGATTTCAACCAGAATCGAAACTTCAGTAAATATTGAATAAGTTGATTAAAAATTGAAAAATTCTTGTTAAATAATTCATATATACCAGTCGGTTTCTTCCACCTATTTTTTTCCACAAAAATGAAAAACTAAGCTTTTCGGAAACAGATGCAAAATTTATAGAAATAATTGTTCATCATCAGATGTTACTGCTTTTTAGATAAGATATAAATAAACAAAATTTAACAAAACTTCATTTTTAACCTAAGCTATAAAATTTAATTAAAGAATGTGTGAAGCAATTACAAATGGTTGTGGAGGAAGATTGGCGCTTGGTTCAATTGTTTTAATTCATCTCATTATTTATAATGAATCACCTGGTCCTACAGTTGTTCTTGCAACAATATTTGCATCAGTATATGGATTTATTTCAGGTGAGTTTATTCAAGATAAAATATTATTGTTTAATATGACTCATAATTATATAAATTAAAAAAAATGTTAAATTGTTAAAATTAAAATTATTTTTTTGAATTGTTTAATTCTGTATGAAATAAAATGTATGACATCTATTATGTTCCTTGCTTTCATGATCTTTTATTTTGGGATCGTAACCTTGCTCTTGCTCTTCCTTGCTGTCATGACCAGAGATATTCTTGGAGACTCCGAGCTGTGTTGTAACTTGGCCCTTAAAAGTGTCCAATTTTGTATTTTTTTTTTGTAAAACATGACCATCCTTGCTCACACATTAACATTTTGTTGACCACTCACAGATTTCGAGTAAATCGATTGTGAAAAATGGTGGACTAAAAGAACGCAACTTAAAAAAAATCAATTTTTAAATTTTGATTAATGTTTTCAATAGGTTTCTTCTTGATCAATATTGACCACCCTTTAAATTTTTTTTATCACCTCTTGTAATATTGTTTTTGTTTTTTGAAATTTTTATTTCTTTTTTTTTGGTAATATTTTATCTTTTCTTTTATTTATTTTTTATTTTGGAGTTTTGAAAGGTGACGTGAAATAACTCCAAACGAAATATAGCCAAATTTTGAATTTGGCCTTATTTCCATCTCAAAAACGAAATAACGCCAATTAAAACCAAATCTATCTCAACCAGTTTTTTGGCCTTATTGCAATGCGAAAATAGAATTAAGGCCAAATATTTCTTGAGAATCGTTATTTCATTAAATACAGGTTCCTTAAATGCAAAAGAAACTTTTCATTCACGCAACCTCGCACCCACTCCAAATCCTATAGCGAGCCCAAGCAGGGGGGCAGCATGCCCCCCCATACGTACCTAACTGTTTATTCGTGAATTTTAAAATTTCAAAAACCAAATAAAGGAGGGGGTTTATTAGGTTTGTGAAACTTAAAAGTTCGCGAATAAACAGTGAGGTATGTTTGGGGACCCCCCTGCTTGGGCTCACTATGGGATTTGGGGTGGGTGCGAGGTTGGTTGTATGCAAAGTTTCTTTTGCATTTAAATTATCTGGAAACTTTGAATTTATCCTACCATTAAACTTCTTTTCATTAGCCTCCTCATCAAGTCAGGAAAAAAATTTCAGTTTGGGCAGAATTAGATATTTGAAAATATGAAATAAGTTGAAAACGAACTAAAGAAAAAAATTGGTCTTATTTCGGTTTCATAAATGAAATAAAACCAAATTTAAAATTTGGTCTTATTTCTTTTTTGAAAACGTAATAAGACCAAATTTTTGAATTTCGGCTATATTTCGTTTGGCGTTATTTCACGTCACCGTTTTGAAAGATGACCATCGTGAAAAAACTCAATTATTTAAAATGGCCACCAAATTGAGTTCTTCACAATGGTCATCTTTCAAAATTAAAAAATTAATGGCAAGTCAATATTGCTCAAAAAGAGACCTTTAACAGCATTAATAAAAGTTGAATAAATCGTGTTTTGGGTTTTGGATGCCAGCGATTTTTCAAAATCGATTTTCTCGAAAGCTACGGATGTTCAAAGAAACATTGGACACTCTAAGGGCCAAGTGAACACACTTTTATTAACAGCCACTATGGTGGTAGATGCTGGGAATTGATTGCTAGACCTTCGACGCGGCCCGGCGTGTCAGTCTAACGCACTTTACCACTACACCACAGGGTACAACAAATTGTGTATAAATAAGTAGATACTTGGGAAAAGTGTATACAAATTTCAGCAAAATTGGTCAAGCTAATAACAATAGGACAGGAATAACCCAAAAATAAAACAATTTTTCTCAAAAAAAAAATCAAAACCCTATTTCTGTTAGATTTATGTAAATTTTTCTTAAAAACCAGAAAAACGCAGTTTTATTATAATTTTTTACCGGGTTGGGTTCGAAGTTCTGGCTGGGTCAAAATTCTTTTTGCAAAATTCTTCTTTCAGAGTTCTGCTTTTCAAAATACTACTTTCAAAATTCTGCTTTCAAAATTCAGCTTTTAAAATTTTTTTTTAAAATTCTGTTTTACAAAACATTGTAAAGTTGAAAAATCACTTTTTTCTTTTCTTTTCTTTTCTTTTCTTTTCTTTTCTTTTCTTTTCTTTTCTTTTCTTTTCCTTTCTTTTCTTTTCTTTTCTTTTCTTTTCTTTTCTTTTCTTTTCTTTTCTTTTATTTTCTTTTCTTTTTAGCAGTATTTTATTGCTTAAAATTTAATAACACAGAATTCTGAATTTTGAAAAGCAGAATTTCGATAGACAACTGAAAGAAGCAGAATTTTGAAAAATATAATTTTCGTGCAAAGAACAGAATCTTGAAAAGCAGAATTTTGACCCGCTCCCTTTTTACTTCGTTAGAGACTCGAAATCTATTACAAGTTTAAGTTGGAGCCCATTTAAGAAAAAAATTTAAGAAAAACAAACCAAAATCGTTGTATGGCAGCTACCCATCCTAGATGAGCTCAACCAAAATTTCGGAAACCTGTACCGAATTAAATAAAAATGTTCTGTACCAAAATTGAATCAATTTAATTCACCTGTTAAGATGGTAAGATCAAAACCAATTTCTTTGTAATTCTCCGTCTTCGCGTAGTACCAAAGTTTTATTAAAACTTCGAAATGTTGTTCCCTAGCAGCCAATACTTGTCCTATAGAGAAAGTTAGAAATATTTACTCATTTTCATTTACTCAGCCTAATCAGTATAAGACATACCTATCTAAGAACAGATTTCTTTCAAGAAGGTGGTTTTTGTTCTATTTTAAATGGTCATTATATTTTTGTTTTGTGAGTTTTATTCCTTTATTCAAATAAATTTTTCCAACTGAAGTCTAAGTGACTAATACAATTCCAATATTTTTTCAATTTTCGTCACATAAAATTTGTATGGAAAAACTTATAATGGCGATGAGGAACCTGAACCTCTTAAAATTTTCCAAGCCTTTTCTTAGAGCCTCTCTGGTTTCGAAAAACAACCTTTAGTGGGGCTTATAGTGAGACCAACCTTTCATTTTGACCTGACGGGTTGAGATTTAGTACACAAATAGTCCATGTCGTAACTTTACTTTTAAGAAGTGTTGCCAAGGTGGCAACACTGTTATAAGGACAAGAGAAGGGTTGCCACAATCCCGAAATGTTGCTCATAAATGGAAAAGCAAGGGTCGGACGATGACCCGAGAACTCTCGTTAGATTAATCACCTTTGAGACCACATTATTATTTTTCTCCCCTCTTGCACGAAGGGGAAGGTTGGAATTTTTTTTTTTTAATACAATTTAAAGATGGTATCGACGCAGAATTTCACAATCTGCTACATTACATACAAAGTTGATAGAAAACCTACTTTGGTTTTATTCAAAAGCCACTTTCAAAGTGCTAGGGAGGGGAGATATGGAAGATTAACAAACTTAAATATTGAAGTTGGAATAATATAAGCATATGACACATGTTTTATAGGTATTTTTGAATGCCCAATCCTACTAAATCAGAATCAACTCGATACAACCACCTTCAAAAAAGTTATAGTCCTTTTCATAAATGATGAATACATTTTTAGTGAAACAAGTAAAATATTTCCAAATTCCAACAGCATCGACACGAAACTTGGTCCAAATTATTACGTTTGTCATAAGCAACACGAATCAAAGGAGTCTGCAAAAATATTTGTAGCGAAATGGTGTTTCCTTTAATCAATTAGACAAATTTTGAACTACTACCATGAAACCCCTCCCAAAACTGGTACGTTGATGAAAGTTGGTAAAAATGTTTGATTAATCATCGGAACCCTACTACTTGTCTAGAAAAACCAGCTCAGACTTTTACTTTTTCCTTACTATAATCACATTTCTAATTTTGGATCATGCTTCATGTTTTGTTTCTGCCATATATATTATAGTCAAATTCCGAACTGAAAAAAACTAGTTTTTGTTTATATGAGCGATATTTGATGCGCAACGCATCAAACTTCATCTTGTAATTCTTGAAGATGTTGATGTAATATTTTGACATTACTCTACTTTGGTTGGCCATTCATTTACTGGGTAAATTGTCTCCACTAACTTTTTTTTTATTTGAACCACTTCAAAAGTTTGCAGAGTAAAATCCAATAAGATTCATTTAGTATCTGATCTACCTCTTAACTAAAAAGGACGGAGAATTGGTAACTTTCCAAAAAATCATAAATATTTGTCTTCTATCCCATGTCGCACAGTGTGCAGATTCATCGAAAATCCTCCCCTTATGGTATATCCTGTAGTTCTATAAATTCAGTTTAACATGCTATCCTGCCTATCAGGCATCTTTGTTTCATGTTTAGATAAAATAAATCTTTGAAAAAAGTACGTATACGCCCGAGTTCACAATTAATAAAAACAATTACGGGAATTGTAATAGATATAAAATCTGTTGCTTCATTACATGAAGTAAAGCTTGTGGATTCAAGCTTTAAAGTGTTCAAGCATTGGGGAATTAAATATATGGCAATGGTTTATTTACTATGACATAACGAAAAGCTATGAAAATAGGTGCTAAAAAATGATTTCATCTTTGAGTTTTTGTTTATAAAAAAAAGTTTATACATATAAGTTATACGTTTGGGACGCATTTAAGTTGAAAGCCTTTAAAGTGCCTACCTGTTGGCGAAATTTGAAAATAAATCGGTTGTTAGGTTAATAAGACTCACAGGAATAACCAAAAAATATTACCATTACTGATCAAATTTTTTTTTTTTTTTGGAATTAAGAGGTAGGTTGCTTCTCAGTTAAAGCATAGTTTACAGTTTACATGCGAATACAAATCAGAATTTTTAAAACGATTTTCCATCTACTGTATGCACCAAATTGAATAATAGTCAAGGCGAAAAACGTTTGCCTTGGCCTAAGCCACCCATTGAGTCATTTTTAAATGTAAAATAATTATTTTTGGATGCAAAAATCATTCGCATGCAAATAATGCCTTGTGGTGAATATATATATTTTTTTAAGTGTAAACCGACCATCCAAAAAAAATATTTTACTCACCACACTTTTCTTCGCATGCAAAACAATTTCCGGTTCATTGTTTTGCATGACATTCCATGAAAGCTATGTTTTGTTTTTTTGCATGAAACTGTAAATCAACCATGCAAACAATTAATTTTGTATTACACCTCAATTATTTTTGACATGCGAGGATATTTTCACAGTTTCTTTTTTTTGCTCACGGAAACTGTAAGCTAGGCTTAACTTAAAAAAATGGTATGGCCGTAAGTGTTGTGTGTTTAGCATAGTTTACAGTTCCCGTGCGCAACAAAAAAATCTATGCAAATATTCCAGCATTTAAAAAAAAAATGAGGTGAAATACAAAATTAATCATTTGCACGATTGTTTTACAGTTTCATGCAAAAAAAAACCATTGCTGGCATGAAATGTCATGCAAAAAAATAGACCGGCAATTGTTTTACATGCGAAAAAAAGTGTGATGAACAAAATATTTATGGTCAGTTTACACTTCCAAAAATAATAATATTTTCACCTCAAGGTATTATTTGCATGCAAATGGTTTTCGCATTCAAAAATAATTATTTTCCATTTTCAGGCCTATAGTTTATTAATTAGGGGTTAATTAATGACTCAATGGGTGGCTTAGGCCAAGGCACACGGTTTTCGTTTTGAATATTATTCAGCTTGGTGCACAGAATAGGTGGAAAATCGTTTTGAAAATTTTGATTTTTTTTCACATTGGAACTGTAAACTATGCTTTAGCCACCATTTTGAAAAACGCATTTTAGTCCATATCTCGTGAACCATTCATCATTCAAAAAAAATATTGACACTATTTTTGTAGAAACTTTAATCATATATTTATTTGTTTCTTTTGTCATAGCCACTTTTTTAACTTTTCCTTTTTTACTTGTGATTAATAATAATAATAATAATAAATCTTGCAAAAAAAATTTCGAGGTAACAATCAAAAATGACATAACGATGATAGAGAACACGAAAAAAGTGGGTGAAAAAATCCTGTCTGTCTGTTTGTATCTCGATCTACAGCCTAAGCCAATGATGCGAATATGCGATCTTCTTCAAATTTTGAACTTAAGGCTCTTTGGTGATTCCCTAGAAAGGAAATTGAAATATTTTTTTAGCTCCAAAAATAATGGTTCTTGGCATACAACCGTTGAGAAAAAGCTTAAGCTAATTTATCTCAAATGCGATTCCAACGATTTTGATAAAAAAATCAGTAAGGGTATTCATGCAACGTCGTAAGTTTACAAATTGTGTAAAATGATAAGTTTACGAAAAAGTTTGCATGAACGACCTTTTTATTAATTTGGTTAAATGCTGTGTAATTGAATCAGCTGTTCGTTAAACGTCAAATATTTGGGCGCGTTCGGCTTGGGTCGAGGAGTTGGTTTTACAGATAATGCATTATGGTCTGTTTATTTGCATGTGTGTCTAGGAACGAAAAAAAGAGAAAAAGTGAATTATGGCTTAGTTCTGATTTTGAGAGTTTAGAAAGATACTTTGCATTGGCTAATGACATCTGTTTCTAACAGCTTCCGACTATTCAGAATCTTCCAAACCAGTGCGAATCATTCGTTGACCACAACAAAAACATTAATAACAACACGTTGTTGTAAATGAAAATAACACATTCGTCGTCGTCAACGAAAGATTCGCATTGGTTTGGGTGGGAATTTATAGTTCTACCTTAATAATTTACGAAAAGTAGCTTTCCTAAAGGCTATCCCAAACAAACACGAAATTAATGTGAATGATCTCAATACTAAAAAACAACAAAAAACTGTCTTTGTGAATGCTTCGCTATAATTTCGCGTTGGTTGGGCAGAGCCTTTAATCGTTGAGTAAATGTGGACCTTCTAATTATTTTTTTTTTGTGTAAACTACGTTTTAATTCACAACTTTTATCACCAACTAATTGCAATGCAATAATAACAGAACACATTCAGAACTTTTTTAGTTCTCCGAGATATTATCATTTATATCATGTTTCTAAACATGCCTGATTCTTAAAGTCACAAACACGCCTTATTCAATCTCTAAAAGTCACAATGACGTTTGGATAAGTTTAACCAAATATTTGGTTAATTTTCCGCAGCTAAATCCTTGGATAAAATTAACCAAATTGTGTAAACCATTTCCCATAAAAAATTTGACAGTTCATTAACCAAAAGATAAAATTAACCAAATCGTAAACTTATCTAGTGTTTTACGCAGTTGCATGAATACCCCTAGTGTTTTATTGTAGGTTAGTGTACATTTTGGTAAACAAAATCCCAAAACTGTTATTAACGGTTTGGCAAAAACTTAATTTTGGATTTTGAAAAAAAAAAAATGAAAATTGATTATTTCAAAAATGGGATGATGAATTATTTTGAAACTAGGTTTATAAGTGTATTTTTATAAATATTTAAAATTGGTATACCAATTTTTTTTTTTTAAATAGATATTATAAATTTTTTTTTTACAAAATAAGTTTTTAATAAAAAAAAAATTTAAAATCGTTAAGGCTCTCCCAAACCAACGCGAAATCATAGCGAATCATTCGCAAAGGCGTTTTTTTGTTGTTGCTTAGCATTGTGTATCTTTCAAATTTTGTATTGTTGTGAAGGATTTCGCGTCGTCGGTGAATGTTTCGCGTTGGTTTGGGGGAGCCTTTAGACTTTAGAGCAAATCCCAACGATTTTAAATTTTTGTTTGCATACCTTCCTATTTTTTAAGTTTAAATTACATTCTTCGTCGTCGTTCTATCAAAACTCCCTCAGTCCATTTCTTTCGAAACTGGTTTCTCGGTCATGAGTACAATAAATTTATTAAAATATAAACATTTTAGTTCTTAAAAGGTCTCTAAATCTTATGTTGGTCTATTATAAATTAAAAAATTTCGAAATTCATACATTTTCAAATTCTTGTTAGTAGTAGTTAGTAGTCTCAGAATAAATAAAAATGGTTAAGGAGTTTTCTTTAAATGTCAACGACTTGTTATTGAGCTCTTCGATATTTGACAGGTTGCTTATACAATAATTATACAGTTAAAAGAACGATTCAATTGCTTTTTTATACTTTTTCTATAATTACTTGCATATTTTTAAATTAAATTAAAATTGAGCATAAGAGCAAGTACTTGGGATCCAGTTTTGCATTTTATTTAATTAAAATGCAAGAGTTAATGAAATTTAGTTGTATACACGTTGAAAAACAATTTCCTTAGTTATAATAAGGCAATAAGGGTATTCATACAACAGCGTAAAATCATCGTAGACTTTTAAACTTCGTAATTTCTGTCACAATTTGTATGGAAAATTTGACAGATTTACTAAGTTTACAACTTTACTACGCTTACGACGAGTTTACGCTGTTGCATAAATACCCTTAAAAGTATAAAATACTTTATGTAAATATGAAAAATATATACATATTTTTGTATTTAAATTTTTCAGCTTCTTGTAAAAATAGTCTAAGACCACTTCAAATGCCTTATATTAGAGCTAGCAATAAGTTTGATTTTACGTGCCTATTTCTGGCTACATGGATGGATATACTACCCATTTTAGCAGCTTGCGGAGCATTGGCTCGTACTTTAAGTGCTTGTTTAGATGAATTGATGGGAGGCTTAGCCAGAATTTTAATATTAGGTCAGTCTAAATAAATTAATTCACTCTTATGGTAAACATGATAGACATTAAAATAAATTGAATTTTATATTAGGAAGAAATTCATCAGAAAATGAACCTTGGCCAGATGTCTTAGGGGTAGCAGTAGTATTTTTGGTTACTGGAATGTTTATGCTTGGTCTTGAGGTATTTATTTTTGTTAAAAATTTAAATTTAAAAATAATATTTTTATATTTAAACAGAATACAAAAGCTTTTAGCTTTATAATGACACTTGGAATGCTCGGTATTAATGGAATTCTAAGTATTGTTGGATGGTACAGTGGTAACTCAAAAGAATGGGATGGTGAGGAACTACTTCCAAATGGATCAAGTAACGTGAGTTAAATATATGAGTAACGTATAAGGCCCACTTGATGAAATGAAAAACTAATATAAAATAATATTTAAGTTCAACAAACATAATATCTAATGTTACAATTTACTATGACAAAAAAGTGGAACATACAAATATTCAACTTTCGTTTCATCAAACGGCTCTTAAAGAATGAATAAATAAATAATAATTTAATTTCTTATTTTTTTTTATTGAAGTTCCTTAAAGCAGCAGCATTAATAGCTTTTGCATATCCCAGTGATTTCTCAAGCAAATCAAGATATCAAAGATTTTCTGGTCTTCTATTTGTTCTTTTTGTTTGTGGATCAATTCTCTTATCAGCTGGTTGCTTGTCTACTATTGTTCATGCTAAGTATACATTTTTTATTTATTAATAATTTAATAAAACAAACTAATTTGTTAATTATTTATTTTTTTTAAGGACAACCAACGAATATATTGCTGTGCCATTATTTAAAATTTTAGAGGAAAATGGTTTTCAAAAACTAATCCAAGCCGCTGCGTGCCTTTTACTGCTAACGTGTTCTGGTTCTTTTTTGGAACTTTTCCCAGAAATGTATAGTATTATTGTTCGATTTGCTAAATCAGAATGGAAAATTTTATCGAGACAAATTAGTTATGAGAGTTCAGATAGTGGTAATCCAGTATTAGCTGTTTTTATTGCAGGTAAAATTACTTTAAGAGTTATGTGATACTCCTTATAGAAAATTTGACGGATTGACGTATACATGCGATTTTATTCACAATGCTCCGGTATTTTTTCCTCGGTTTTGAGATACTTAAAAGCACATATCAATCTAATTGATGCTGATACTTAAAACCACATGTACCTTATTTAATTTGCGTCAAAATATGTATGTATGCGATGACGCTGACGCATGAAGAGAAACATGTTGATGATTATTTTTAACCGTGTAAATGACCCCTACAATTTTAATTTTCAGGAAGCTTGTGCGCAATGGTAGCATTTGCTTGTCCTTTGCAAAATTTAACGTACATTTTAGCTGCAGGACATCTTTGTGCTGGTCTCTTTCGTGCTTTTTATTTATTGTATTCACCTTTTCGGCCTAAATACGTTCAGCAAAGTAGTGAGTTCTTGAGCCATAATAAACTCGAAAACAAATTCTGATAATTGTTGCTTTTTTTAAAGGTGATTCTTCACTTTCGTATAGTCGCTTGTCAACTGCTCCAATAGTAAAAAGTAGCACAGCACGAAGAAGAAGTTTATGGAATATTAATTTTCCAATTCAAGGAAACTTAAAGAAGGCCAAAACGAAATCGAATAAAAATAAGCGTGAAGTTGAAAAGGAGTGGTTACTTTTGGGTGAACCATCATCACCATGTCCAGTTAGAGATAATCCAGATATTGAGTCAACAATTTTATCTGATGGAGAGCCCCCGGTTTGTTACATAAATAAGATCAATTTTTTTTAAATCTTAAATGCGAATAATTTTCTTGTAGCCATCAGATTTTGAATATGCAGAAAAGTTTGAAACCTCAGAATCGGAAACTTCAACGGATATTGATGCAATCGTGGATGAATATCGACAGAAAATTAAAGTAAGTCTTAGTAACATATTCACTGTAAGAAAATAGTTAACCTTTTTACAGGTCACTACTGCTGGACCAATGGAACGAAGTATTCGGGTACCATCACTTGCCTCTTGGCGAGTTACGATTTTCGCCATTATAGTGATCATTTTTGGAATATCACTGACTATTGTAGGAGTTTTTACGCACCTTTTTCCAATGTTTGTTACTGGAATTATTGGTAATTATAGGACCACAATTGGCTTTGCAGTAATTCCTAATTGTAATCTTCTTTAGGTATTTCCATAGTCAGTATTATGATGTCGTTTATTCCAAAATATACAGCAAGTGTGATCAACGTATCTCCAGTAATGTGCACCACATCATTTGCCATTGGATCACTTCTACTCTCATCATGCCTTGAGTATTCTTGGCCAGCAATTGTTCTTTGGATTTTAGCTGGTCTAATTCTAATTTTTAGATGTGATAATTGGTGTTGCTATTGTTTTGATGGAGAATCCATGAATGAAGAATTAATACCAAGTGTTTCGGGAAAAACTTCAATTCGAATGCCAAGAGGGCAAGTTATTGCAGGCAATAGATGACATTCAGATACCTCGGAAGATGATTTCTCTAATGAAAGGGGCAGTGGTGATGAATGGACTGACCAGTTAAGAGAATTAATATAATTTTACCTAAATAATAATTCTAAGATATGCAGTGAGATTTGTGATTCAAGAAAAAATTCCTTACAAAACTTAAGCTTGCAAAGTTCAAAATCATTATGAAGCCTAAAATCTTAAAACTTAAAGTTCCCTGATGCTTGCTATAATAAATTATTATATACCAAGTTATACATTGCAGCAAAAATTGTGATTTGAATTAATTTAAAGTCACATATGAATTTTAATAAGAAGGAGCCTTTTCAATTTCCTCATTATATGTGCACATTTTGAAAATTTATAACAAACATAAACTGTAACTACACAAAAGGAAAATATTGATGAAGGCAAATATGAAATTGAATCTAAATAGGTAATAATTTTTCAAAACAAAAAATCACTGGACAAAATTAAAAATATAACTTATAAGATTTCTCCGTCCTCCGATAAAATTAGCATTTAGGTTATTGGTATAATTATTAGACATTATGTTATATTTGTAATTTAAAATAACCATAGCCACTGCGATTTGAATAAAATAATATAAAAAAAAAAACAAAAAAGAAAATAATGCATTAATCAAAAGTATGCTGTACATTCACCGTTTGTCTTTATAAAATGTACCTTCCTATTGAAATAAAATGGAAATGTTAATTAAATTTTATTTATTTGACAAAATTTATTGTGTTTTATTTAGTACTAACTTTTTCAAGTTTTTAGAAATAAAAATTTGCCTATAACCGTCTCTAAGGTCACATCTGTGTCTGTCATCAAAATTCGTCATCCAGGTTGAATGGTGCAATCTGCATGGCAGCGGAATTTGGTTCGTCATCACCGTTATACAATTCGCAGAAATGATTTTTCCATATCCTCAGCACTGACTGCGATTCCACTACGATGTTCCCCTCTGATCATGCTTGCGGGCTTTGGTTCGGGCCTTTTAACCCTGGGAGGTTCCTTTCACTTTTTGGTAAAACTTCCGAACTTCATTCCTGCAATGGCATCTCTCTATTTCCTTGATACTTGCAGTTGGCGACATAGGACTATTTAAGAGGGCGCGAGAGACTCAATCGGAAAAGGATCTAACGATTTCTTGCGACTATAGCCGTCCGACATTGAAATTTTTCACAGTATTTCCCTGTTTTGGCTGTTCCGTAGCATTACGTTGGCTACAACGAGGTAGTGGTCCGAGTCAACATTGGCTCCTCGGAACGTTCGGACATTGTTGATAATGGTGGAGTGCCTTGCGTTGATTGCAATGTGGTCAATCTGGTTGGCGGTTGATTGACCAGGAATTCGCCATGTCCTCTTATGTATATTGAGATTCGGGAACTGCGTACTAGCTACCACTACGTTTCGGCCCGCAGCAAAGTCGATTAGCCTGAGTCCGTTATCGGGGGTGGTGTCATGCAGGCTATATCATTCGATTATGCCTCCAAAGACGTCTCTTTTTCCAATGTCATAGCTAGGGCATTGCCCATATATGTCTTGTCCTGGAGCTCGTAACTCATCCTTGGTGTTGTCATCTTTCTCCTCTGTGGAGGCATGCGCGCATATGAGGTTAATGTTGACGAATTAAGCCTTAATGCGAATTATCATGAGGCACTCGTTCACATAGTTGAAACTCAAGACTTCTTGCCTAAGTCTGCCTAACGACGAATCTATATCCAAAGAGACGCTTCCCTTGTGGTCGGTAACAGTCACCGTAGTAGATATCGCAGTCTTTCAGTTTTCTTTTGCCTGGCCCATCCCATCGCACTTCTTGGATGGCGGTAATGTCTGCTTTGTAGCAGTCTAGGGCTTCCGCTAAATGTTTGGCTGCACGTGGTCTATTGAGAGACAGAATATTCCACGTGCATATCCGAAGTTCGTTGTCCTTATTTCGTTTGCTAGGTTCGTCAACAGTA
Organism: Dasysyrphus tricinctus; assembly: GCA_963921185.1. Taxonomy (NCBI): domain Eukaryota; kingdom Metazoa; phylum Arthropoda; class Insecta; order Diptera; family Syrphidae; genus Dasysyrphus; species Dasysyrphus tricinctus. The sequence goes on from OY992531.1 coordinate 222,813,813, forward strand.
AATCCGTCTGTATCCGTGATAGTAAATAGCTTTACGTGAGCGGGAAGTCACCCCGACGGAACGACCCCCAACCTGGAGGACCAGACCCTTACAATATAACTCCTAGGTCGGGGAGTCGGATTAACCACTCCTTAGGCCTGAGCTCCGAATATGTCGTATTCAACCTAACTGGAACTGTAGACGACACCGTTGATTCTTTCTGGAGAATTCTGCTGCCGCTTGGATAAAGGAGAAGTGGCTTAGTGGCAACAGTCCTCCCCCTCTCTCTCTTTTGCTGAAATTTGCTTTTGAGATGATAAGGATAAAATTTAGCCCTGAAGTCGTTTTTGTAATCCTGTCACTTGGCCGCCATTTTGAAAAATGGCGCCCAACCAGTCTGGAAACTCAAATCATGGCACTTTTTGTATTGGGAAAATAACGGTTGACGTCTTAAAGGATAGGTGTTGAGAAGAAGCATCTTGGGTCGGTTAGTATTTAAGTTTTACGGCTTTTAGGGAACACCTAAAAGCCATGGACATTTTTCAAGTAAATTACGAGTTTCTCTTTATTTTAACTTTTGGCCCATATTGGGTGCCAATTTTGAAAATGGCGTCCTAACGACAGAATTAAAAAATAAGTCCCAAGCTAAATTTCATCTTTAGCATTTCAAAAATAAATTTCATATGTAAAAATAAGATCCCCCACACAAAGTGCCAGGATTCGGGTTTCCTGATCGGAGTACCGGTTGGGCGCCATTTTTCAAAATGGTGGCCAAGTGACAGGTTCACAAAAATTACTTCCGGGCAAAATTTCATCTTTATCACTGGCGTATACATATGTACATATATATTAGACGCAGAGACTAACGGATGGTATGACATAAGCCGCTTCTACATCACTGTAATGTTATATTTGGTAAGAACCTGGAAATTTTGTTGGCACGAAACCTATGCTTACTGTCCAATAGAGCAAATTAAAACCTTTTAGCTACGAGAAGGTATCTCTATTTATCTAAACATAAATACATAAACACAAATTATTTTTATTAGCATAATAAAACAATTTTATAATTTCTTCTTTATTCTTCTGATATCAATGACATTATGCTGAAAATTTAATTGCTGTGAAAAAATATATCTACTTATAGCTATACACAGCTATATTGTAATTTAAGTTTTACATAAATAACTTGGTGCACAAACGAAGCAGCATTTACAATGTGCATTCATAAACAGGAAAGACAATAATTCAACGTCGTCGTTTGGCCAAGGCCTGTTTTGGCCCCGTATAAGATCTCCAAAAACCCCAGCTCAGGCTGGCCCCCATCAGACTATAGCAATAATATGATTATGAAAACATACCTGAGTGGGGTTAAGGTTGTTGAAAGTATATTGTGTCCACTGTCCAAATTCAGTAGTAAGTAAAGAGTAATCGCATGAATGCAAAGACATTCAACAATTATTATTATTAAACATCAGTGTAACTAAGAGTGCGTAGATTGTTGCAAATTCGATTTTATTCGCTAGTTTTTTTTTGTATTCAAAGAAAAACTGTCCAAAATGTAAGTGCAATATTGAATATGAAAGTGAAAAAGTTTATTATTGGAAATTTTGAAGCCATATCCACTTGTTTTATTTTCCTTAAAAAGTTTTTCTTAATTATTTTTAATGTGTGTGACCATAAAAATATTTAAAAAAAAAAATGCATGTGATCGCTTATGTTTTTATGGCTTTAATACGTTAGTATATATCGTGGAACTTGAAAAAGTGAATTCACTGTGTTAAAGTTTTTTTCCTTGAAAAAAATGTTTTTTTTTTTAAATTGATTTCTGAGTGATATTTTATTAGTTACAATTTTACAACGCGTAACTTAACTTGAATAAAATTGTATATCATTTGTATTTATTTTAATTAATGAGTATCGCCAAAAACAGTTTGAAATGGAAACAATGCTTTGACCCACACAAACTAGATATACAATTATTACAAAAAAGGAATCATCTTCATTTAAATCACAGGATCAGTTTTTGAAGAAATTGATTTTTTGAGTTCCGATAAATGATCACAGATATGTATGTATGTATTTGGGAAGAGCTGGGATTAGGGTAAGTTTTGTAATGGAACTCACAGTGTATGTAAACAAGAAAGTCCTCCGAAAATTAAATTTAACAATGCTGTTTTTAAATTCAACCAGAAATATATTGGGCTATTGAATACAGCCAAAAGCTGGGAACAATTTCGTTTCGAGTTTCTATTATTAGTGGAAAGGTATATGCTTATGTATTCACAAAGGGCTAGTAAATTCCTTGGGCTTGAATAATTAGTTTTTATAGTCATAAGCTTCATTTCGCCATCAAAATAACTACTGATTAAACTCATGGACACCCGCAGGATTTTTGCAAGGGGGGGGGGGGGCAGAAGTAAAATGTACCTACTTAAAAAATTGAAATTCTAAATAAGGCATTGTTGCAAAAAAAAGGCATATACCTAATAAACAGGCACCCGTTAGATATATAAAAATATTATTTATCTATCTTAATAATTTTTGTTAACCCTTAACTGCAGTCGTGGGATCAATGGACCTATATTCAACCTTTAAACGCGTTTTAAAAAACGCCGCTGTTACCTCAGCTCCCTCCCACTTCTTAGTACCTTCATATAATAAGCCCAAGTGAGTGCGGTGTGACGGACGAGCTCCGCTCGCTGCTCCCATAAGTCAATTTCAGCATACGCGTGGGTCCGTGATATAGTTTTTCCTGTTACTAATTTAGTTTTTGAGTTCTAGTTAAAATTTGTGAAAGGAGAAACTAAATTAGTCATTCAGGGAATCGAGACGATATGATGGAGCATATGGAGCAATAGCTAAGTGCTAAAAAGTCCAGCGACGATGACAAAAATAGCCAAAATTCAAATTTTAATAAAATGGCAAGTGCAAAAAGTACGATTTGCTTTGCGCTAGTGTGTTTTGTATGCTTTTAATTTCACTTAATTTGACCAATGTCAGAATTTTTTATAAAAAAACATTTTAAGTTTTTGTTTCAGGAATTCTAACGAGAATGTTTTAAAGTCTACTACTTTAGATATATATCTTTTTAGATGATATGTTTTTAGGTCAGACGAATTGCAACCTATTGTTTTCATTGCAAATTAAAAATTTAATGCAAGCTCTTATTGTTGATTTTTCTTAAAACTATATTCGTGATCATTCTTAAAGTTCGGCAGAAAAAATTAAATAATTCATACTTTAATTTTTTTAACATTTAAAAAAGCTGGGTCCAGTGGACCCACGACTATAGAAGTGTACATAATTTTCACGACTGCAGTTAAGGGTTAATAAATAAGACAAAAACTTTTAAAATTGACTTACAAAAAAGACCTTGTATATGAAATATTGGATTTATTCTTCTTCTCGCAAGAGAAGTTGTAGCCTTCTTGATGCTTCCCTAGAAAATCTGTCTAGCACACTTTTTTTCAAATAATGCTCTTGCGGCTTTAGTAGATAACCGATCTCTATGTGAAGAAAATATACAGATGCCGCACTCAGTCGATCATTGCTCGCTCATTGCAGGGACATGATTCAAACACATTCCTTCCAATTATGAAAACAAAATACAAGTTAGTAGCTAAACATATTATGAAAGTGATAGATATTGTCGTTGTGGCAAGCGACGCGTTTGTAGTTTTTGTTAAGGATATCTGTTCATCGAGTAGAAGGAAATATAAAAGAGAACAAACTTTATGTTCTTTGGCTTGCAATTTTGAACAATAATTGTTGTCATAGGTCCATCTTTCTGCAGTGAATAACTTAGAAGATAAAAAGCCACGAAGTTTCCAAAAATCACTTGCTTAACTGTGTTTACCTCAGTGTCTTTTGCATATTTTGCCGTTTTCTATCTCTTACTGCCTGAACAGAATGCAAGACGGAGCTGGAATAGATGTCAAAAATGCTGCAGCCGGAGCTGCAAGAGTTGAACAATTTTTAACTTTTACTGCAGCATTTTTGACATCTATTCCAGCTGCGTCTTGCATTCTGGTCAGGCAGTTAAGGGACAAAAAACAGAGAGTTTTACCTTTGACAAAAATTGTTAAAAATTGAAAGCTTAATATTTCATCTTTGCACACTTTTTCCCTCCAACCAATATGCATTGAAATAAATCAATGTAAGAAATGTACGTCAAATTTTACACCTGTTCGTCACGTGCTTAGTTAGGCAGACAAACGGCTAATGGTTCAACACCTTATGCCGAATTTACACGATTGGAAAACTGCCAGTATAATGACAAAAGCAACAACAACAGAATGGACAATTTCATTCTTTTTGTCATTCTACTGGCACCTTTCCATTCGTGTAAATCCGGCATTAAAGGCTATTACTGATATGACTTACAAGTTTACGCAAATGACTTGACTTTTTTGTCGTTGGCTCTCAGTCTTTAATACTTATGTATAGCTGATTGACGACTATTTTTAACTGAAATTGAATAATAACGATAATAAAACATATATTTAATTGTCAATTGTAACACAGGGGCGTAGAAAACAGAGACCAATAAGTTATGTCGAATTCCTTACAACCAAATAATCGATTTTTTTCTAAACAGAATCGATTTTTTTCTAAACAAAATCGATTTTATTCTGTCAAAACAAATCTTGCATTTTCAGCAAGATTTCAAATCGATTTCACACACACTAACAAGATTTGACATTTCTCTGGAGTTGAAAGTATTTTGCGGCGGGTTTAACAAATGTTCTAAAGTGTTCGTCGGTCATTTAAATAGATTAAAAGCAAATAAATCATTAAAACTAATTTTAATTCATCAAAAAATAGTGAATATTCAGTTAGAAGTTATAAAAATATCAACTAGCTTCGATTCAAAGTGCCCGAAGTCAATTAAAGATATAAATCGCGCGCTCGCCGATGTGTTTCTCGAATGATGTGTTTCTTGGATAAATTTGGGTTGTTTTTTTTTACTTTAATGTCCACATAACTATTTTCTGTTTATTTTTGCAACTTTTCTTGGAAATTTATATGTTTTTAATCTAACAAAATGACGCGAAAAACTGAATGCACTTTGGAATATTTGTTACAAATTTGTATGCGCATAGTTTGTTTACTTTTTTGCTTCAAAGCTACTGTCAAATGACACACACACAATCCCACACGAAAAATTTGATTTTTTGTATGTTCCTTACAACCAACAAAAAAAATCGATTTGAAATTGTTGTAAGGAATTCAACATAAAATATTCAAAAGCAAGAAATCCGTTATTTTTGAACAGATATAAGCCTAGTACGCAGCTGAAGTGAAACGAAAATTTTCTGGTGTCTCCAACTCGAGAACGAAATCAGAAACGAAGTGATTGCGAAAAAAAAATATGGAGAGTTTTATCAGAAAGATGTCAAAATAAATACAAAAATAAAACATTTTAAAATCTTAAGTCAATTTATTTTCTCGTCTGATGTGAATTCTAGTTTTTTTTTTGTTTTCGTGTCATCCGTTGTGGTGCTAAGGGTTCCAAATAATTGTGTTCTGCAGTTCGTTTCGACGGTATTTTCTTCCATTTCCATTTCTAAATAAAATTCAACAGCAAAATATAACAAACTGTCAAATTTTCGTCTGAAATAATGTTCCGAACAATTAATTGTGTACGAAAAATAAGTGGAGACTTGGTTCGAGTATCTGCTAGGATTCTCTGTTTTATTGACATTTCACTGTCGAACTGCGTACTACATAACAAAAATCACTGCGAAATTTTTCGTTTACTATTTCGTTGTGTCAATTTCTGTATGAGAATTTTCGTTTCACTTCAGCTGCGTACTATGCTATAACAATCAAAATTTCAACAGAACAAAAATATCCAAACTTTATAATGCTTTTCAAATTTCTCAAAGCTATTCCTCTTGTATTTCAATTATTTTCAACTAATCACTTTTATCTTCTGGATGATCCATTTTTTGACCAAAATGTATGCCAGACGAAACGCCAATTTGTAGGACTTAAGGCCATAAAAAGCATTTTGAATTAAAACGTATATGTATGTACATTAAGGTGTTCGTTAAAAAAAGGATTATCTTGGATGGGCACAAATCGGCTCTAAATAAAGAAACAAATTTCCTTTTTTTCAGATTTTTATTTGCATTCTATAGTCACCTTTGGGGCTAATTAAATTGCCTATTTTGTTTATTTAGTAGTACATCGCACAGTGCGTCGACCAGTGGACAAAAATCAAAAATCAAAAAATGCAATTTTGTTCTATTATGCTTTGATTCGGGTCAAGCACATGTTGAATAACTGTCATTTAATGTTTTTTTGTTGTTTGCTTTTTTTAGATGATAGATAAGCGGAATTGTTTAAACCATATAAGGTAATAATAGTCAGAGTCTTGTTGTGAAACGCGATTTTGGGTGAAGTGATTTAGCTGGTGAAAGAAAAGTAATTGAAGAAAAATTTTGTTTGGCAGTGATTATTAATAATGGATTCATTTAGAGCTGCTATGACTAATTTTATTTGGTTTTTGAAATAATTTGTAACTTAAGTGAATTATTGAAAAAAATCATTTTTTTAAGGCATTTTTTTCTATTTGGTTAAGCTTTTAAAAAAAGTTTAGCAAAGTGTAGCAGAATTTTTATTGTCATTACATTGTCTTATAATTTTACTTTGCGAAAATGCAAAGTTTTCATGCTACTTTTTGCTAACCTTCAAAATATTCAACTTTTTGTAGAACAAGGTCAAACCTTTAAAAATCAACAAGTTGGTGAAAAATTAATTTCTTTTGATAAAAAATCATGAATTGAAGATATTTTAACATTTATTTTGAATGAATTGAAGAAAAATAAATGTCCTTTTAAAATTAAAAATGATTAAAAGTCCAAAATTAAGTTTGTTGACTCAAACCTTGAACGACGCACGATGGAAACAATGTTCAAGGAATCATGCTCTTTTCAAGAAGCGCCATGAGGCTTGACTTAAAAATAGATTTAATCTTCCTGATAGCATTTCAACCTATCTGCAAAATATATCGCCTTTTGATGAACCAGGAACTAGTTAGAGAAGACCCCAAACACCATTTTCAGAAGCGTCAAAATACACGAAAAAACGAAAGATTGAGAATCTTTTAGCTCTTCAGTTGAATTGGACAACTGAAGAGCTGAGGTTCGCAACCAACGAAGATATTTTTACAGTCCTGCTTCTCAGATCTGATCCTTTGATTTTAAATTTAAGAAAAAAAAGATCTAAAATTATCGAAGGAAGATCAAGAAGAAATTGCACAACATACATATACAAAATACAGAATGGGTTGAAAAATCTTTGGCTGCGCTTACTTTTTTTATCATTAAAGATTTTGAAAATAGAACTCCGATTTTTGATTTGTTAAAGAAGAATTGTTCATTTTTATGCACAAATTTATATTTTTTGGTTTTGTTTATTTGTGTTGTCAGAGTTTATCTAAAAAATATTATTTTAAAATCATGTATTTGTGAAGTATTGTTCACGATTTAAAAAAGGCGTGGCAGGGGGCGAATAACGTTAACAATATTTTGTGTTTTTCAACTCACTAACTAATTCAAATTTCCAAAATATTATTCAAATCTTACAAGCGGTTTATTAGAAATAAACAATATAAAAAAGTGGGCGTGGCAGTGGGCGGATAGGGTCCACACCATTTTTTGTTTTTGAACTCACCTAGAAAGTCAAATTCTCTTAATTTTATTGAAATCGTGCAATTAATTCTGAAGATATAAACCATATTCAAAAGTGGGCGTGGCAGGGGGCGAGAAAATTTCGTTAGATTTTATAAAATATCTTTTTTATTACATTTCCAAAAAATTTTTTTTGCAAAGTCAACTTAGTTTTGGAAAATTGATTTTTGTCCACCATCTCCATACAATCGACGCACTGTGCATCGTGGCATGATGGTTAGTGCGTAGGACTCTGTCATGCCGAAGGTGTGGGTTCGATTCCCAGCCGTGCCACTTAAAAACAGAAATGTTTTATCCGAGGTACTTTCTCTTGCGAGGAACTGACAAATCCTCCAAGAGTAACTTGTCATGAAAAAGGGCTTCTCACTTAGCCGTTCGGACTCGGCAAAAAACTGAAGGTCCCCTCCATTCCTGCCAACAACACGCACACAGGAATGGTTGAGAGTTGTAAGTCACTAGGCCCCACTGATCTCTATAATACATGTGTATTATAGAGATCAGTGCTAGGCCCTGGTTCTCCACGAGCTGTTGCGCCACCCAATTTAATTTATTTATTTTGTTTGCATACAAGTTGACTCGTGTAAAATCTGTCAAAAATTTTAGATCATTTAGGTTGGAAGTAGACAACAAAAAAATGTTTAATGTGGTAATGTTTTCCCCGCTTGGACAGGAGGGGCAATTTTATAAAAAAAAATACATAAAATAGAAACAAAAATTTATTAAAAAACAACAGCATCTCCTACAGTATTGTTTTGTAACTTTTTCGAAAGCAAGATATGTAGGTACATAAGTACATTTTTATGACTTATTTTAAAATTTAGTTTTTTTTATTTAAATTAATAGTTTCAGTCAAAATTGTTTTCAAAGTTAAAAAATAAAATTGAATTTTTCTTCGAAATGTTGGGTTTGACTACAAATGTTTGCCAAAACTGTTCATCAAAAAATTCAATTTGAAAATTAATCATTAGACTGAACTCTTATGGCTTTCCAAAAAGCTACAAAACAATACTGTAAGTTTTGCCTTTTTTTTAATTTGTTTTCCGATTTTTGTATTTTTTTATAAAATTGCTTTTCCTGTCCAAGCGGGGAAAAGTTTGCGGTAAAAAAAAAGGCTCTCTGAATTCTTAAGGTAGAACTAGAATAGGCGGAAGCTGTCGGAAGCTTATGTCAAAACCGACCGAAAAGTAGCTTCCCGAAACGTCAATTTCACAAGTGGCCCATAATGCACTTAAGTGGTTGGAAGTGAACAAAAAATAAATAATTGTTTAGTGCCCTATTACACGACGACTTTAGAGTCATGACTTTTTTCGAAATTCAATGAGTGCGAACGAGAAAAAACATCTGATCTCACCTTCGCATTCATTTAATTTCGAAAAAAGTCATGACTCTAAAGTCGTCGTGTAATAGGGCACTTATTCAATGTTTATTTTCTCATTATACTTATTCACAGCGCAGAGTGATAGCTTTTAATTATTTATTTTGCAAAACCACTAAAATTCTATGTGATATAAATTAATTAAAAGAAAATTGTTTTGACTTCTCTCATTCATTCATCAAACAGAAAAAAAAGTTGAAAACTTTGCACCAAGCGCCAAGTTCTTGTTAGTTTGCTTCCACCATTTTGATTTTGCATTCGCCCACTTACGAAAGAGCGGTCGTTGAGCGCTCTCACTTCCGACGGCAAAAGTTAACGAACACTAAACGAAAAGTTCCACTTCGCAATTATGTGCGCGTCACATAAATTTCTTGTTTTCGCTCGGTTTCGTACGACCACTTAAGTTGGCTTCCGACTATTCTAGTTCTACCTTTAATCAAAATTGTATGACAAAATTTAAAAATCGTTGGAACTGTTTTTAAAAATATATGTATGTTTTTTATATAAAAATTCTTAAGCAATTTTAAGGAAACATTTTGGTATGCAAATCTTAAGTATTAATGAATGTTAGTAAACAAAATTGGTAGCGCAATAGCTCGTGGAGAAGCAAGTCCTATTGTCTTACAACTCCCAACCATTCCTGTGTGCGTGCTCGGCAGGAATGGAATGGACCTACAGTTTTTTACAGAGTTCGAACGGCTAGATGAGAAGCACTTATTCATGACAAGAAAACTCTTGGAGGATTTGTCAGTTCCACGCAAGGGGCAGTACCTCGGGAAAACATTTGTTTTTAGGTGGCAGCGGCTGGGAATCGAACCATCGGCATGACAGTCCAAACTAACCATTATGCCAAGATGTACTACATGTAGATATTTATGTTAAATTACAAAAAAATTGTCAACCCATTTTTGAGATATCGAATTTTCAAAAAAAAATATTTTAAACTTTAAATTTGTATTTTAAACTTTCCAAATTCAAAAATTTTTCTTTGGAAAATATGCAAATATGATATTCAAAAAAAAAAAATATTTTCCTTAACGGTTTTTAAACATTTGTGTGGATGGTACTGTTATTCTTTCGTAAAGTAAAATTTTTCTATTGTTGAAATACCGAGTTTCAAAAACACGAAAGTAAATTTTTCAAAATATTTGATTTTCAAAAAAATTTTAACATCTTTAAAAAAATATTTTATTGGAAGTATTGGTTAAAAAAAAAAACTATTTATATTTTTTTGAAGCTTAAGCATAAAAAAGATAATTGAAATTGGAAATACCGTTTGGAAGAAAATCGAAAATTAAAAAATGGTTCTTTGGGATGTACCGTTAATTACCATTTCGTTGAGAAATGGTTTGCAATCCACAGGTACCCTTTACTAAAAAAAATGTATTGATTTTTTTTTTTTTAAGAAAAGTTGTGGAGCCGTTTTTCAGAAAAGTAAGATTTAATTAAATTGTATATGGCAGGTACCGTTATTTTTGGTTCTAAAAAAACGTGTGGGTTGAATCAAGAAAAACCACAAAGTGCTTGCCGGCACGTGTTAAAGTCAACCGATTTCAATAAAATTTTACATAGAATTGTTTTTAATTACCTTTTGATCACTTTTATGCGGGAATGAAAGAAATTCAAAATTTTTTAAAATAAGTGCCACCCTAATACATGCATACATATGTTTATAATATGCATTGAAAATCAGGATAATATAAATTAATTGGCACAGGCTGCGTAATCTTTGAAAAGTTGTGGGCATGGCTATAAGAAAACTTGTTGAACCTACATTATGTACATTTTGGTATTGCATAATGACGTGCAAGCAGGTTGTTATTTTTGTCTCATCGATTTCCGCAACATTCAAGATGCATACCTCTATTATATGATATGCATATATAATTTGCATGTACATATATAATTTGACTGTGAGCAAAAGCAAATGAGGAATCAAGAATTCTCAATTAAGGCCCATTAGTGTATATTAACATTGCTTGCAGTGAATTTTAAGCAAGGACTTTCACTTCTGTTGGTTTAAAGCCGATACACTACACCCACGCATCTGAATGAGCATTTCATTTGTATATCAATTGATTTATTGATTTGATTGGATTTTAATTCAAATCCTCTGGATTAGAAAATCGTCATGATTGCCAAATATTTTGTTTTTTTCTGTCACGACTGAATCGCGCGAACTTGAACCATAATGGTTCAAGGCTATAAAGTAACTATGATGTTGAAGATGTAAAGTATTATTGGGTAGTTAAATATGTAAATACAAAGATACAGTTAAGTAAAAAGAGTATTTGATTTATAATTATTATATTTTTCACTATGCGGTTTCTTAGATTTAAAACTTGGTTTGTGAGGTTTTGAAAAATGGCATTCTTCAAAGATCCTGTCAGAATACTGTCCTTCAGAAATTTATAGCAATTAATGCAACATTACAATAGAAGCGGAATAGTACAGTCAAACTTTACTGAAAATGAGTGTTACATCAAAACATAAAAGGCCAAATCCAAAAATCATCCAGGAAGAAACTGTTATTTATTCGCAATAGCATCGCTATAAGGAGCCTTGTAATATTGAGATTAAAAGTAGAGAAAAGATGGCTTCATATTCATTGGATTCATACTGAAAATATAACATTTAAATACGACCATATTAAAATGAATTTTTGTTATAATTATATGACCACATAGAAAAAGCTAACCTTTAATTTTTGTTTTTCAGGATATTTAAGTGTCGACTTATAATAATTTGCATTCTACTTGTATCTACTTTGGCTCAAATTCAACACAAGGCTATACTACAAAATGATGCATACGAACAAACATTATCAAATGAATTCAAGAATCCTTTTTACAAAACTGCTAGAATAAACGCTGCACTTAAAGAATCGAGTTGGCTTAGACCGGGAGAAGAATTGGTAAACAAAATAACATAGCAACAGAATGTTCTTCTCAAATGTCTTGTCTTTACAGGTATACGAGAGACAAGCTGAAAAAATTCCACGTTCTCAAATCTATTCTGTTCTATCACATGCTGGATTAATTCCGCGCAGTAGACATCAAAAAAGAAGTTTGCGTTATCAAAACTTTTTTTTTAAATAGTAATTATCTATTTAGCTGATAGTTTGAAATGTTAAGTTTTTTTTTATGAAATATAACCCATTTTCTTTATTACAAAAAAAAAACTATATATTTTATTTTATACAAATTAAAATAACATCTGTACACAGCTCCGATATAGCTCAACAGTTTCTTAACATAATGTTCTTATTTTCTATTAAAAGTCAATTTCTATCGTTTCAGCAGCAATCTTTTGAAGGTATTCTTCACTTAATAATTTTGTATTTTCGGTCGCTTTTGTGGTGATACCTGCTTTCTCGATTAGAGTTCTATGCGCTGAATAGTCATCTTCGTTATCACTCGATTCATCGTGTCCATTTAATGTTATACTTTTGGAACTTTTAGATTTCGTATCTTCAGTTGGTAAGTTTAATTCAATAACTGATTTTAAGAAGTCATTGCACAATAAACTCAGTGGAGCCATCATATGGGAGGACATTTGTAAAAACTGAAAAGAGAATAAATAAACATGATGTTAATTATTTGTTAGTAAAATTTAGTTACAAGATAAATAAAATATTAATTAAAAAGCAACTACTAATTTTTTCTCAAGATTTAGGTAGTTACTTACCGATTCTACAGCCGCTTTTCCATGCACACCAATTGCCAATGTTTGTCTATTGAGTTCTAGGCTTTCTGTTTTATTAATTTGATTTGTGGCAAAAGTACCGAATGTCGAATATTTAACTTTAGATTTAGCTTTTTTTTTGAAAGTCAATGGATTGTCTTCCAATTCTTCATCTGCGGCGAGATACATGATTTCCTGGTAAAAATAAATATGTAAGTTAGCGTGGTGCAATTTTTACAAAAATTATAACAAAACAAATAACTTACATTATTGTCGGTCAAGAAATACAATATCGATCTTGATTGCCAATTAACATGAAAAGTTTGCGTTTTAGGCAGCTTCCTTGGTAACCACACGGCTCCCAGAACACGTGGCATATTTGGTCTGAAATATAATGTCAAGGTGTCGCTCGGAGAAAATATATGCACTGTAATTGATGGAAAATAATTGAATATTATGCTGTTAATTCGTTTTTTTTTTTGTACAAAAAAACTCACACTCTTGATTCTTTGTAAAAACAGAAACTAGATTATTTTTTGTATCGATAGCAATTTGATCTGTTGATAATTTTAAAACTGTTTGTAAGCGAAGATTAAGTAAATTCCATATAAGAACTCTTTTTTCGGTGCACACAATTACCTGTAAATTACATTTGTTTTTATCACAATATTACAAGACACACAAAAATTTTACTAACCAAATGCGCAAAATCTCCAGAACAAAATAGTATCTTCTTTATTGAAAGCAAAGATTGCATGGGAGGAACAATAGTTTTACTGCTCAACTCTTTTGGATTTTCTACACCATTTGTCAAAACTGGTTTAGCTTTGCCAGCTATATTCATCAAACTCATCAGCGGAGCCAATTTATTGGCAACATTTTGATCGTAGCTACATTTTCTCTTTATATATTTATCAATTTTATATTTAGCTTTGAAACGAGACTTTAAATTCAAACAACTAATTTGTTTATTGAGACCTTTAGTCGTATGGTCATTGGGGACATTGGCTGTTACATATTCGACCATCTTTGAATGCCATTTTTCGGATATTTGAAAACATATTCCAAGCTTTCTGTATAGCAAAAGCTTCTGGAATAAATTCAATTGATTCATGCTGCGAATTTTCTTGTACAAAAGTTGTTTTTGTGAATTGTCAATAGTTTGAATTTCTTGAATTCTCCTTGTCTTTACTGAGTTTTTGATTTCTTTCAACAAAGTCTCATCATTGGCGCGCAAGAGATTTGAAAACAATTGAATTAGTTTTTGTCTTTTGCTGTTAAAGTCATTTTTGGAACCATTTTTATTCAATTTAGGAACACGTATTTGAGCCTTGTGAAGACACCCATCGAAGCTTCCTCCTGGTACGAGAGCAGTCAGTAATTTAAGGTTTTCAGCATTGTACACACAGAGGGTGTTTCCAAAACCAGCTGCCAATAATGAACCATCCTCGGAGAATGCAATCGATTCAATGGGCAATTTCTTGTAATCCGTCTGCTTTATACAATACCATAAATGTTTGCGTTTATGAATGTCATTCACTTCTTCTAATGACCAAATTTTGATTGTGTTGTCAAAGCCAACTGTGGCACAAAGAAGATTCTCGACGAAATTTGGATTCGAGAATTCGATAGCCTTGATGCCGCCTTCATGGGCGGATTCTATATTCGTTACCAATTCGTAACTAAAAAGGAGAATAAATATTCACATATTTAACGCCGTTTAACATAAAAATATGTTTGAAAACTTACTCTTGAATTTCTTGATTAAAATACCAAAATTTGAGACGAACTTCGGGTAGATGTTGTTCATCATTAAATGATTCTGCAGTTGCCATCCAATCGATATTATGTGCAACTTGTGTAACACGTGTGTTATAAAGGATTTTATCTGTTTCAATAGTAAGTGCATTTAATCCAACAACGTCAACCTGGAAATAAGTTTTAATATAACTAAATAATGTATCCTCATTTTGTAATCCATCAATTATTATTCTCACGTTGTATAGCATCGTTTTTGTATAAGCTGAATAGAATTGTAAATGACCAGATTTACCGTTCAACACAAGTGTATTTTGGCGTGGATTTACTCGCAAGCCAATAGGGAACTTCTCTTTTTCTGTTTTGTCATCATATGTATAGGTGAAATCTTGTAGAGTACATTTGGTTTGAAACCCCCCATTCATAATATGTATGCCTGGATAAATTAGATAAAACATAGAGAAATAAAAATGTTTGAAAATAAAATATTTTACCATTGTCCGCTGTAGAAACAGCAAATGTTGAACCATCTTCACTTGATGCAATATGAAGAATAATCGATGACATTCTTGGCACATAGCGTTTATCAAAAGGGTCATTAATTCTCCATTTTACTAGCACAGATTCAAGACCACTACTGTAAAATCCAGTTCCAGGAGGGGAAAATATTAAACTTGTAACTGGAGTACTATGCCAATGATACAGAGTCTATAGTTAAAAAAATAAAAATATTATTAGTTTTCGACTTATTGGCACAAAAATTTAATTTCAGTGCAATCGAAGAATGCTTTAAGAGTATTTTTTAATGCTTGGTCTAAAGACAGCCGGAATAACACGGTAGTTTTTAATGCTGGGCCGAACTTACGGTACGAAACGTACGAAGGTTTAAGTTTTTTTGTTTATATATTTTGAAATGTTCCTACATCTTAGGTAAGAATCTAACAACAATATAATTTTCGAGTTGGTGTATTACTGCCCAAAAAGAATGGGAACGAACTTTTTCATAATAATTTGAAAAATCTATGACACGGCTCAAGTTTTTGGCTAGGAAATTAAATAAATCATAATTTAATACTTATGTTTTGTACATATGTATTTTAATATATATACATATGGGGATAAATCCATTGTTTAAATCAAAACAAGCATTTTTTACCATTCTAACATCGTCGTTGATGCTAAAAAAATTTCTCCAAAGCATAATTTTTCCGTATTCATCTCCTGTGGCAATCAATTCTTCTGTAGGATGAGACTTCAAACACGTTATCGGGCTACTCATTTCGTTTGTTAACCTTAAAAAAAATAAAAGAATTAAACTTGGTAAAATCAAAGAGAATAAGCAAATATTTTTAGCCAAAACTATTAGAAAAGATTTGTAAATTTTTAATCAAGAAAAGTTTCAAATAAATCTTTTTGTTTGAATTCATCTTACCTTCTCCAATCCCATGTATTGTAATTAACAGAATATAAAAAAGGTCCCTGAGCGATGACAAAGTATTTAAAGCTGCCATTGTTCACAGTCACAAGGGGTCGTGATCGCCTTTAAAAAAAATACACTATGAAATTAATCGCTTGGTGGGATTACAACTACAATTTACCTTAATTTCAGATCGATTGGAACTTTTAATATTTTTCCATCGACAGTATTTACAATAAAAAATTGCACGGGGTTTTTATCCTTGATCACTGTAACAATTGCACACAACGATTCACTTTTTACTATTTTAATAAAGTTAAATGTCTGATAACGAACGATGTCTCCTCTGATTTTAATTTGAACTCGACTCAGTATAACTCCGGTGGCCCAATTCCATCGAATAACTTCACCACGTTCGGTGCAAGCTACAAGAATTTGGCTATCAAGTAAATCATAGTCTAAACTAATCAGGGATTCTTTTGCTCCTTGGAGGACATGGCTGGCTAGGCCTGTTAAGGTAGAGTAGGCTTGGACAATCTTGTCCGTCACTACAAACAAAAGACTGAAAAAAGAGAATAGATTTTAGAAAAGTTCTTTTGAAAAAAAATACTTTTATAACAAAAAAAAATATCTGAACACACTTGGCATCGGGAGAAAAGATTGGTGCAAATTTAATTAAACTTCCTCCAGCTAAATACTGTAATTTTAACTTATCGCCATTTTCTTCCATTATAATGATCAATTATTTAATATTTTGAACTTTATTTTTACAACTTTTCGTGATTTATTTTGTAAATTTTAAACCACACGTGCTATCTTGCGCTACCGCTTCGCTTTCTTCTGGTTGACATTTGACTTAAGTTTGACGTCTATTTGAGGTTTTGGAATCTCTACAACTCTCCAATAAACATTCCAGTATTTTTGTATGCGAAAGGCAATACACACACTAGACATTACTTTCAAGATTGCCACTTTGGTCAATGTGATCAAATTTGGTCATTTACAGCCTTTTGTTAATTTTTTAGGCGGTTGACTTTAAACAGGGTTTTAAAGTTACAATTGGAAATATTCTTTATTTAACTAAATAAAATGTCAACTTTGACAAATCCTAGACAACCAATGCCGTTGATGATTCTAATTTTCTAGTCTTGAAATTACTGAAAAGCTAGTTGAACGTGCCCCAAAGCGTACTAAAATTCATTAATTCATTCAAAAATGAATAAATACAGGCATGTCAGTGAATAAATGAGGTCACATTTGGGCAATTGTTGGAATGCGTTTATAAATAACAAGTTGCCTAAACTATTTGGGCATTGACTAGCTGGACAGTTGCCCAAAAGCGTGTTCCAAGAAAACCTAATAAATACAACTGCTACTGCCCAAGCGTGTTTTAAGAAAATCTAATAAATAGGACTGTCTATGTACACGGAAAATCATTCACGTATTTTTTTCAGAAATCTTGTTTATATTTTTGAGAATACGGAGCCTTATACGATCTCTGAAATATGAATAGGTGATTGTCCATTTTTTAAATCAAAATTTTTTTTTCGTGGATATCATTAGCCGTTTTCCTCTGGAGGTGGCAAAGTAGATACTTAGGCGCGATTCACACAGAAGTGGCTTATGGTGCTGGTGTGGTTCTGGCCTGCTACGGGCGTGGTGTGGTTGTGGTGAGCTTTGTTCACACAGAAGTGACAGATAGGGAAGGGTTATTTGACAGAAAAGCAATAGATACACACACAAACACAGAGAAACACCTCACAAGAAAATGGGTTCTTCACAAAAATAAATGAAATATAAAAAAAAAACAATTGTCTTGAATTGTTGGGCTATTTTTTGTCATGTTTGGTGTTGCACGCTCCTGTTGCAGTAATTTTGTCCTCCCGTGATTACATAAATCTTCACGTATTTGCATTTCATTGCAGAGTTCAATTTTTATAAATTTTGTTGAACTCATAATCACCTGACGAATTGGCATTTGACTGAGAGATTTCATTGTGGCGTGACGTTTACGTAGGCCACTGGAGTTTTCAATATGGTGTGGCGATGGCATGTGACACCATACCCTCGCCTCGTCATCTGTGTGTGTATTATCTCATAAGACAACATGTGAATTCCACAACGTCGAATAAGTATGCAGCACGCCAGAACCACACCAAAACCTCAAGCCAGTTCTATGTGAATTGGGCCTTATGAGTAGATGAAGACCCTAATCTAGTACTACCAACTGCACATGCTCTCATGTGCGAGTAGATACATTTTACATGGGAAAGCAGTTTGATGTGTTCCATTGAAAAATGCTAGCGAAGTAATTGCAAGTACTTTGCCACCTCCAAAGGAAAAAGCCTATTTTCAAACAATTCTATTTTGATTTGTCAGAAAACACGCTTTATGTGCATAGGACATTACGACTGAAAGTATAAGCGCAGCTTAAGCTTGATTTTGAAACGTCAAGCAAATTTGTAATAGATTTTTATATAAAATATAAAAACAACTGCAGCCAACTTCGTACCAAGCATGTTACAGCTGATGGTAAAAAAAATCCACATTACGTGTCAACTTTTTCTTTCCAATTGGTTGTGTGAAGAAGTTGTATATTTTATTCCTCAACGCATAACCAAGTCATTTTCACATTCTATCCAACTCATTCAAAACTTCTTCAAATAAAAAAACACTTGTGCAAGATAAAACATGCTCCTAAGCATTAATCAAACACTTGTCGAGTAGAAGTGTAGAGTATGCAGCAATAAAAAGTTCAGTCAGCAAACTAATCGCGAATATTATAAAAGGTACAAATTTATGTAGTTTCACAATGAAAGTAAACATAATGCTAGCGTGGAAGTTGAAATCCTGTAGTAGCCTCACTAGATCCGCACAAAACGCTATATTAGCTTTGATTATATTAGTCCAATTAACACGTGCCACCGAATCAACCAACCGTCTGCGAGTGGTGTATGCTGTTAACGCTGGCGGCGACAGTCACACCGACAAAAATGGAATTCTCTTCGAGCAGGATCCTTTGCGAGGCAAGGTGGGCACCGAATCTGATTATGGTAAGCAGTTACTAATAATAGGAAGAGTTTCACAACAAGATGAGATACTTTATCAAACGGAACGCTATCACACTGCCACTTTCGGCTATGACCTCCCAGTCACCGAGGACGGAGAATATGTGCTTATTCTGAAATTCTGCGAGGTCTATTTCAACGCCCCCAATATGAAAGTTTTCGATGTTGTACTTAATGGTGACCACACAGTCATCTCCGATTTGGATATATTCCATCAAGTGGGCAAGGGGACAGCCCATGATGAGTATATTTTCTTTACTGTTTCGAGGAAGCGGCTGTTTGTGAAAGAAGAGGAGTCTGAAATCAGAAACGGACGAATACGGCTGGAATTCGTTAAAGGCATCAAAGACAATCCCAAGATCAATGCTTTTGCCTTGTTGAAAGGTGACGTCGAGAGTATTCCTAGGTTGCCGCCCATTGTTATGGAAGAACGTGCCACCCCCCTTGAGACTGAGATTCCCATCGAAGACCTCGTGGAGAAGCCAACCCTAAAATCTCGCAAAACCAGCGGACCCAAACAGCCCAATCCTTACACAATGGATGATTCGTCGGTGATGTTGCCTGTATTTATTGCTATCGGAGCATTCATTCCTCTGCTATTTTGCCTATGCAAGCTGTGATTTACTTAAGTTTAATGTTTTTTTTTTTCTTATTTTTTTTTTATAAGTAAAGCTATTTTTGTTGTTCTCCTAATTATGTAATTTAATTCAAACAAATAGATTTATATTTTTATTTAATATATTTTTTTTGATAATAAATAGTTTAAATAGTCTAAACTTATTAAAAAAAAAAACGATTATGAATTATGTATGAAAAAATGTCAAATAGAAGGCTTACAAATGCGACAAAGTGGTTGTTCTAATTATAATTTATTATTATGACCAGTTACAGTTACTGCTATGTAATTAAAAAAAAAAGATATAAATAAAACACTAAAGTTGATGATAAAAAAAATATGATTATGTACATTTCTACTTATTTCTTTGTACAAAAAAAAAATGTTTGTTAGAAAAAAAACGTGGCTGTTACCTACCGTTCCATTATTTTTTTTTTCAATTCTTCTCCGAGTGTTCCTGGTTGTGATAAAAAAATATTTAGGTACATTTTTCTTTTTTTCTTATCAATTTGCATTTTCTAGATGATTATTTTTTTTATTCTGTTGATTATAATGTATTCTTGGCTTAAAAAAAACATTGCTCTTGGTTATCATAATATGAAATACTTAACTTAATTGAAATAAAAAAATAGACGAAATTAAGTTCATGCCTCGTGCTAATATAAATATTCTGCCCTCATTTCTTTCTTCATTTTTATGATTTTTCTTATTTTATTAAATTTGTGAGCTAGCGGATATTATACTTGAGGTTGAGGAAGAAAACCGTATCTTACTTAAAAATAGTACAAATTCACTAAAGAAATAAGTTGTATGTATCTCAAAAAAGAGTTGAAAACTGAAGCGAATCCGTCGTATCTCAGTTCAAATATTAAGCTGCTATCGGTTGCACATTTATAAAAAAGGTTCCAAACAAAAGTTTGAGTTTTTTGAGATATTTATGTACAACCTTTTCGCTTAGGAGGTCACAGTATCTACTTCATGTTATACTAAATGTATAAACTCTTACTTGTAAAGGTATTTGAGTAACAAGACTATGCGGCCCCTATCATGACTCGCGATTCCCACTTAAGGTGAACTTAATTCAGGCGAATCGTAAACTGTAATTCCACAGTCACATTCGAACGTTTACAATTGGCGTTTTTCTTTTTTGGCTCTGAGCAAAGCTCTGAGCAGAGACTGAGCGATCAGAGCAGAGCTCCGAGCAGATTATGATCAGATTCCTCAGATTTAATTATGAAACACACTTGAGCACTGAGCTGTCATTTCATGTGTTTTTGGTAAATTTCGTGAAATTTCTTGCAATTTTTTTTACAATTGACGGGCGACTGTCCGAGGTCTTTCCAGGAAATCCATTTTAAATTATGTATCACTAAAAAAATAAGTGAAGTTGGCTTCGCTCAGCGTTTCGCTCGATTCGCTCGGTTATTTTATCCTGAGCTAATTGAGCAAGCTCTGAGCTAGCTCTGATGGAAAAAAGAAACACACTTTTTATGCTCTGATATGTCTGAGCTAAAAAAGAAACATAGAATTTTTGTTTGACAGTTCCGTGATCTGCTCAGAGTTAAAAAAGAAAAACGCCAAATGGTTAAAATAATTAGAGTAGTCGCCTTATATCTTTAAAATCTGAGCTAAAGTCAATCGATTTTGATGAAATTTTCAGACATGATAAAGAATAGCATAAAATATCATCAGGTTGTATCTCCGACCACTTTTTAAAAAAGGTCATCCAATACTCAAAGTTGATTAAAATGAGGGGTTTGCTCTTCAAAAAAATTGTATATAAATGTAATTCCTAATTGCATGCGAATCTCTTGGCGTTTTTCTTTTTTAACTCAGAGCAGATCACGGAACTGTCAAACAAAAATTCTATGTTTCTTTTTTAGCTCAGACATATCACAGCACCAAATATCGGAACGAGACCTGAACGAGTTTTTTCACATCTTGATGTGAACTGACCACGAAGACTGTGTGATTTGTTCCATTGTATTTCTAAAGCTATGGAAAAAATAGTGGTTAAGTACACAATCTGCAAATTCTTGAAGCTTTGAAAACCAACATTCGTCAAATTATGGCTGAGTTATTGCCCGATATGGTGTGAAAAAGTCATCTTCCGGCAATGACATTTGAATAATATTACATAACGCCTTTGGTAAAAGCAATCCATGAAGATTTAGGTGTTCGCGTGAATTGAGGTTGTTGTTATAATCGAGTCACAAACAAGCTGAGAACATTAGCTGAACAATAGTAAGTTGAACCGCAAATACAATGCACCTGCGATGTACATGCGACTGTACAAAATTCTGAGAAGTAAAAATTTTGAGTCTATAATCTAAAGTATCACTTGAAAATCTAGCACAAGTTTCGACAGAATTCAGTATGTCATTACTTTATTATAAGCTGAAACCGTTCATTCATTTTTTAAATTACGAAGTTAGTGATATGCAACAAGTGCACTTTATTATAATAACTTTCATCAAGTGAAGACATAAAGATCGACTTATCATTCTCCGTGGAAGATTCAGTTTTTCTTCTGCTGCATTCAAAATTTCGTGAAAAAATTAATTGTTCACAAATATGTATGTAGCATTATTTTGAATGATTCATATTGGCCAACAATCCTAGTAATAACTCCACTAAAAAATATATTTTCTTCATCATAGAATCAAGTTTTATCCGATTTTTTCTTTTATCTTCATCAACGAATGAAGTAATTAATAGAAATTGTTGTTAGAACAAAGATTAAATTTGATTTTGAACCAATAAAATATTTTCTCTCAAGTTGAAAATCTTAGAATCTCTTAGTTTTATTTTTCGGTGAGGTCAACATTTTTTTGGTCACCTTAGCGTAGTTCTGGCTACGGCCGTGGGTTGCTGCCTTCGTCAAAGGAACTTTAATACGACAAAAACAAAATACACAATGTTACATTCAGTACGATTTGATTTGAAAACTAACTTTAGGACAAATACAGGTACAAAGGTTAGGGTTCTGTGAAGAAATTGGATGTTAGAAAAATGGGCTTGCGACTTTTTCGCGGGTGGCAATGGTGCAGTGGATGTAGTGCTTGATTGCTAACTTAGAGGTGTGGGTTTGGGCCCTAGTCTAAGAAGCATGTTCTATTCTATGTTCTCTCAGCTTAACTGGACGCCATCCGTGGGATTTAATAAAATAATAAACACCTTGATCTCTATCCACTGTGCCAAATCTTTCCTATCTTCCTACTCTTTCTACCTAGTGCCTTGCAATTCAGGTTGCATTTAAAAGACCTTGGGTTTTCAAGGCAATTAGTTAAAATTATTATTATTATTAGTATAAAAAGGTACCTAAACTAATTAATTTGAAATTTTCTACAAAATTGCATTCATGACTTTCAGTTAATAAAAATTATAACTTATTTTTCACAAAAAAAAAATTGGCTGTAAACTATGCTGCAAACTCAATACATAATATAAATTGTAATATCCGCACCTTTTTTTCTTAGAAGTAGATACCTTTAATACAAATCTGCATTCGATTTGAGGAAATAAGATTTTTTAAGAATGTTTCAAAAACGCTAGGTGCCACGTTTGAAAAAAAGTCGATCCTTTTAATTCAGTTAAAAATAGCTTTTTTTTTATTTTAGTTTTTAGAATTCAAATTGGAAGTTAAGAAAAGAAATTTTATGACCAAACTCAATGTTATTTTTTATAAATCTAATTTCAAATTTATTTAACAAATTTTGAATATGAAATCTAACAGGTTTAATAATAATTTAATAAACTAAACAAAATGATAACTAACTTAATATTTAAAAAATTGCTTTTTTTGAAGCACATACAGAACTACAAACAACAATATCTGCATAAATCAGACGATCCCGACTGAAAACCAATTGTTTGATGTTATCCAAAGTTGCTTCAATGGCACGCTCCCAGACAGGTTCACCATAGCATAGTCTTCCACAAAAACACTTGGGACTCTGGGAGATCAGATCAACTAATATCCAGGGCAGAGTTCTCGGGCTGAAAGGCAGCCGAAAATGAGAAACAGCATGAGCTGCACTCAGCCACAAAGGCTGTGGGGTGTTTGTGGTGGTAAGTCGACCTTCGATAGTTTTCTCGCAAATGGGTTGGAAGTTATTTTCCCAGACATCTAATAATTCCAGCCGGACTTCGTCAATCGATGAAGGCAACGATTCCAGTTTGTTGGTGGATAAATGCAAATACCGAAGGTTCTTCATACCCCTGATGCCGAAGGGAACTTTTTTGATAGAATTATTATTGAGTTTCAGTGTAATAAGATTTTCCAGTTTGATGAGCTCAATAGGGAAGTGCTCCAACTTGTTGTTGCTTAGATCAAGCTCACAGAGTGTGGTTTTTAGATCATTACCACTCAGCCAGAGAAAATTGGAATCGTCGCCCAGAGCATTGTTCGACAGATCGAGTTCCACTAGTCGCAGTCTTCCAAACTCTTTGGGAATCTTTGAAATACTATTGTCATTAAGTTTAAGAGTTGTTAGATTCTTGAGTCCACAAATTTCGAATGTAACTTTATGCAGACCCACTCCATTCACCGTGAGTGACTTGAGAGTTCTGGGAAATCCTTTTAAAGGATATTCCGCTCGCTTAGAAATGATCATCTTGAGTAATGGTTGTGATTTCACAGGAATTGCTGTGGCAGCAGCTAGATTGCTTTTTAGATTCATAGATGATTTGCCCTGTAGTCCTAATTTAAGAGTCTGCAGAAACGACTTCAGTTGTATTGGATCACATTTGATCATGAGATTCTCAGGGGGAGTTTTAAATGAAATTGTTGCCTTACCATCGTTTATGAACTTTGTAAACATATTTTCGATATTATCGCTTACTTTGTAGCGTACTCCGTTTCTATTTTGTGGAGTAAAGTGAATTATTTCCAGGGTCGATTTGTCTTTTTTTGTGGGATGAAATCCTAATGCAATAGTTGCTTTAGCTGCTTTGGTTTTATTTATATTTGTTTGACGATTGAATACTTGAGTTTCGCAGAGAATTTTCATTTTATTATTAATCTCGTCATTTGCGTTTTAATAGAATTTTAAATACAAACAATTTGCTTGTTGTTTTGGTTGAATTTATTTTGTTGAGTGTTGACAGCGATGGCTGGAGAAAAAAATGACAGATCGATCGATTGCATTCAACGATGTTGACGTTCAAATGACAGAGTACAGCGAAATAATGCACGGTTGCGTTTATTAGCCCGAGACCACACTAGCAAGTTCTGAGAAGAAAGCTACATACCTAAATTTCGAAGTGAGCAACTTCATTGGCAATATTTTAGCCAATTAACTGCCTCACTCATTAGTATTGTCTTGAATAATGCAAATGGAGACACTTTGTCAAGGACAATGACAAAATATTGCCCAATTGACGACTAGAAAAGTAAAAATGCGATACCTGGTGGCGAATAAAACAACTGGATAACTACATTATGAAGAAGTTTTACTTTATTATTTAAGTAAAAATATAGTTTTTATATTTATTAGAATAGTTTTTCTTCTTTTAATAAATAATTTCGGAAAAACACTTCACAAATCACATACGATTTACAACAAATTTCGACATCTTATGTAGTTATTCTGTTGCTTTTTTTGCCCGGTAGAGTACTGCCTCCAGTCGTCAATAGATGAGAGGCAAATATTCATTTCTATTGTCGAGGAAATAAATTGGGAAAAATGGGGTTCCCCGTGATTTTTAATGGCTTCTACATCAATTGGTTCAACTAAAGGGTAGAACATGAGAACGCGTATGGCAAAATATAGTAAATTAAAATTCTAAATTATCAAAAACAGGCGTTTAAGCCCCACAATAGCATTTGCTGTCAGTTTCTATACTAACTTACTCACATAAGGTGGCGCTACAGTCCGGGGTGGACCAGAGCCTCAACCAACAAGCTTCTTCCAGCTGGCTCGGTTTCTAGCTAGCTGTCTCCAGTTTCGCACGCCGAGTTGGTTGAAGTCCTCTTCCACTTATGCGTGCACCATCCTTTTACGCTGTCCACACCTCTACTGTTTGCCCATACAGTTCGTTGTTGTATCTTCTTCTCCATTCCCCATCTATGCAGACGGGACCGAAAATCCGTCCAGGCATTCGGCGTAACCTGGTGAATATAACTGCTCATACCATGATACAACTAAACAGATAACGCCTTCCTGTTTTTTTTTTGTTTCGTTCTGCGCATTACGTCATCGACGCACAAATTTCCCTGACATTTTTGTTAATTTTATAATAAAAATGCGTGCTCAGAAGCCTTAAAACAAGTGCAATGTTTTAAAGAAATGATATTTCATATTGAATTATTAAATTTGAGTAAAAAATCGTTGTTTTATTAATCTAGGAAAAAATATTTGTGTGCGTCGATGACGTCATTCTATGTACATGATGCGCAAAGCGCTATCTTATTTAGTTGTATCATGTGCTCATACACTATGAGTACAAGCAGGGGAAAGGGATTAGTGAAGGGTAAACGAATTCTACCTCGCGGTGGAGTTCCCCTTTATTTATTCGGCCGGTGGTGGCCCAGACAATCCAGCCCAAGGGGCTTATTTGAAGGTTCCTCAGAACCCCATACTTCCAATTCCTGAAACAAATATATTTTTCTTTTTTATTTTCACCTTCTTGTTTTATGTTGTTTGTTCTCACTGTTGAAAAAAATAGTCTTCTTCAGGAAAATTAATTTATTATGTTGTATAGTTATCAGCTTGACTTAATATTTTTTCTGTGTACTTTCTTACTTGTAGTTCTGAGTTGTACTCTCTGACTATTATTATAATTTTTCCTTAACTATTTATACCTTAAATTCTATATTCTTAGTTTATTATCCCTACCAATTATACTTTTATCCCAATTTCTTAAATTGTTTATTT
Organism: Dasysyrphus tricinctus; assembly: GCA_963921185.1. Taxonomy (NCBI): domain Eukaryota; kingdom Metazoa; phylum Arthropoda; class Insecta; order Diptera; family Syrphidae; genus Dasysyrphus; species Dasysyrphus tricinctus. The sequence goes on from OY992531.1 coordinate 222,840,288, forward strand.
GGTTTAAATAATATTTCTTACTCAATAATTTTCCTATGCTATTGAAATGCGAGATAAGCATTTCACTATTTGCACTAGTTGCACATACGTTGTCTTTCGTCATTCATTCATCGGTCGGTCGTTGCCCGCAGTATGTTGCTGATGGTTGCTGATGATGATGCATCTTTTTTAATATATTTGGTTGGCCCAGTAGGGATGCCCTTTGTACTGACTTCGTTCGTCATCGGTTCTTCATCTTCGCCATGTGCATTTGTTTGTAAACAAAACAATTGTGTACCATTTTTGCTGAGTACGACAAATCGAATTGTTTATTCTTCTTGGCTTTGGCTATTAATTTTATGGTGACGAATGTCGGTTGGTTGTTTTGGTACCGAATCGAAATACCGCGCTGCACCTCTTGGTTTAGCTGACCTTGATATTTATTTGATATAAATTAATATCGTTTTTTTTTGGTCGGTTGAGAGGTTTATGTTAGGTGTGGGCATGGTCATGGTAACCTTGTTGCTAGTCATGTGAGAGTTAACACTATATTCTGGTGTGTTAAGCACCTCACACAACACACCGTTAAACCCATCTTCTTGGCTTCCTTCTCAATACTCACAAAAGCACCACTGACATCACGCTTTCTTCGTCCGATTATGTCAATGTCGTCAATGTCAATTTGAAACTCCTGGGTTTTCTCCAAGATCTGCCATAGTGCGAATATTTGGTCGATGGTGGACTTCCCTGGCCTAAAGCCACACTAATATGGACCTATCATGTTGTTGACGAATGGCTTCAGGCGTTCACAAAGATCGGCAGAGAAGATCTTGTAAGCGATATTAAGAAGACTGATGCCTCTGTTGTTGGTGCAGACTAGAGGATCGCCTTTCTTGAGGATCGGGAAAACAATGCTGAGGTTCCATTCATCGGGCATGCTTTCCTCCGACCATATTTTACAGATGAGCTGGTGCATACTCCTATTGAATAGCTCAGCCGCAAGGCTATCAGCTCCAGTAGCTTTATTGGATTTAATTTTAGATCTTTACTTCGTTGAGATCGGGTGGATGGAATTGTTGGCCTACGTTCGTCCAGGTTGAATGGTGCAATCTGCATGGTAGCGGAATTCGGTTCGTCATCGCCGTTATACAATTTGCAGAAATGATTTTTCCATATCCTCAACTCCAACTGCGATTCTACCACGATGTTCCTCTGAGCTCGCAAATAGCTCTGTTCCCTCTATGCAGTGTCTTTTTGTATGCCTGTTGTTTGGCTGCATGTACTTGTCAGCATTCTTTGTTGAACAAGAGGTTTCGCTGTGGTGGTCGTGCAAGGCCCAGCACGTCAAAGGTGGCATCTCTGATGGCTTCCTGGCAATTCTTCCACTGGTTCTCGATACTTGCAGTTGGTGGCATGGGATTATTTAAGAGGGTGCGAGAGACTTGATCGGAAAAGAACCTGGCGATTTCTTGTGGCTGTAGCCGTCCGACGTATTCCCTGCTTTGGCTTTGGTCTGGATATCCGTATCATTACCTTAGCTACAACGAGGTAGTGGTTCGAGTCAACGTTGGCTCCTCGGAACGTTCGGACATCCTCGATACTGGAGGAGTGCCTTGAGTGGATCGTAATGTGGTCAATCTGTTTAGTGGTTGATTGACCAGGAATTCACCATGCCCCCTTCTGTATATCAAGATGTGGGAACTCGCTACTACCACAACGTTTCACCCCGCAGCATAGTCGATTAGCCTGAGTCCGTTATCGGCGGTGGTGTCGTGCAGGCTATATCTTCCGATTATGTGTCACCATAGACGTGTTCTTTTCCTAGCTTGGCATTAAAATCACCCAAGATAATTTTAATGTCATAGCTAAGGCATTGCTCATATATGTCTTGTCCAGGAGCTTGTAGAACTCATCCTTGGTGTCGTCCTCTTTCTCCTCTGTGGGGGCATGCACGCATATAAGGCTAATGTTTGCGAATTAAGCCTTGATGCGAATTGTCATGAGGCGCTCGTTCACATAGTTTAAACTCAAGACTTCTTGCCTAAGTCTGCCTCTAACGACGAATTCACATCCAAAGAGACGCTGCCCTTGTGGTCGGTAACGGTCACCGTAGTAAATGTCCTAGTCTTTCAGTTTTCTTCTGCCCGGTCCATCCCATCACACTTTTTGGATGGCAGTGATGTCTGCCTTGAAGCAGTCTAGGGCTTCCGCTAAATGTTCGGCTGCACGTGGTCTATTGAAAGACGTTGTCCTTATTACGTTTGCTAGGTTTGTCAGCAGTAAATCCGTCCGTATCCGAGGTTTGTTGTTGCTTCGCAACTTAAATAGCTTTGCGTGGCTGGGAAGTCACCCTGACGGCACGACCCCCAACCTGGAGGACCAGACCCTTACAATATAACTCCAAGGGCGGGGAGCCGGATTAACCGCACCTTATAGGCATGTGCTCCGAATATGTCGTTGTTGCCCGTATAATGTGTTCACTAAGTAGTTCAACCTAACTGGAACTGTAGACGCCACCGTTGATTCTATCTGGAGAATTATCTTCCGCTGTCGCCTGGATAAAGGAGAAGCGCCTTGGTGGGAACACTCCTCCCCCCTCTCTTGTTTGCTGCCCCCTAAAACCGTCCACAGGGATTGGAACCCCATCTTCACTTAAAGGTACTAAGCACCCGATGTTCACAACGGGGAGGTGAGAGTAGGAGTTGATAGACAGAGATTCGGTTTGAAAAAAAGCTTGTGGACGCTTGTGTCCTCTTGAATGCACCATGTCTACCCTTTGAACTAGAAGACATAGAATCATTTAGTTTTCAATTTTTGATTAAGAATCAATTATGTAGATAGAGCAACAAATTTCAGAAAAAATGATATGTAATATCATGATAGAAACACATACGAAACCACGTCTGTTCAAGTTAATGGATTGTTCAAGTTACTGGATTATTCCCACAAATGATTCTTTTTCTTGCATTTTTTGTTTGCTTCATAAAAGGTAATATTAAATAAATAAATAAATTCAACAAAAAAAGAATTAAATTTACTTTTCCCTTTCTTAATGTGCCGAATATTTATACCTGCCCTTAGCTGAGTGTCAAAATTCTAATTTATTTTCTTTTTTAAGCCTATCTTGTACTTTATAACACATTTAAAAACCACACACTTCCTTTTATAAAATTCTCTTGAAAATGGAAGATCTTAAGCACACCGATTACAGAATCCGGCGAATGAGCTGCGGAGCGAATCAGACTGAATTTTGACTTTTTACTATGAGCCAAATGTCAAAATTGTGACAAAATTTTATGGGATTCCCCCTATGCAAAAACTGTTTATGAACGTAGTGAGCTACAAAAAGAAAATTCAAATTCAAATTTATCAAATAATTTTTTTTTTTAATTTCTGTTCAAGTTACAGAAATTAAATATATGTTATAGTTGAAAAGTACTTTGTTCTAAACAACTTAATACGATCACTTTGGAAATGATCGTTCGAACATTGAATAATATTTTCATGAAATGTCGTTCAGAATGAGTATAAATAGAAGAATCTGTTCTCCTGGAGTCATTCAAGTATAGACTGTGAAGGGAGTAAGCCAGAAGGTTGGCACAGAATCGAATATTTATAACATCAGAAGTGGGATTACCCTAAAGTAAACAAAAAAAAAAGTGAAAGAAAATAAAAAAAAAAAAAAAATATAATTTACTAAAAGATGGAAAAAAAGAAGAATTTGGAAGATGAAGAAGAAATCTCTGAGGACTTTTATCAAGAAAAAAATAACACAATGCTCATTACAGCTGATGCATTGTCGAAGTTTTTGAAGACTGCTAAACAGACTACGGAACGGAAAGAAGATAGTATCGTTGGATTCCCCATTTTTGATCCCGATCATTCACGGGTGGACATTTCCAAATGGTGCTCTGACATTGACACAAGAATTGAGCGTGACAATTTGAAAGATTTTGATGTTCTACCTCGTATACGTTCTTCTTTGATGGGACGATCAAAAGTCTGGTTCGACAAATATGGGTACCAACATTACTCTTGGTCCGACTTACGATCATCTATCATTCACGCATTTTCAAGTGGGACCGACATTGTGGCTCAACTCAGGAAAGTTGCCAACTCCGAAAGCAAAGAATTCGGATCGTATTCTGATTTTGTGATGGAGAAAGTATCACAGATAAACCGCTTACCATTCGAGGTTCCAGAGGATAAAATAGTCAGAATAGTGATTGGCTGCATTACAAATTTGGGATTGAAAAATTCTCTGATGTTCGTCATGCCAACTTCTATTCAATGCTTAATAGACCATTTATCGTCTATTAGTGAGTCACCTCGAAGACAACAAGATGCATCTATATTGAACGATGGAACCAATAAAAGATTATACAGCAACAAACCTAGTGATGAAGACAACTTTGGGTTTCCGAACAAGCGTCCTCGTTTAGAAACAGAGAAAAAATGCTTCGAGTGTGGAAAAGTGGGTCATCTCAAAGCAAATTGTCCACGAATGAATTCAAGAAACCGTTTTAAACGTGAAAAATTTGAGAATATTAAGATATGCTCGTATTGCAATAAGGCTGGACATGAAGAAAAAACTTGCTGGTCCAAACAGAATGCCGATCAAAGAAAAGTTAATTTGTGCAATGATGTCTTGATATCTGATAATACCACAGATGTGTTCATTAACGGAAGATTATACCATTGCTTATTGGATACAGGTTCTGATTGCTCATTACTAAGGGCCGATATTGCGAATCAAATGTCACTGAAGAGAATTGCATATTTTCTAACCATCCAAGGTGTTTCCAAGCATCCAATCCTTTTGACAGAAAAAGTGATTCTACTGGTCGAATTTGAAAAACTTAACACTGAAATAACCTTCCATATCATCGACGAAATTTATCTGAAGAACGAAATAATAATCGGACGAGATGTTTTAAGTGATTCATCACTAGAAATTAGAGTTGATATGCATGGATCAACGTTACAGCGAAAAAACCATCTGATCACATCATCAAACGTATTAACAAAGAAGATCTATGAAATCACTCCTGACCAAGACCTTCAAGTAGAAAGTTTGTTAAACAAATATTCGGCATCCATTGTGAAGGGATTTCCAGTAACAAAGGTACAAACTGGTTCATTGAATATCCGCCTAAATCAAGAAGTGGTTATAAATTATAGACCGTACCGAATGGCTTTTTCAGAACGATCAATAGTAAACCAAATAATAAGTGAACTAAAGAGTCAAAATATAGTTCGCGACAGCAGTTCACCATTTGCCAGTCCAGTTGTGTTGGTGAAGAAAAAGAATGGACAACATCGTCTATGTGTCGACTATCGAGCATTGAATCGCGCAACTGTCAAAGATCGGTATCCTTAACCACGAATAGAAGATCAACTAGATCAACTCTCTGGCAACAAATATTTTACATCATTGGATATGGCGTCAGGGTTTCACCAGATACCAATCGAAGAAAGTTCAATTGAAAAAACTGCGTTTGTTACTCCTGATGGCCACTATGAATATTTGAGGATGCCATTTGGACTCGCCAATGCTCCAGCAGTCTTTCAGCGAGCTATCAATAAAGCTTTGGGGACCTTAAAGGACAAAACAGCTCTTGTCTATATGGATGATGTGTTAATACCATCAACAACTGTTGAAGAAGGAATCAAAAACCTGGATTAAGTATTGAAAGCATTGAAGAGGTTTCCGCTGAAGGAATAAGACCTGGAAAAACAAAAATAGAGGCTCTTATTAAATCAATTCCACCTGCAAATGTGAAACAAGTTCGACAATTTTTGGGATTGTCCAGTTATTTTCGAAAATTTGTTCCAGAATTTGCCGCTAAAACTAGGTGCATATCCGCATTAACGAAAAATGATGTTAAATTCAACTGGACAAGTGAGTGTGAGGAAGCCCGGCAATACATAATCAACCAATTGATTAACAGACCAGTGTTGGTGTTTTTCGACCCAAATCAACCAACTGAACTGCACACTGATGCCAGTGCTTTGGGTTATGGTGCTATCTTGTTCCAAAGAATAAATGGACAGTTATATGTGGTAGCTTACTATAGCCAAAGTACGAAACCCTATGAAGAAAAATATCACAGCTACGAGTTGGAAACGCTTGCTGTAGTAAACGCTGTCAAAAACTTTCGAAATTACTTGCTAGGAATCAGGTTTACTATTGTAACAGACTGCAATGCATTGAAAGCAACTAAAGAGAAAAAAGATCTCATATCCCGCGTTGCTAGATGGTGGATCTACTTACAAGACTTCGAGTTCAACATTATATATCGTAAGGGCAAGACTATGCAGCATGCCGATTATTTAAGCCGCAATCCACCGCAGAAGACTTGTTACCAACTTAACAGTTTGTCAGAAAATTGGCTTAATGTAGAACAATATGCTGACTTTGATTGCACTGAAATAATCGACAAAATTAAGGGGGGAGACTTGGATACTACCTCACAATATGTCATCAAAAATGGATTACTATACCGGAAAATTCAAGGTGAAAATAATAAATTATTCGTTCCACAAAATTGCCGTTTGGCATTAATGAGACGTTATCATGAAGACAATTGTCACATTGGATGGGAGAAAACGCTAGCCAAGATGAAAGAACACTTCTGGATGCCTAGAATGTCAAGAAATGTAAGGAAATTTGTAGAATCCTGTTTAATTTGTTTGGTATCAAAAAGACCCTCCGGCAAAAAACAGTGCGAGCTGCATCCAATTGAAAAAAAACCGATACCCTTCCACACCATTCATATCGATTGTATGGGTCCATTCCATGGAAAAGACAAGGAAGATAGCCGTTACATTTTGATAATCGTTGATGCGTTTACAAAATTCATAATTTTATATCCTTGCAAGACTCTACAAGCAAAAGAAACTATTCAACATTTAACCAACTTTGTTATGTTGTTTGGAGCTCCATTTAAAATTATAAGTGACAAGGGAACGAACTTTACAAGTGAACATTTTAAAAATCTTTGTACATCCTATGGTATTGAACACCACACAATTGCACCGGGGATAAGTAGAGCAAACGGACAAGTCGAAAGATACGTTTTGATACAGTGGCAAATCTCCTAAGGACTAATTTGGAAGTTCACATGGAATGGACAAGCTATGTCAGTCGAGTTCAACTGGCCCTTAATACAACAATTAACAAAACTACCGGACTTTCACCACTAAAAATTTTAACTGGAATCAATGGACGAACTCCTGAAATGAGTGTTTTGTTTGCAGACCTAAGCATTGAACCTGAATATGACAATTTTGATGCTTTACGAGAGTTGGCAGATAAACGAATTCGTGAAAATGCTGGAAAAATGAAAACAAGATTTGATAAGGGTAAATGTACTCCAACAAAATTAGAAATAGGCACTACCGTTTTGCACAAAAGTAACCAAATACGGAAATCTAAACTGGACGTTCACTTTAAAGGTCTATATGAGGTTATAGGCGTGTTGCCGAATGACAGGTACAAATTGAAGAAAGTCAATTCAAAAATCGTTATAGTAGCTGCAAGAGAAACTATTAGACCAATTCCAAAAGAAAATTAGAAACATTATATGTTAATGTAAGTTTTATGATTCATTATTAAATTTTATTAAATTGTTAAATTGTTAATTGGAAATTTGAAAAACTCATGGTTTTTACTATTATATTATGAGTGTTGGCTTAGGTTAGGTTAGGTTAAATGGGGTGGTGGTACGAGAAGGTCGCATCACCTCACTCGGATCTCAATGGATCCATTGTGCTCCCCTGGGTGTAGGCAAGGTAGGTATAAGGAGGGGGAAGGAAATTGATTATTGGAAGCTTAGGTATGGGGGGCCTCCTTGAACCATCCTGAATTCTGAGTGAATTTAAGGATGTTTCTTAGTGGCAAACACGAGACGTCGCCCAATTCGTCGAAAAAGTATTCTCCGAGGGCTGCCTTTCTAGTTCTGGCTAGGCTGGGGCATTCACAGAGGAAGTGAACTGAGCCCTCCTCCGCCTCTTCATCCTGACACCCTCTACATAAGTCAGATGAGCCGATGCCCATTCTACTTAAGTGGGTTCCCATTGTGTTGTGACCCGTTAGGATTCCAACCAATAGGGAGAGTTGAGGCCTGCTTAGCTTGAGTAAATACTCAGTTTTTTTCTTTGAAATATCCGGCCATAAGTTCCTCGAAATACGACAGGTATCAATTGTTGACCATCTATCGCTGGCAACTTTGAGAAAACTCTGGCAGATTCTTCTTTTTTCTTGCTCTAGTGGCATAAGAACCGAGCAGTTGGTTTGGCTCGGACCAAGAGATGATCCGTTTTTGGCCAGTTCATCTGCCATTTCGTTCCCGTATATGTCACGATGTCCTGGGACCCATCGAAGGGTAACTGTATTTGATGCGCTCAGTAATTTCAACTCATCACGACAGCGATCAACCAGTTTTGACTTTGTAACAAATGAGGTAATGGCTTTGATTGCCGCCTGGCTATCAATAAAAATGTCAATATTTTTGTTAACTAACTTACATGTGTAAAGGCTCTTTGCAGCTTCACAAACTGCTAGCACTTCTGCTTGAAAGACACTGCAGAAGTCTGGAAGCTTTATTGATCTGTCCAGGGGTGGGTACACCGAATAAATGCCTGACCCTACCCCTTCGTTAGTTTTTGAGCCGTCCGTGAAGACCGAAACATGATTATCGTTTATGACCCGGTTTTCCGCCCAGAGTGTTCTTGTGGGAATATCTGTTAGGGCTACCGGATTAAAATCAATGTGCGGTAATGTGTAGTCTGTCTGAATGTTTATGTCGGTAAATCTCATAATAGTTCTATGACCGTAAAGGCCCTTTTTCCAATTATTGCATTGTTGAAGTCGCAGAGCACTTTTGGCCGCCATCTCTTTCGTAAAAAGATCGAGTGGGGCTAGTGAGAGGAATGTTTCTAGGGCTGCAGTTGGTGTAGTTCTTATGGCACTGGTAGTACCTACACATGCTAGTCTTTGAATTTTAGTCATGGTTCTAAGATTGGTTGCCTTATCCAAGGCTGGCCACCAAACCAAACATGCGTAAGTTAGGATTGGCCTTATTATGGCTGTGTACATCCAATGAATGGTTTTAGGGCTTGGACCCCATCTTTTACCGAAGATTCTACTGCAAGTATAGAATGCTATTGATGCTTTCTTTTCTCTTTCCTTTATGTTTTCTTTCCAGTTGAGTTTACGATCAATAATCAGACCAAGATATTTTGCCGTAAGGTTTTAAGAAGAAAAGAGGATAGGCTTATTGGCCTGAAATCTTTTGGTTCAGTGTGGGTGGGCTTGCCAGCTTTGGGAATGAATATGACATTGACTTCTCTCCAACTAGAGGGAATATAGGTGATGTTTAGACAACCCCTAAATATTTCCACCAGAATCGGAACTACTATGTCTTTAGAGCTTTGGAGCATAACTGGAAGAATTCCATCAGGCCCTGCAGACTTGTATGCTGAGAAGGAGTCAATGGCCCATGCCACCTTCTTACTATCTACTATTTGATTACCAATGTTATTAGAGATTTCACAAATGGTAGGGCCTCTGTCCACAGGAGGAGTGTCGACGACACATCCTGGGAAGTGAGTGCTCATAAGTGATTCTAAAGTCTCAGAGCAGGAGTCTGTCCAGGTATTATCCGGTCTTTTAAGAAAGCCCGGAGCAGCATGAACTTTAGACATGACTTTCCTTAGCCTAGCAGCATCATTTGTAGACTCTATGTCTGTACAGAATTTTTGCCAGGCTGCTCTTTTTGCATAAGTTATTCGGTTTTTGTATTCTCTTTTACTGATCTTGAACAAGTCCCAATCAGTAGGTTCGTTACTATATTTAGCTCTATTAAAAAGCCTCCTTGAATTTTTCCGCAGGATGGATAGTTCCTTGGACCACCATACGGGGTTGAGCTTTCTCTTTCCTTTGGTTATGGGGCAAGAACTTTCGTAAGCAATGTGAGTGTTGGCTTGGGCTAAATGGTATAAGACAAGTTTACGCTTGCGAGCTAAACCTCTGAGCTTATAGTTTGTTGATAGTGGATTGTTTTCGAATACTAGTAGACAAGCTGATTGCCTCTGAGCTACTAAGGTTTATTAGTAATGGTATAAGACAAGTTAATGCTTGCGAGCTAAACCTCTGAGCTTATTATTTGTGATGTGTTATTTTCAAATAAAAGTAAGGTGTTGTTAACCTCTGAGCTACTAAGGTTTGTTGGTAATGATATAAGACAAGTTTATGCTTGCGAGCTAAACCTCTGAGCTTATTGTTTGTGTTGGATTGTTTTGAAATAAAAGTAGACAAGTTGTATACCTCTGATCTACTTAAGGGAAATTGTAAATGGTATAAGACGTTTTTTTGTAGTGACGTTGAAGAGCTGAACATGTGATTATTATTTTGTTTAAGAATGATGCAGGCTAAGAGTTGTTTCATCGAGAACGATGAAAATTGCAGGATGGCCGTGTTATAGTTGAAAAGTACTTTGTTCTAAACAACTTAATACGATCACTTTGGAAATGATCGTTCGAACATTGAATAATATTTTCATGAAATGTCGTTCAGAATGAGTATAAATAGAAGAATCTGTTCTCCTGGAGTCATTCAAGTATAGACTGTGAAGGGAGTAAGCCAGAAGGTTGGCACAGAATCGAATATTTATAACATATATGTTAACTGTTCAACTTATAGAGTTGGCAATGAAAAAATTCAAGTTACCGAACCTTGAAAATTGCCTGTTCTAATTACAGAATACCTACAAGGGAAAAATAGTATGTTCAAGGTATTGGATTGTTCAAGTTATCGTATGTTTAAGTTAGCGGGAGTCCACTGTATATAATTTTACAGTTTTGAGAAATTACACTTTAAACCGTTTTTTTATGCTTTTTTCGCAAATTTTGAGTTTAAAATTCATTTTTTCAAAAACCATGTATAGATTTAAAAAAATTGCTAATAGAACAGAGTATTGGCTTTAAAAAAGGTATAATACTTAATTGTAAGTATTACCGTTATTTTTTGATATTTTTTTTTACATTTTTATGAAATTGCCCCTCCCGCCCAAACGGGGTAAGATAGACCCCCCATCTTATAGTACAAAATAATTGCATATTGAACTGTTCTACAAAAAACCGTTATCATATAGAAATTCACAACATGAATACACTGTGAATTCTATTTATCCAGGGTAATTTGTTTAAACTCAACACTTAGAAAACTAATGCTAGTGCTCAGGCTTTCTATAATAATGATTTTGAAGAAAATTAAAAATATTGTTCTTCTGTTTTAGTGGATCGAATGAATTAAGTTCAAATAAAGAAGTTTAAGTGCGCCACTAAAACAGAAGAACATTATTTTAAATTTTCTTCAAAATCATAAATGAGAATATATTTTTCTTTATTTAGCCGATTCGGGTCCATCCAAGATGACCTTTTTTTTAACGACCACCCTAATGTATATGGATTCTTCGGCACATTTACCCCTCTTTTTACTACATAGCACCATTAAACTCCAGAACAATTGTCAACCATCAGTTCGACATGTTCTGCTGGCTACCAGCTTGACAGACACAAATTATACTTTATACACCAATACAATAACAAAGAAAAATCAATTCACGACGAAAAAAATCATCGCCATTAAAAATAGTTTCAAGATTGATTTAATGAACCATAGGTGCATATTTAAAGCTTTTTGAACAAATTGTTTGTTGCTATGCAACTATGCAGGAATATTTAATAAATCAATGCAAATAGAATTTGAAAGGGAAAAGTAGAATATTTCCAATTTCAATACCATCAGTTTTGAAGAGATATGTATATAATTTATAAAATAATCTCAGTAACTACATATAATTTCTGAACAGAATTTAAAATTTTGTTAGCCATCAGTGTATCTTACAATTTTCAACCCAAAATGTGTTACTTCAACTATCAATTCTTTCGAAAACAAAAGAGTTGACCACCGAACTCTAAACTAACGAGCCCACAATATTGTCCGAATCTCTTATTTATTCTACAACTTTCTACCTTCACCACGTGAACAAAATTTTGTTATTTTATCCTAATTAATTAATATATTTTTTTTTAAGAAAATAATAAAAATATATTTTTGGACATGTTTAAAAAAAAAAACAGTTCTTCACTAGGCCGCTGCAAACAAGACCCTAGTCAAAAAGATAATTCAAATATTATTGACTTACGTGTATAAGCATGTAGCAGAAGTAAAAGTTGATAATAAATTATAAATAATTAAATGAAATCGCAAGTCTTAATGAATCTTGAATGGTTTTGGTGTATGTTTTTTTTCTTTTATTATTATTTTGTTGAATTAAAGGTTACCACAGTTTCATATTGCAATTTAGCAAACTAATGATATTTATTTCTCGGTACATTATTTGAATTAAGACATACATACCTACATACATATGTGAATACTCAATAATAATTGATGTCATAGACAGAGAACGATGATTGATTTCAGAAATTCCCACATCCCACTCCTAATTGAAGATGTATGTAAATAATATTTTCGATAAAGCCCCCTTAATAACAATTCCTTGAGCATCTTAAAAAAGGAATAATAAGAAACATTTAGATGAGAACAATGACTCGATCGTTAGAGCTTTAAAGTACTGAAGTGTGTTCTTGTACACAAATCTATTTAGCCCATCGAATAAGGGGAACACCCCTGGGGATAATAATTAATGAGATTATAGAATTGACAGCGTACACTAATCACTCACTCATTCAAAAAAAAAAAAACTTTTTGGAAATCAAGTTTTCTTCAGTCTTACACGCATAATTGTAAAATGTTTCTCATCTAGGAATGATTCTTATAAAAGCTTAATCGCAAAATAGATTTGTTAATCAGTTGAGATTTAGTTTGGTAGCCGATTAGTTGCTAGCAAGTTCGCGAGTTGCAATAATGAAAGTTTTCGTGGTGTTGTGCCTTATAGTGGTGGCTGTTCACGCTGCACCTGACTATGGTAGACGAGGACATGGTCACGGTGGTGGTGGAGGTTATGGAGGAGGTGGAGGCTTCGGTGGTGGCGGTGGTGGTGATGGTGGTGGCGGCTTCGGTGGAGGACATGGAGGAGGTCTTGGTGGTGGATTTGGCCAAGGTGGAGGTGGTGGTTTTGGTCCAGGAGGAGGTGGTGGTTTCGGACCCGGTGGAGGAGGCCATGGTGGAGCAGGTTTCGGTGGTGGTAAGCCTGGATTCGGTGGTGGTAAACCTGGATTCGGTGGTGGACATGGAGGTGGAGGAGGAGGATTAGGAGGTGGTCAAGCAGGCTTTGGTGGACATGGAGGTGCAGGTGGAGGAGGCGGATTAGGAGGAGGTCAAGGGGGCTTTGGTGGCCATGGAGGTGCAGGTGGAGGAGGATTAGGAGGAGGTCATGGAGGCTTTGGTGGTCATGGAGGTGGTGGTGGATTAGGAGGAGGCCATGGAGGTGGAGGAGGTCAATCAGGATTTGGTGGACATCATGGTGGAGCAGGAGGAGGAGGATTAGGAGGAGGTCAAGCAGGCTTTGGTGGACATGGAGGTGGTGGTGGATTAGGTGGAGGCCATGGAGGTGGTGCACTGGGAGGTGGTGGACATGGTGGTGGTGGAGGATTAGGAGGTTTGTATTTTTTACTATTTCTTTCAAATAAAATTATTTTTAATTGAAATTCTTCTTTAAAGGTGGCTTTGCTGGAGGAAGTTCCAATGCACAAGCAACTGCCACTGCTCAAAGTTCAAACCATGGTGGATTTGGTGAAAGCTCTGCCAATGCACAAGCAAGTGCTTCATCACACAATAACCCTCATTCCTACGGTTAAATTGTTCCTTTTATGAGATTAACAATAAAATACGACTCGGAAAATAATGGTTATTTGATTATATTTTTTTTTTGTCATTTTAATTGTTTTCAACTCACGTGTGTCTATACTTAGATCAAAACTTTCGATGAATGTGGGTTTGAAATGATAAATGATGTGTGCTGATGCTTTATCAAACAAAACTATGAATGTATATTTGTAGGAAGTAGGAAGTAGGTGTTGGAAATTAAAAAGAAAAACATACAAACCTTAGTTCACGTGATGAAGTGTGAAAAGATCCCTATGAATCCGAGTAGAACTCTAGTGAATGTATATTTGTAGGAAGTAGGAAGTAGGTGTTGGAAATTAAAAAAAAAAAAACATACAAACCTTAGTTCACGTGATGAAGTGTAAAAAGATCCCCATGAATCCGAGTAGAGCTCTAGTGGCAGGAATGTGCAACATTTTTAATTTTTCATTTTACATGTTTATGTTAGAAATTATTTGTCTTATCGCGATCACGTAGATCGCTTTCGTTTACCCAATTTGTATCCCCAATGAAGTGGAAGCGTTTTTACAATTACCTTTTTAATAGATCCAGCTAAGAATACATACATAAATTGATTTATGTGCTTCACCAAAGGAAAGCATATAAAATTACGATGATGGAGAGGTTTAAAGAAGAAGGTTTCTTCATACACTTACTTACTTTGCTCTTTGGCCCCACCGTGGGGCATAGGTCTTCAACTACCACTACACGCCATCTTTTTCTGTTGAAAATGTATTTAAGCTATCCCCAAATTTTTCCCAGCTACAATTTTCCGATGGAGTTCTTGGTCGGCGATGGTGTTTGGCCAAAAAATACTTAGGATGTTTCGTAAATTTTATGACATACAGGTGGTCACTTTCCATGTTATAGTAGTAGGAACTCTCCATTCGAGTAGAACAGTAGAGCTTTGTCTTCATACTGAAGACGTTGCTCCTCCATAAACTTTTGATAGCATGTCGAAAGCAGCTTTTGCTTTGCCAATTTGACAATTAACATCTTGACGGTCATTTGAGACATCACTTCCTGATAAAGATAAAGTTGTTCACCGCTTCAACCAGCTGTACCAGAAATGATAAGGATCTTCGTTTTCCCGGTGTTGATCCTCAACCCGACTTTATTCGCTTGACTATCCAGGTTGCTCAGTGCTCACCATCTGATGTAGATCCCATCATGATGTTGTGTGAAAGCAAAAAAATATCGTTCGTGTTGTTGAGATGTTACAGAAAGGAAAACATAGGCAACCGTATTTCTCGGCCTTGTTCGGTTATAGACACATGGAGGACATCTCCAATAACTTTCAGAAATAATAATGGTGAAAGTTAACACCCCTGTGGAACTCCACTCTGGACTTCAAAGTTTGCGGATACCTTTCCGTTATGTAAGACTTGACAAGTTGCACCCTCGTATAAGTAGGTTTGATAATGGTGATAAGCTTCTCGGGTTTCGGGTATACACACTCATCTCTTGCAAGGCTAACCAAATATCTTCTCGATTCAAGAAAGCCTTATCCATGGATAGGGGAATGGAACTCTACGCATTGCTCTTATATGATCCTTAGTGTGTTGATTATGATCAATGTAGGATGAGCCTTTCGGAGAATCCTGCTTGCTCTTTGTCGAAACTAGAATTCAGATGCTCTTTGATTTGGAGGGCACAGATCTCCCTTCAGTTTCTGCAATCTGTAGGATTTCCATTTTTTTTCATAATTTGGCAATCATCCCTTTTTTCCATGGAACAGGAAAAGTTTCATCCTCCCATGTCTAACCTATCAAGGGATGTAGAACTTTTGCGGATATTTGTAGAGCTGATAAATAAAACTCAGCGGGAATGCCATCTAAACCTACCGCTTTGTTGTTTTTTAGGAACTTGATTATTGATGTTATTTCAGCTAAACTGGGTGGGCGGGTGCGAATGGGGATACATATTGCTGCGAATTGCTCATTTGGGTTTGGAACCAGGGGGTCAATTTTCGATCTGTAAAACTGTAAAGTGATAAATACAATAACGCATTTATGCCAAATAAGATTCTCAAAGTGTGAAAAAATGAAAACAAATGTTTTCATATGATGATTCTTTTATCACAATCAACTCACTTAGTGAAAACCTGTGTAAAGATGAATAAAACAAGGTACGCACATTAGACATACACAAGTCACCATCTTAGTAAGACATCACAATCAACTTTTACTGTAAGCGAGTGATGGCACTTTTCATTTTAGTACATTTTAGTACTCACTTTGATATTAGGCGTGTTTTATTATCATCATTAAAATAAACAAGCCTATTGATAGCTTTGTTTTCATTTCACAGTTTCACAGATCGATAAATTGACCCACACTACACTATCGCCAATGCCTAGATGGTTTAGTTCTGTGGAAAAGTGCTGATCCTCATCCGTAACCACCAGCGAAGCATCTAAATCCTTGACGAGATGTTCTTTCCGAGACTTCTTACCAAAATCAATTCCTTGGTTAGATAGTGCTACTGTCGCACCTGGAAGCTGCTCCTCAGCATGTTCTGCGAGGGCATTTATGCGACATCTATTTTCCCGCCTGACGCTACGCTTCATTTCTTTTCTTTTCCTACGATACTGATATTCGATGTCAATTCCCTCACCTTCAAAGGCTCTGCTGCAATTTGGGATCTGAAGCATTTCTTTCTTCGATGTTTCTCTAAGTATGTGGCAGAAGGCCATGTGCTGTGTTTCTCTGCCTTATATACCCACACACTCAAGCACCGTGGTTTCAAAAGGCATTTTTCACATCAGTAGGTAGTGTTGGTCTGCAATTTCTGGCGTTGCACTGCTTATTGCTTCTACTTCTGTGGCGAGGTGATCCTTGTATATCTTTGAGGTACCGCATCGTAGGATCCCGTAGTCTGTCTGGGCGTACGGAAGAAGTTTTGTCGATTTCCATATACAGATGCATATCACTGGATGATGGAGATTTTCCTTAATTTACTCTGAAACCTGGCTATATCTGTCGTTGATGGGTTTCCAGACTGTAAGACTTTCACGTACGTTTGGAGTAATCACCAATCCTAAACTGGAATAGGAGGAGCTTTCAGCTGGTTTTCCAAATCCAAAGTAAATAAAAAGTGGTTTTCGAAGGTGTATCCACCAGACCTGTGCTCAACCATTTTACGTTTTTCCATGACGTTCATTGCTCTGAGCATCCACGCGTTTGTGCATCAGTGCATACTGCATATATGCGTCTCTAAATGTGTAAGTTTGTGCTCTCACTGTACACCTGGCTTGTAGCCTTAATTTGCTTGAAATTTCGTACAGAGCATTTTTATGTAGCTCAATAGAAAATAAGTTCGATTTTTTGGTTTTTTTCATGTAGAACATCCAAAGAACGGAAGATGAGGATATTTAACAGTTTCTGAGCAACATCAAAGGCAAAGCTACACCAACTAACTTTTAACTTTTTTTGCTCAAATGTTTTTTGTGTAAATGTGTTAAATGGCTGTCCATAAATCAATTTTAAAAATCCATTGTAGATTTTTCGTCCGAGGTCTAAAGTCTATGTAATGACCCTGTGCCAGCATTTCAAAACTTTATTATTTGAGAAACTTTGTCGTTTTAGAACTTTGTCTTTCCAAACTTTGTTCTTTCAGATATGTTTTCCTTCAGAACAAATTTTTGAATAAATGCAAAAAATTAAAGTAAAAAAATGCTTTGTCGTGGTACGAGTATACATATGTAGTTCATGAACGAGTTATTTAAAAATAAAGAGAATATATTAAATATTTTAAAGGCTCCAAACCAAATTTCCCTTCATATCACAGATTTGTTTTGCTAATTAGTAAATTCTGTACCACAATGTACAGATCGATGCACCCAGAGATGTACCGACACATCACAAACCGAAAAGACGGTATGAGGAATTCCCATTTCTTAGGTTTGATTCAAACATCGCATCTTTGTATAAACAAAGCATTCAAAAATATGAACATGCGCCATAATAGTTACCTTGCTATCTCTATACCTGCTTACCCACATATGTATATTTTCATCATATGAGTTTATTAAAATGTGATAATCATACGAAATGCTGGTTGTTTAATATCAATGAACAAAAGCTTAAATCTAATTAGCACTAAACTAATTTTTTACCACAAATTTGCTATATAAGACATTGCCTTCAGTTAACATTAGTACTAGTCCTTAGTCGTTCATTCAATAAATATTTATAATGAAGTTCTATATTGTTTTTTGTATTTTCCTTGCTATTAGTTTGGCAATGGCAGCTCCTGATCGATATGACAATCGACACGGTGGCGATCATTACGGCTATGGAGGACATGGAGGACATAGAGGACACGGAGGGCATGGTGGTGGTGTAGGTGGTGGATCATCTTCAGCACAAGCTTCAGCATCAAGTTCAAATATAGGAGGTGGTGCTTCTTCTGCTCAGGCATCTGCTTCTTCTTCAGTTCAAAACTCTAACCGTCATCATTACAGATAAAACTGTTTAAAATTTAAATTTTGTCGTGGAAAAATATTGTAACATAAAATAAAAAAATAAATGGTTTTGTAGACAACACTGTTACCAATTTAGAAAATTCATACTTAAGGAAGTGGATTTTTAACTATAAAAGCAGCTATAGAATATTATTGCAAGAGGAAAGTTTTTGAATGCTGAGTTAACTATGAGTTATGTGCCAGATATAGTTAATCCCACAAATAAATTAAATTTAAGTCAACTCGATGTAGTTTTTCAGTGGTGGATTAACTTTAACAGTCAGTGGTCAAAAATCTATTTGGATCTTTCACAAAAACAAAATCAAGATAACGTCACAATGAAAAACACTGTTTCCCAAGATTTCAATAGTTTTTTTAGCACGCATCTTTTGGAAATATCTGTTTAGTAAGCCGCTGAGTTAACCACAAAATTTCTTGCTAAGAATATAACCAAGGATCATTTTCCAAATTATCCTTGGTGAATAAATGGACATCCTGTACATTAGGCAATCGATTCCGGACAATCTTAATCATAGCTGTTGCCTGCGGATGAGCCATTATTCGCGTGTTTGGCTCAAAACATCCGTTAGTGTGCGTTAACATGAGTAAAGATTCGTAAACATGCGTAAATATGCATAAATATACGTAAACATACGGAAAGATGCATAAGCTTGCATAAGTTTGCGTAAAGATGCGTAAAGATGCGTAAACATGCGTAAGTATGCGTAAGTATACGTTAACATGCGTTAAGGTGCGTAAACTTGCGTAAGTTTGCGAAAATTTGTGTAAACATGCATAAGTATGCGTAGGTATACGTTAACATGCGTAAAGGTGCGTCAACATCCGTAGGTACAGGGGGAGAAAATCCAAGCTTTAATTTACAAGTCTTTCGTAATGTTACGATATTCAGGAATCAAGCAAGTCTAATTAATAAATAACTAGCAATTCCTCTAAAAATAAAGAAAATAGGGAATGTATCTGCATGGTGAAATGTGGAATCATTGTGTTTTGCAAGGCTTTGAGCAATGAAACCAATCCGAAACCATTTATTTTGCATCAAAATTCCAAGTTGTTTCAAAGATTTGAAACTAAATGAATCCTACACTGCATATGAATATTGATTGGATGTTTTAGGAACTGGGAGCCTCGAGCTGTATCTTTTCCTACGCATCAAGTGCTTACAATACCTCCAAGTTGGTAGCGGCCGGAGGTTAGTGCGTTGGGCTAACGACCCGACCACAGTAAAAAAATAATTGTTATGAGAGAGACGCTTGAAGCCTCGGATGACGACCCCCCTCAGATGGTAACCAGACCCGGAACGAGAATGGACTATGACCTAACAGTATGGACCTGGAATGTAAGGACACACTATACGCCTGGTGCTACTCAAAAACTTGAATCTGTCCTCTCGCGGAACAAGGCAGATATTACCGCGATCCAGGAGATACGATGGATTGGATTAGGAATAACAAAAAGAAAAGATTGCGACATTTATTACAGCTGTCATCAAAGACTGCATATGCTAGGATGCGGATTCATCGTGGGAAATCGACTCAGATCAAAAGTCATCGATTTTAAGCCGATTAGCGATTGCCTGGCTATGATCCGCATTAAAGCTACCTTCCAAAAAATCAGCTTAATATGGGCACACGCCCCTACCAATGAAGCTGAGGAGTCTAACAAGGAGGATTTTACGACCTCCTGGATGGAGCCTACGGATCCTGTCCGGAGTACGATGTCAAAGTCGTGCTCGGAGACTTCAATCCTAAAGTCAGAAAGGAAAACATCTTTGGCGGATTAGTTGGAAAGCACAGCCTTAACGAAACGACAACAGATAACGGCTTCCGACTAATCGACTTTGCTGCAGCTTGTAGTACGGTGATAAGTAGCACTAGGATCACCAGGCGAAGGATACGCACAGCAACCTGGCAATCTCCAGATGGTTGAACCGCCAACCAAATCGACCACATGCTAATTGGCGCAAGGTACGCATCAAACATCTTAGACGTGCGAACTTTCGAGGTGCAAACGTGGACTCTGACCACTTTCTTGTTGTGACAAAGTTCAGAGCCCAACTGTCGAACTAAAAGAAAACGAAGACCGACCAAATGAAGAAATTCAACATTGCATGCCTTAGCAGATCTGAGCAATTGACCGGTAAACTCTCTGCCGTACACCCAGCCACAAGCGTCAACAACCAGTGGCACCAGTATCGCGACATCATTAAGAAGACAGCCGAGACCACCAGGCTATTAACCACCCAGAAAAAAGAATCCGTGGTATGATTATGAATGCGCGGTATTGAAGCAGGAGACAGAAAATGCACGAATGTAAATGCTGCAAAGCAGCAAGAAAGGAGTACCGTGAAAAGAGAAGGAAAAGAGAAAAAAAGCCTGCGCAGAAAGAAAAGAGCATTCGCAGCCTCAGCTCAAGTATCTCGAATAGTCTAGCACCGCCATCCACCAACACCCGCCACGCACCGTGCCGCCGGTTCTAAAAAACAGCCAAGCAATTGGCATCTGGTTACGGAAGCCTAGTCACCGAAGCACAGGGAATCGTAGACGTTTTTAAGCAACATTTCCAGCAGCTGCTTATAATGGGCATTATGTAGAGGAGGCAACAGAGGAACAAAGAACCATAAGACCAATCAATGAAGATCCAGTCCCAGCGCCAAGTACTGAAGAGGCTAAGAAAGCCATCCACAATCCACCGGCTCGGATGGCCTACCTGCGGAACTCTTTAAGTATGGAGGAGATGTCCTGGTAGGGTGCATGCACCAGCTTATCAACCAAGTGTGGGAGGAGAAAAGTATGACTGACGACTGGTTAAATAGCTCCATATGCCCAATCTTCACAAAAGGCGATCCTATGTAGGTATGTCATGCAAGAACTACAGAGGCATATCCCTGCTTTATGTTGCCTACAAGATCCTATTCAACGTACAATGTGATATGAGAGCGTCTAAAACCTTTCTGCAATACTTTGATCGGTGAGTACCAGTGTGGCTTTAGGCCAGGCAGATCAAAGATAGACCAAATCTTCACATTGAGTCAAATCCTGGAAAAGACCAACGAATTTAAAGTCGAGACCCACAATCTATTCATCGACTTAAAAGTCGCATATGATAGCATAAAGTCGCCGAGAGCTTCTATTGGCGATATCGGAGATCGGGATCCCGAAATAACTGATCCAGCTATGCCACATGACGTTACAAAATACGCCGTGCAAAGTGCAAATGGGTAATAGCTCATCCGAGTTATTTCAAGCGTGTACAGGGTTCAGACAAGGAGATTCGCTGTCATGTGATTAATTCAACCCAGTCTTGGAGCAGATAGTGCGCAAGAGTGGGTGTTAATATGGAAGGCACTATCTTCACCAGGTCTTTTCAACTGCTTGGCTACGCGGACGACATCGACATCATCGGCCGCTCCAAGAGAGCTGTACTTGAAGCATTCACAGCTATTGATGAACATGCAAACGCGTTGGTCTTCAAGTGAATGAGGAAAAAACAAAGTATATGCTATCAACTCACAAAGCCTCATCTGTCCATCGCCTAGGACAAAACGTCACTGTTGGTAGCAGTAATTTCGAGGTAGTCAAGGGGTTCACCTACCTCGGGACAAACATCAATTCCACGAACGACACCTTAGTGAAAATTCGACGAAGAATTACCCTAGCGAACCGCTGTTACTTCATATTTTGGCCAAACAAATGGGTTAAAAACTCCTTTCTCGAAAGACAAAGTGCATGCTATACAAAACGCTAATTTTACCAGATGTATTCTATATTCTATGGTGCCGAGTGCTGGACGATAAGTAAAAAAAGGGTATTGAAACTGGGCACTTTCGAGAGAAAAAATCTTCGGCGGATATTTGGTCGTATATGCGAAGAGGGCGATTGGAGGAGAAGATTCCAACGTGAACTGTACGAGCTGTACCAAGATGTGGATGTAGTCCAAAGAGCCAAAACACGTCGACTACACTGGCTCGGCCACATTGAGCGAATGGACATCAACGCTCCAGCCAAGAAAATCTTCGAATCCCAGCCCCAAGGTTCGAGACGACCAGGAAGACCGAACCCACGCTACAGGGACCAGGCGGCCACAGACGCAAGACCGCCTGGTCTCGACGAACTGGAGAGAGCGTGCGAGGGACCACAATCGATGGAAGACCTCAGTATCTCAGGCAGATACCCTTCATGGATCGGGAGCCAGATAAGTAAGTAAGTAAGATCGCCGGGAGGATAATTATGTAGGATTAGACCACCACCCCATACATTAATACAAACAAAAAATAAATTCTGTAACTGTCGAAAACAAGTTTAAGTACTCGAAACAAAAAATACTAAGAAATTATTTGAAAGTTTTTGGTAAACCAGTTAAAAGGCTTTTTAGTTTTCTCTTCTTCTTATTTTTCGGAATATGTATTAACAAAAGATTCTAAGTTAATTTTGTGTCACCCCTACCCTAAAAAATTTTGAATTTTGCCACCCTGGCCTCCTACGGCCCAAATAACTACGTAAATATAGAACTGCCTGAAACAAAATAATAAACTAATGATCAAACAATTTGCTTCCACTTATGGCCTTTATCAAAAAACCATTAATAGGAATTAGGTCATTGAAAAATAATAAAAATATGCGTTCAAGTTCTTAATTTTGTTTTTATTCACTTAGAATTTATGAATTGTGAACATAAAAATATTCATTAGGTACATATGTATTTTGTGCGTTTCAGTACGTTTTTATAACTTTTTTTTTTTTTTTTTTTTGTAAAATGTTTGGCACTTTCAAACGGTTATTAAATTATCCATTGAATCCATGGCCACCAAGTCCTTGATTACCACCAAATCCTTGGATACCACCAATTCCTTGACTACCAGCTAATCCTAATCCATGGCCACCACCAAGTCCAAGTCCTTGACTACCAGCAAATCCTTGATTAGCACCAATAAGTCCTTGGCTACCAGCAAATCCTTGATTAGCACCAATAAGTCCTTGGCTACCACGAATTCCGTGACCACCACCTAATCCTTGATTACCACCAAGTCCTTGATAAGCACCTAATCCTTGAATACCGCCAATTCCTTGACCACCAACTAGTCCATGGCCACCAAGTCCTTGATTAACAACAAGTCCTAGACTAGCACCATTAAGTCCTTGACTACCGCGAATTCCGTGACTACCACCTAATCCTTGAATACCACCAAGTCCTTGTACACCACCAATTCCTTGGATACCGCTGATTCCTTGACCGCCTCCTAATCCATGACCACCAAGTCCTTGACTGCCACGAATTCCTTGGATACCACCAATTCCTTGAACACCACCAAGTCCTTGGATACCGCCAATTCCTTGAACACCTCCTAGTCCATGGCCACCAAGTCCTTGACTACCACGAATTCCTTGGATACCACCAAGTCCTTGTACACCACCAAGTCCCTGACCACCTCCTAGTGCATGACCACCAAGTCCTTGAACACCGCCAAGTCCTTGACTACCACCAAGTCCTTTACCACCACGAATTCCTTGGATACCACCAAGTCCTTGTACACCACCAAGTCCTTGACCACCTCCTAGTCCGTGACCACCAAGTCCTTGAATACCACCAAGTCCTTGACTACCACCAAGTCCTTTACCACCACGAATTCCTTGTACACCGCCAATCCCGTAGCTACCACCTAGTCCTTGACCGCCACCGAATCCTCCTTGACCGCGCTGGCCGTGATGTCCATGTTGTCCACGTTGAGCAGCAACTGCAACAATCACCATCGAGAGTACAATGAAAAACTTCATTTTGTTTGTTAAATTATGTATATCTATCGCTGTTCTTCGTTAGACTGATACTTATCTAGAAAACTTTAAGTATATTTATAGCATAATTTGGCTAGAATAATAATTAAGAGATTTATGCATATAATATTGTATTTGATGAGCGTTTTATTTCTCAAATAAACAAAAAGTGTTTAATATGGTAATTTGATCGAAAAACTACTTTTTCATTTTGTTCGATGGTCCCCTGCGCCATGATAATTTATTGAAGTAGATTAACATCATAAGCAAATGAAAACTTAGCAAATTTTAATTCCTGTATGAGGTGAGGGCATTCTATGTGTTAGAAAAAAAGTGAATGTAAAATTACGTACGTACTGAATATAAATTGTATCATATTGTGAAATAAAATTATCTGCATGCATTTTTGTGTTACCTTCTAATATAACAAAAAAATGCATCCTTACACATAAAGACAACTTTAAAAAGATTGATAGGATTTCCTTAAAGTGATCTTTGGGCTGAAGGAAATTAAAACTAATGTGATTAGTAATGCCAAGGTTCTGTAAGATTTTTGAACGCAAATACTCATCATTTTGAAGGTGGCATAGATGGCACAAAGCGATCTAAAGGTCACAGTGCACTTTTACTCCAAATATTATTCATTCAGTTAGCACAAACTTTATCGAGTGTTGCTATCTGTTTGTATTAATACAAGCTAAGTTTTTTGAATACATTATTTAAAAAAAATAAAGTTATAATGCATTTGCATTCTCTTTAAACGGGATGTTTGATGAAAAATTTGTGTGCCAAATATGTGTAAGCTATTCATTTGATTTAAATGGCTTATAGGAAGTTTACTAAATAACTTATATGTACATATACAGGGTGTCCTGTAAATAATGGATAACCTTGCAACTGGTTGTAGCAGGCCTTATGACCTTTCCAGAAAAAAATATAAAAAAATATTTTCCCTGTGGTTACTATGTTATGATGTTTTTTCCAAAAGTTGTTAACAAGTACTACTTTCCTCAAATACGTGAACGCTACGACCATGGATGAACAACTTTTACTATTTTTAGATTTTTGTAATATTCTAGAATAACTGTTGTAATAGACGGGTGGTAAAATTTAATAGTAGTTATTGCATTTTTTTTATTATAATTTTTTAAAATATTTTTTTCAGTACAAAAATTTATTTTCGAAAAAGTTTGACCACCTCTAATAAATTAAAATTGTACGAGAACATGAGTGGCCAATTGCTTAAAAAAGTTGTCTATTTAATGCACTTTTCAAAATGGTATAACACATGCTTGTGTATTAACGAAATAACCAAGAAAATTTGTCAATCATCTAATAAAGCTTTTTTTAACATTTTGGCAAAATGTCTATCAAAATGTTACAATAACCTCCAAATTTGGGTTGGACAAAGATTTTCTCTTTTGATGTGTAAGGGGGTTCAGTGCAAGTATAAAACTCTATTTTAGGTGTTGAAAGACCCACCGTTTGGCCACTATATTGAAAAACGTGTTCTGCAAAGTTTTCCATGGTAACTTAAATTTTATTAGTCTTAGAAAAAAAACTTTGGTACAATTTTGTAGCAAATTCAATTCTTTTCAATTTATGTTAACATATTTTTTTCCCTAAAGTTTTAAATAAAAAAGTTATAATCAAAAATATATGAATTATTTCAATGTTTAAATTTTGATTATAACTTTTTTATTTATAACTTTAGGGTAAAAAGTATGTTAACATAAATTGAAGAGAATTGAATTTGCTACAAATTTGTTCCAAAGTTTTTTTTTCTTAGATTAATAAAATTTAAGTTGCCATGGAAAACATTTTAGAACTCGTTTTCCAATATGGTGGCCAAATGGTTTGGCTTTCAACACCTAAAATCGAGTTTTATACTTGCACTGAACCCCCTTACACATCAAAACAGAAAATCTTTGTCCAACCCAAATTTGGAGGTTATTGTAACATTTTGATAGACATTTTGCCAAAATGTTAAAAAAAGCTTTATTAGATGATTGACAAATTTTCTTGGTTATTTCGTTAATACACAAGCATGTGTTATACCATTTTGAAAAGTGCATTAAATAGACAACTTTTTTAAGCAATTGGCCACTCATGTTCTCGTACAATTTTAATTTATTAGAGGTGGTCAAACTTTTTCGAAAATAAATTTTTGTACTGAAAAAAATATTTTAAAAAATTATAATAAAATAAATGCAATAACTACTGTTAAATTTTACCACCCGTCTATTACAACAGTTATTCTAGAATATTACAAAAATCTAAAAATAGTAAAAGTTGTTCATCCATGGTCGTAGCGTTCACGTATTTGAGGAAAGTAGTACTTGTTAACAACTTTTGGAAAAAACATCATAACATAGTAACCACAGGGAAAATATTTTTTTTATATTTTTTCTGGAAAGGTCATAAGGCCTGCTACAACCAGTTGCAAGGTTATCCATTATTTACAGGACACATTGTATAAGTTTGTGGCAGGATGGTTTATTTTGTTCTATTTTAGACATTTTTTTTGAAATTTTGTTTTTCATTTATATCTTGAGTCTTCAACATTAAACGGTAATTTCATAAGCACCAAATTTGTTTACAATACCCATTACCTTTAAAGCAGCATATTAAGGCTCATTTTTTTCAGTCAAAGTTGAACATAACTTCAGGATTTTTATTTTCAACTTGTGAATTTGTTTTTATTCACTCAAAGTTGACGTTTTCAACTCCCGATTTTCAACTCTAGAGTTGATCAACTTCTGATTTTCTCAACTCCCGGAAAAAGTAGAAGTTGGCAAAGCAAACTTGAGAGTTAGCATGGAAATATTGTTTTTTTTTTCCTTTGTAAATGCATACAAATATTTTGCTTCAGATGTTTATGCACTTCATTTATCAAAATACAGTCAAATAAGAAAACAAACAAATGTTCCGAAGCAATCATTACCATTATTATTGGGGAAATTGACCATCATCTTCGGCCAGTGAAAGTGAAGATTATGGAACTGACAACCCGAAGTACATTGAAAGAAGACAGTACAAGATGTTTTCTTGCATTGTAATTGAAAAGGAGGGGAGGACAAGGGGGCATTTACCCCTTTGGCTCTGGAAAATACCACGCTTCCACAATATTTATAAATTTTTTTACAAGATGTCGTCTTGCATTGTAATTGAAAAAGAGGAGAGGACAAGGGGGCACTTTCCCTTTTGGCTCTGGAAAATACCACGCTTCCACAATATTTATAAATTTTTTCTATGGACATTTGGCAATTACTTGTATTTTTTCTACCTGAATCCACGCGCTTTAAGTAGCGATTTGGGGAAGTCCGCACTCCGCATCTGATTTTTTGGGGTGCTGGTGAGATGGCGGTTATTTGTACCTATGTACATACACTCAAGACGCGGTACAAACAAAAAGAATGAAACGTGCCAACAACCTTAACAAGGATTTCTTTTGTTAGGCATCTTTTGACTATTTCAGGCATTGTCTTAAAAATTTTGTATCTATGCATACACAAATAAATTTCACACACAAAATAACACAAAACTTGAAAAAATCAGTTTGATTGATCAAATTCCTTCAACTTAAAATATTAAAATGACATTTCTTGAATTATTTTTTCAAATATCCTAGGGATTTTTTTCAAATCGGAAGTTGGCCAACTTTAGATTTTCAACTCGGGAGTTGAGAAAAAAATTAGTGAATAAAAAGGAATTTCAACTTGCGTTTCAACTCTCGAGTTGAAGTCAACTCTCAAGTTGGTCAACTTGAGAGTTTGCCTCAAGTTGAGCATTAGTGAAAAAAATGGCTCTTACAGTACCACCACTAAACTTGCTGAAAACGTTTCCTTAACTTCGAGAATGTGGAATCAAATGAGTCTATAAAAATATCAAGGTTGGAAGAGTGTTTTTTTTTAAGGGGGGAAAATTTGTATCAAAAATCTTTGACAAAAAATGGTACCCTCAAAAATCTCGGTAAAAATGTTTTATTTGCTATGAGAATGAAGAATCAAAAGAGTCAATAAAAATACCAATACTGAAAGGGTGGTGAAGGAGGGGGAAATGTGGGATTATTGTGAAGGAAAAGTTACTTGGTGTGGTTGAGTTCGCACGAATTCATAGTTTTCATGATCAAGGAAAGGACTAACAGGACATACAATTTCGGAAAAAATTAATAGAATCTTTTCTTCGATCAATAATTCGTGCAAAAATAAACAATAAATTGGTATCGATATGAAAGGATGTAAGAAACCTATGCTACCTCCGCAAGTGATAGACGAATTCTAAGGGTTTGCGTCTAATTCGTTGGTTTTCGTGGCTTTAATAAGGAGCCAATCTAGGTTTAGTTTATATTGTTGAGAGGCGCAGTCTTTCAAAAGTCCGTCCAATTACTCGCTAACGCTGACGACATTGACATAATCGCACGAACAAAGCGTGATGTCAGTGGTGCTTTTGTGAGCATTGAGAAGGAAGCCAAGAAGATGGGTCTAACGGTGAATGAAAGCAAAACGAAATATATGCTGTCAACAAGAAAGGATACCCAACACCGACGTCTAGGACAGAACGTCACTAAAGACAGATATAATTTTGAGGTGGTCAGAGACTTTGTCTACCTAGGATCTGCTATAAACTCAGCAGACGATACCACTGCTGAGATCAAACGAAGAATTACTCTTGCCAATCGCTGTTTCTTTGGGCTAAGAAGGCTCTCTCGAGCAACTAAACTGTCCCTGTATAAGACTCTTATCATCCTGGTCCTTATGTGTGGTGCAGAGGCATGGGCACTACTAACGGTGGATGAGAACGCGTTAGGCTGTTTTGAGAGGAAAATTCTCCGGGTGATTTTTGGTCCCGTCTGTATAGATGGGGAATGGAGAAGAAGATACAACAACGAACTGTACGGGCTGTACAGCGATACCGACCCAGCCACAAAAGTGAAAAGCCAACGACTGAGAGGGCTGGGTTACCTAGAGTGAATGGACACCAATTCTCCAGCCCGGAAAGTCTTTGAATCCAACCCCGTGGGACAGTGCAGTAGAGGTGGACAGCGTTAAAGGTGGCGCACACAAGTGGAAAAGGACCTCAACCAACTTGGCGTGCGAAACTGGAGACATCTAGCTAGAAACCCAGCCGCTTTGAAGAAGCTTGTTGTCCACCCTGGTCCACCCTGGACTATACCGCCACCTTAAGTACCTAAGTAAGTAATCTAGGCTTAGAGCTAATATTTCTAGTGTGTTTTGTTGCAAATCCAAATAGAATTGTGTGAAAAATCAACGTTGAAGCTTGGCGATTTACACATAAATACAGGAACAACTTAGGTGTCAGTTTTACAGCAGTTTTTGGAAGGCTGGGCCAAAATGAAAATTTAGTTTTGACTAGAAATAATAATGATGATAAAGATCTTTATTTTGACATCAAAATAACCATACGCATTTTACTTTATAGGAATCTCAAAAACAAACAATAAATTTTTCAATGATGAGTTTCAATGATATCGTCCCCTGATTTTGCAAGAACTAGGTAACTCAATTTTATAAATTTAAAAGATAGCATATAGTTAATAGATGCCTAGCTACAAGAGAACGAGGAAAAGTTTAATTTAATATTCTATGTTTGTCTAGAATAGAAAAAAATTGGACGAAAAATTTTGAAAACTGTACTAAATAATACCGTTTTTGCCGGTATATTTTAAAAATTGAAAATTGAGTTACCTAGTTCTTGCAATCAGGGGACGATATGTACTTATGTACATTGCTGTAACCGATGGCACCTTAATTGTGTAAGGGCTATATAGCACCACTATTACGGTTTGCAAAATTTATTGGGGAATATAAGATTTGTTTTTAAATATTTATTGAAACTTTTACTGCAATACAATTTTTTTTCAGCTATAAACAAAACAGCTATGCAAAAATAACTCAAAATGCGATGCAGTGCATTTTCAACTGAAAAGCTGCTGGCTTTTGCATCTTTCTAAGTTCAGTTGACTATTTTTTTCTTCTAGCTGGTTATGTTAGCTATTACTGTGCGAATACTCAGTTTTCCTGATTTTAATTTTCTACACAAAAAATGCAATGTAGGTACATGCACATTCAATTTGATGCACTGCACCCTTAATTTGAAAACTTAGCATTTGTTGCTGCAAAAATTTAAAAAAAGATACTTTTTTTCGTATAGCTGTTTGTGTAAGCTACCACTATACTAAATTTAAGCTTTCCTGGTACCAGTTTTCTATAAAAAAAAAAATGCAACGTAGTGGTGGAACACGGTTCCTTAACCCTAAAGCTGCTGGGTTTCCCCCCGCTGAAAGTTCAGCTGCGTGTTATTTTTGTGTAACTGTTGGTGAAAGCTATCACTACACCAAAGCTCATCTTTTCTAAAATCAGTTTTTTTTCGCATTTTTTGAAATGTTTATATGAGGAGCGGGGGTATATCCCCCCACTCAAAGTTCAGCTGCTTGTGTTTTTTCGCTTACCTACGACCTCATTAACGTGTGCACAAAAGCTCACTTTTTCTGAAATCCTTTTTTTTACCAATTTTTTCATATGTTTGGGCGGCTTCCACGGACGCACCCACCGCTAGTGCGGGAGGAGATCGCCGATTGATATTGCCAAACAAAATTCCAAAAATATTGCGTGAAAATGGGTCGACCTTACACGACGAAATATTACTGGTACTGACCACTTTGAATCCTTTTAGGGCCAGTTTGTTCACAGTGGGTTAAATCAGCAATTAGATTATCACTGATTCTGTTAAGCCCATAGTTATGAATCTGTGATAATCAGAGAGTGTTTGTTCACTCAATTTTCAGTTTGATTAATAAATCATAGTTTTTCCAATAATCTTTCCATTTTCCAGTCTATCTGTCAATCAATTGTCAGACATATTCCGTCATTAACTTATTTCAGTGTGAGTGAGCTTTCGAAAAAAACATTTTTTGTGCAAAAAAACACGGAAAATCAGTGCTTGAAATATAATGTTGTGTTCAATTTAAGATTATTTCCTGTTAAATTACTATACAGAATAGCTACACACGTGAAATTTGTATTTATTTTAATGCGGCTAATTGATTTTTTTTTTCCAAATATATAGTTGAAGTGTGTAGGTAGTGCTGGCATTTTGTGAAACCTAGTGATGGGATTTTTTCCCAGTTGTAGTTTTTCTATGCATATTTTATATTAGGCCTTGCAAAAAAGCACTTTATTTTTCGATAGTAAATAAAATAACTACAATTTGTAGTAAAATCTGTACAAATTGTTTATTTTTTTCTTGCAAGATGGACGATGCTTGGTTTCTCTTCATTCAAGTTCTTTGTTCGAAGGAATTTAATAGATTTTGTTTCTCTTTTTTATACCTACGCTCAGGAAATAACCAATGATGAACAAACGAAATTCCAGAAAATCTTTGATTAAATCATGCTAATCAGACAGAATCGGCGAATTAGTGATTTCTCCAATTAAGTGCTTAAATCATGGATTCTCTGTTTAAAATTTTGCTGAACAAACGCATTCAATGATAACCAACTGGAATAATCATTGATTTAAGTTGACAAGGTGTGAACAAACTGGCCCTTAGTCTAAGAGCTACCAGCCACTTTGACTAACCTACTAGACACAAGGCTACAACTTTTTGTATGCTTGATTTGGGACTAGTTAAGTATGAAAACCATGGTCTGGCAGGGTTGCCGCGGTCGAAAGGTTCCCATCTGATTTTTTCAAAATGCAAAAGAAGGGTCAACATTAACCTACTCGCACAAGGCTGAAACTCATTTATAATTTAGTTTATACATTCTTATGCATGATAAAACTTATGCCAGATGGGTTTGGCGGTCGAAAGGGCTTGCCAGACGAGCCTAAATCTCTTAAAAATTAATAAAAGATATTGGATAACTTGAGAAATTTGTTAGGTACAAGGCTAAAATTTAGTGTATTCTTTGTTCGTGAA
The DNA here is from genome assembly GCA_963921185.1 of Dasysyrphus tricinctus. NCBI lineage: Eukaryota > Metazoa > Arthropoda > Insecta > Diptera > Syrphidae > Dasysyrphus > Dasysyrphus tricinctus. The sequence continues at coordinate 222,872,320 of OY992531.1, forward strand.
CAGATTAGTAAAAAAATAAAGATCTGAGAAAAATTCCGCAATTCTAGGGTTGCCACCTATTTTTTCAAAATGTAAAATAACTTCCAAATGCAACATATGTATTTACTTTTAGAATGCTGATTTTTGAATTTCTAATAACTTGTGTCTTTTTGTACATGAAAAAAAAGATGCCAGACCAGTTTTTGTGGACGAAAATAGCTTGCCAGACGTGTTTTTAAACTTGGGATCTGCGTAACACCACTTTGAATTTCGAAAAGCATAACGGCGCATCGGTATGTCCCTATTCCCTTACATGAAGTTTGAGTTCGAGTGAAAGTTTCAGCCTCTTTTTTTAGCTAGGACAAAATTATATGGCCGATGGCCTTGCGTCCACTGAGGGAAAAATGAATGCACTCCGTACAGAACCATAAATGTAAGTTGTATGTACCGATGTTTGCAAAGGATTGCCATCGAAGGTCTATTGACTAAGTAAAGTTAATGTGTACTAGTTATAATTCAAGTTATGTATCGAATAAAACTAACAATCTAGAGTACCGATTTGTGTATTGAATAAAGACGTAATATACTCATTACAAAACTATGGACCAGCTAAAGTCAAATATGTTTCGATTTAATAAAATTTAAATTTAAAAATTAAGCTTATGTGCTGAGTATAAGCAATGTGTACTAAGTCCATCTCGATATCTATTCAATAGAGACGTTTAATACCCAACACATATCAAGTGCCATCCATCTAAATAAAAAATTATTAACTACATTAAGGTATGTGCTGTGTAAATACGACGTGTACTGAGTCTATGTCTACATTTATAAAATGCAGATAGTATATAATCAGCGTATATCAAGCGCCAGCCATCCAACAATAAAAAACATTTGATACATAAAGTTATATACTGAGTATATGCAACGTGCACTGAGTCTGTAGTGACATTTATTCAATGCAAACAGTTAATACTCAAGCGCCAGCCATCCACCAATAAAAAACGTTTATTACATGAAGTTATGTACTGAGTAAATATGACGTATACTGAGTCTTTGTCGAGATTTATTCAATGCAGATGGTATTTACTCAGTTCATATCAAGCACCATCCACCAAAGTATAGAAAACATTTATTACATAAAGTTATGTACTGAGTATATGCAACCTGCACAGAGTCTATGGTGACATTTGTTCAATACAGACGGTATGTACTCAACACATATCAAGCGCAACCCATGCAACTGAAACTGTTATAGGTTACATTAAGTTATGTGTTGAGTAAATACGACGTGTACCATTTCGACATTTATTCAATACAGACGGTATATACTCAATACCTACACATGTATCTATTGACTAGCTACAGTGCTGAGTCCACGCAACTTGTACTGACTCTATGTGTATATTGAGCACTTCAGCCATCCAAGCAAGGAGTTTCAACTTATTCAGTTTTGGCACCAGTTTTTTGTGCCCCCAAGTGGCCTGGTGGATGCGTGCTATCTTCGTGTGTGAAAGGTTCCCAGTTCAAATCCGAGTAAGTATCACAAAGTATTTTTAAAATAAAATAAATATCTAGAAAATAAACTTTCAGAATAAGGTGAAACGTTACAGAAGATTCTCTTAAATGTATGGACTCATAACATAAATGTGTAGTGACATATGGACTCATTTCACAAATATGTGGAGTACATAGACATATGGACTCATTACATAAATATGAATTGAGTACATAGACTCGATACAAACATATGTAGTGAGGACATACACACATGGAGTACATAAACATATGGACTCATTACATAAATATGTACTCATTACAAATTGATATGTCCTCACTACAAAGAATCTGTACTTATCACAGATAACCGGTTTGTTTTTAGTAAATGCATACATAAAATATTTATATTTATTTATTGAGTGCATAGACACAGTACTAATCGCAGAAAACTAACAGTTTTTTCCAAAAATGCCTAAATAGATTTATTTACATTTATTTAATAAGTGCATATGAGCTATACTCAGTACATCATCATGCGACAACCTACACATAATTATTTACTGAGTCCATGGAAAGTTTATATTTACGCAATGATACCAAAAAATAGTGCATAAAATCTATTCTCACTACATAATCGTAAGCTGGTGTGGTACATATTCGTGTAATGAGTCAACAGAACTATTTAGTAGCTGCTTCACTGCTAATAGGTTTATGTTGTCAGTATAGATTTCATTAGGTAATGAGTACAGAAAAGTATGTGTGCAGAAAAATATAGGATGAGTAAATAAAATGATGTGCTGAGTGCATACATTTTTCCCTCAGTGTCGAAAATGCATTTGCAGAATGTTCTCAAACGCAAACTGCAAAAGTTTTCTGTCCGAAAAGGCAAATACTGTCATTCCCAAAAGTATTTGGAATGAATCTATAGCAAATCTATATAATGATTGCTCTTGCTCTGTTGAGATTATAAAAAAATTTAACGGTAGGTAGAATATAGCGCTCATAATTTCTTTTGTTTTCTATATTAAAATGAACATATCGTCACCTGATTGCAGGAACTAGGTTACTCAATTTTTAAAATTTTGTAGATAGCAACCTTTATAGAAGCCTAGCTACTGGAGGACGATGGAAAGTTTAATTTGTATGCTCCTGAAACTTCACAAATATCCTATATATGTCAATGGTATAAGAAGATTGAACAAAAAATCTTTAAAACTGTAAAAAATAATACCTTTTTTGCCGATACATTATAAAAATAGAAAATTGAGTTACCTACTTCTTGCAATCAGGGGACGATAGGTCAAGACAAAACAAAGAGAAATGAAGATAGCAGAAAAATAACAGTGTCAGGACAAAAAAAAAAAAAATAACAGAACAAAAAAATCATTCTTTAAAAAAAAACTTTTTTCCCAAGAAAATGAAACGACTTTGATAAAAATAATTTTGTGCAAACAAAACGATTGCTATATCTGACAATATCAACCAATATTCTCGTAAAAAAAAGGCCGATCATTTGACGTTGACCTGACATTTTCAAAACGGCCAAAAACAACTATCCTTAGGTGTACAAGTGCCATCTAAATTCTCTTCGGCAGTGACTGCTGCAGTTTTTTCCTGGTTTCTCTCCAATCTTCGGAAATACCTTAAACGCATCCACGAAGTGATAAAATCCTTAGAAATAGGAAATACAGTCATGAAGATAGGTATCCGAGAGTCACCTATCAGTTTTCGAGTGAAAGTACTCTCTCAAATGGAAACGCACATTTAAATATTTATCATACAAGGAACTCATTCACCCTCTCAGAAAGAAATTTTTGGTAATTCTCAACAATTTGTATACACAAATGTAGTTTATTTTTTGAAGCTAGTTAAATCGACCTATTTTAATGATTTTTAAAGATAAGTGCCCCTGCAACCTCTCCCGTTACATTTAACTATAAAAAAACCACTAATAAATTTGAAGAGGAGGGTTGGGGCAATAAGTTTTTAAAACACTATTTTTCGAGATTGTGAAATTTTTCATACACATTTGCAATTTGAAAAGTGAAAATCAAATCGATTTGGGACTCAATCTGATCTAGTATGAAATAATTTGACTATTCTCAATTCTCATAAAATGTTATAAAAGTAATATAGGCTGATATTTATCTTAACTTAGAAAGAGAATCTGCACGTGTGTCTTAGCCATTAAGATACGGCTCATCAGTGAGAGATGAAATACATCGGTTAAAATAATTTCGTGAAACGGAAAATCAGGAAAATGGAAACGTGAAATCCTCTTTTGGCTGCCAAGAATAAATTTTATAAACGTCGAACGAAAAAACATTTTTTTTACAGCTAATTAAATATAAATTTTTAGCTTCGTTCTTGCCCAGAGGGGGGGGGGGGCAATTGCACCCATTGCCTCCCCCCTGTATCCGCGCCTCCTATGTACCTACGCCCAGATATTTACTGGGACTAAACTTAACAGTCCCGCCAGCAAATGGAAACGTAAAAAAGCTAAAAAAAAAAAAAAAAAAAAATACTATACAATATAAACATGGATGACTTATGTCTTTGAATTTAATTTGTTTGCCGATCATTGACTTCAAATTAAGTTTCATATGTTTTTCTTTTATATTATTTTATTAATAGAAATAATTTCTTTTTATTCTAATGAGACATATGTAGCTGACAGGTTTTTGTTTTGCATACTTGCCACAAAGTTGAAAGCATAGCGATGGCATTTTGCGCTTTTTTTTATAGTGATGCTGTTGTATTTGTTGCGATAACTTTGCTTAGGTTCAATTTTATCTAAACTTATTACTTCGTAGTAAAATAAAAGTAGATATGAATTAAATAACCTAATGTCGTTTTACTTTGGTTGTTTCAAGCGTCCTAGCACTCATTTTGCACTTTAAGCACCAGCACTGCCCAAAGAAAGAAAGGTTAACGGTGTTCCGGAGTAAAATGGTGATTTCATAAATAAAATTGTGAAGCGTGTACTTTTCCGATAAAAGGTGTCTATGGACAAAAAAAACTAAAGACAAAATACTGAAAACAGAACACCGTGTCCAATGAAAGTGCGTGACAGAATTCGAAAATCATACTTGATAAAAAACACAAATGTCTTTTGAGGTGTGTAGGTTCCCATAAATGCGCGTTCAGGATTCGAACCATTCGGTTGGATCCTGACGCATCGATCAGAAAATTTCAATCCACACAAATTTTTGCTACGAAAGTTTTTGACGTTCACACTAGCATGTTGATGGACAATGTTAACTAACAATGTTGATCGGCATATCTAGTGTGGACCCTTCTTTATGTTGGTTGGAGTTGACAGCATTTTAAATACAAATTACTTTGAAGACAAAGATTTATATTCATTAGGGTTGTCCATCAAATGGCTCAGATTTTTATTTCACCCCCTTTGTCTCCCTCTTTTCACTTTCAGTTACTAACTATGCGCTGAGCGCCATTTTTATAACACGCAAATCAGAGCGTATGGATTAAATGAGGCAGCGAGAGCCATAGTGGCTTAACTGCATTTTCAGTAGAGCAAAAATGGAAGCAGATTATTTTTAAACACTTAGGGCTTGTTTCACATTCTCTGATTAAAGTTTCAATTAAGCTACTTTGAACTTATTCATCAGTTAAGAACCTCATTTACGTTTCACAATATCTGAATACGTCTAACTAGCAATTAAAGTTCTGAGTATTTTAATGGCCAGATGAAGTATTGATTAGCAAATTTAACTGGTGATTAAAACATTCAAAGCTGTAGGTGCAAAACAGACAAACGGATTAATTTAATGGTTACTGAATGTGTTTGAGAAATAAGAGGGCGAATTTGATAAATAAATGTTTGCATGGTGTGATGCAATTTTAGAATTTAAAGTATAGGGATACAAATGGCTTAGTATTCTTGCAACAAGGTGCAATGATTTTTCGTGCAGTTACTTTTACTATTAGGTACCTCAAATTTTGACTTCCAGAGTACCTACAAATAAAGAGAAAGTCTGAGTTCCACTTATGTAACTGCCCAAAAAATCTAAAAATCGCGGTGGCTTGAGAGCTACTTTAAAGTCTTTCATATGAATTCCTATACACACTCTGAGAGCATCGAGACCTGTGGTTTTAAATATTTTGTATGTATATTAAAAGTGATTTCCCAAAGCCTTAAAACGTAAAAAAAAAAAAAAAACTCATTTTCGGGGACGTTTGTTGGTGGTCTTGGGACATCTTAGGCATCCTAATGAACTTAAAGTGGTTACTTTACCCTCCATGAAGCAATTTTTTTTAGAAAAATTGTTATTTCCATGCACTTTTTCTCAGTATGGTAACACTTCATGCAGTAGACGAAAGTATTCGTTTTATATAATCTTCACAAAAAGCCTCCTGTTGCAATCTGTTTCGAAGTCTCGGTCTAATTTTGATGTTTATTAATTATTTTTTTGAATATTTTCATTCTGTCAGAAATATTTTGTCTGGAAAACTAGAATAACTTACGAATCACAGTACACAAATCTAAGGTATTATCAAAACTCTAATGATATTACCTTTAATATGTGTACTGTGATTACGAATAACTAATTGACACATAATTTTGAATACTTCGATCATTGTGAAACACAAAGTTCGTTAATGGGAGGATTTAATTTGAGAATAATTTAATTGTCGAGTAACAAATCAGAGCTTTACTCAGACATTGTGAAACAAACCCTTAGTAGTTTAAAAAAAAATAAAAAAATTGTAGTTTTTTACTAAATGAACGTATGTCTGATTTTTATTTGCAATATGATAAAAAAATAAAAGGTTATTGATTTTGTATCAACTATTCTTCAAAATACCGTTATAACTGATCAGATATGCCACTCTAGCACTCAAGCTTTGAATTTTCTAGTGGGCGGTCTCTAAAATGGCATGGAGCTATCAATTCAAAAACCTTTAATTCAGAAATATTGTTTAATGCATACAGACAGATACAATTTTTGTTATAAACTCAATTTGATAAAATTGCAGTTAGGCCACTATAGCTCTCACTGCCTCAAATTAGACTAAAAAAAAATTGCAAATTAATTTCCAATGAAATTTATATCTGTCCAGTCGACATTTTTTTGTCGACCATTCGTACGCTTCCCCTTTTTGTTTTTTTTCTAAATGATAAACAAATCCGTCAATTACTATTTTGTATTTATTTTTATTTGACTTAAGTGAAGTAACACGGGAACGGGTCGTTACTCTGTATTCCAAAATTCTGTATGAGCAAAATTCTGTATTTAAATAAACAATTCTGTATGAACATAACTCTGTATTCCATTATTCTGCTTTTCCATTATTCTGTAATCTAAAATTCTGTAAATCCAGAATTCTGTATTTCAAAATTCTGTAAATCCAAAATTCTATATTTTAAATGCTGTAAATCTAATATTCTGTATTTTAAAATTCTGTTCATCCATAATTCTGATTTTCGAAACTCTGTAAATCCAAAATTATAAATAAAAATGTTGTAATAATTTTAAACAGGAATGTCTCCGTTAAACAACTTTTATTCAATTAACAAAAATTACGAAGTATTGCAAAGATAAACGTTCAATAGATAGCACAAAAAAACAAAAAAACAACAACAAAAACAAAACAAAATGTATAACTATGTATATAATTTAATAAATACTATATTATAAAGATGAAACATTTATTTGTTTGTTTGTTTTACATTTTACCTATATATGGGGTACTCTCTGGATATATTTAACCGATCCTTAAAATTCTTTAATAAATGGAAAGATAATGTCCGTGAGCAACATAGGCCAAATTATATTTGGACACAAATTAATTGCAACGTTAAAATCTAAATGTTTGTACTTTTTTTGGGGTATTTGTGAGGTTTTGATTTTTATATTTCGAAATTTCAAAATTTATAATTGAGTTTGAAAGGTTATTCTAAGGGGAAAGCTTAACGGTTAAAAAATTCAATTTGTAGGGATAAATGGGGTAAAAACAAAAATGGTATGAGATAACAAAAATTATTTTTCTGTTTGATAGAGTTTACTAAGAGGATGTTGTCTTCATACATAGGGTGATATGGGGTAGAAATAAGAAATGAGTATATGATTTTAAAAAAAAATTAAGTTGGGAAGGTTATTATTAAAGGCTTAAGGACTGGAGACATTTCAAAATTTAAATACTTATAGTGTGAAATGGGGTATGTAAGATAGGGGATCTGATTTTAAACGTACTTTTTTATTTTAAAGGTTATATGTAGAGGATATCATTCGAAAATTTTGCCTAAACGAGCAAAGCCGGGGTGGGCCAGCTAGTAACCTAATATAGATGAAGATTCTTGACTAACCTTCCTAGATACTCAGTCTCACTTAATGCTCTTCTTTTTTTGATAATAAAAAAAGAGCGCACTTTTGTTCCGAAATTCTGTAAATGATAAAACAAAAATAGTTTTGATAATGAAAAAAAGTGCGCACTTTTTTTTCATTATTCAAATTTCTGTATTCCAAAATACTGTAAATAATAAAAGAAAAATAGTTTTGATAATGAAAAAAAGTGCGCACTTTTTTTCATTATCAAAACTATTTTTCTTTTATTATTTACAGAATTTTGGAATACAGAATTTTGAAATCCAAAATTTTGAAATACAGAATTTTAGATTTACAGAATTTTGGAATACAGAATTTTGAAAACTGAATTTTGGCACTTACAGAATTTTGGATTTACAGAATTTTGAAATACCGAATTTTGGATTACAGAATTTTGCAATCCGAATTTTGACACATACAGAATTATGACCCCAACCCAAGTAACACTGCACTCCATTTTGTCTTTTTTCATTGAACGACCAATATGTACTGAAGGTTGTTGTTTGATATGATTAAACCCTATTCAGCTGTTCGATTCGATCGAAACTTTCCATTCACTCTAATGTTTTATTAAATTTTCTTCAAATTATTTTTTAAAATGTGTTGCCTTTTGAGTTGAAACCTTAATCGATATATCATTTCGGAATTATCAAGAGAATCTTATACATTTGATGTGATTTTTATTGCAACAAATCTTTCCCTCCAACGCAACGGTTAGCAAAATACTTAAGTAGAATAGGGCTGACTGTTAATGTTATCATTATTGAAAACACACAGTTATCCGAGAGTGGCTTGTTGCTTGGCCGCCGCCGCCGCCGCATGCATGTGAACATCATTCACTTTGCATTTAAATAGTCGATATTTTGAAAACCGACTTTTTAAGAGTCGAAATTTTAAGAGTCGAAATTTTGAACCAATCGACTTTTCGAAAGTCAGCATTATGATGGTCGATTTTTTTAATTCGACATTTTAAAAATCGGCAAATAGTACCAAACCAAAAAAATTAATAAAAAAAATGTTTATATTTTTAGGTTCTTAGTTTTATTTGTATTCATTTTGAATGTATAAATTATGAACATAATAATGTTGATTTGGGTACATTTAAGTATGTTTTAGTAAGTATCAATCTAATGTGGGATTTGGGGCACTTTCAAAACGGTTATTAAATTATCCATTGAATCCATGGCCACCAAGTCCTTGATTACCACCATATCCTTGGATACCGCCAATTCCTTGACTACCAGCTAATCCTAATCCATGGGTACCACCAAGTCCAAGTCCTTGATTTCCATAAAGTCCTTGATTTCCATAAATTCCTTGATTGGAAACACCAACAAGTCCTTGACTACCGCGGATTCCGTGGCTACCACCTAATCCTTGAACACCACCAATTCCTTGATAATCACCTAATTCTTGGAGACCACCAATTCCTTGAACACCTCCTTGTCCATGGCCACCAAGTCCTAGACCAGCCACATTGAGTCCTTGACTACCGCGAATTCCTTGGATACCACCAAGTCCTTGGTAACCACCATTAAGTCCTTGAAGACCACCAATTCCATAGCCACCACCAAGTCCTTGACTGCCACCAAATCCTCCTAGACCGCGCTGACCATGATGTCCACGTTGAGCTGCAACTGCAACAATCACCATCGAGAGTACAATAAAAAACTTCATTTTGGTTGTTAAATTATGTATATCTAGCGCTGTTCTAAGTAGGACTGATACCAAACTAGAAAACACTATCTATTTTTATAGCAATCGTAGTAGAATAATTTAAACATTAATACATAATAATATTGTTTTTGATGAGCAAAATAAAAAATTGTTTAACATTTGCTGATTTGATGGAAAATTTGTTCAAATTTTATTAGAAGGTTTTTCTATAATACAAAATTCTATTTACTATTGAAATACATATCTAAGTGAGTTAAGTAAATAGATGACTAAGCATTATTTAATTCAAATGCACATTTTTGTATGAACCTACACCTGCGTCATGATTATTTATTTAATTGAATAAAGATCATAACAGAAATCGGTTTTGAGCATTAATGTTCCTCCCAAGCAATTTGTTTTTTTCAAGGAAATAATTATATGTACAATAATGTATTGTAGATACATAAAACACTTAAAAAAAAAAAAAAAACTGTCCTTTGTCATTGAGATGTGAAGTAATTGAGTTTGGAATGACGAAGACGACCTTGATCATATGCTTCTAGTGTATGGTGTTCTCACTTATCTAGTTGAGCTTCTACAAAGGTTTTTATAGGATAGAAAGTTCTTTGTGGAGATATTCGTGCTAATATTCGTTGTATACCCTGTAACAGCTGTAGAGGGACTTCCACATTTTTAAAAGAAAATCCTATACTACTTCCAATCGCTATTAATTCTAGTTTTATTTTATCAGACTGCTGACCGTTTGGCAAAGTTAAAATATATTCTTCACTATACCAAAAATTAAATCTATTGAAAAAATTTAATGATTAAAAATAGAACAGCTGTTATTTAATTGGTGTGCTTCAGCGGTCAATTTGGCAAAACCAAAATCTCAAAAACAAACACCCAACATGCAACCTTAAGGCGCCAGTTATAGCTATCATTGAAACTCATCATTGAAAAATTTAATGATTGATTTTGAGACATTTAGGAGGCAAAATCATTTGTTATTTTGATGGACGATCAAAGCTTAAGACTTCATTAATATTTCTAGTAAAAAAAAAAATTCAAATAGGCCCAACTTTCCACAAAAAATGACTTTTAATTTTTAAATGATCATTGGTAAGGTAGTTCAATCATTGAAATAAGAAAAGTCTTTTTATGTGGAAAGTTGGGCCTATTTGAACAATTTTTTTGGCTAGAAATATTAATTAGGTCTTTAGCTTTATTTTTCCATCAAAAGAATAAATGATTTTACTTCCTAAACGTCTCAAAATGAATCATTAAAATTTTCAATGATGAGTTTCAATGATAGCTATAACTGGCACCTAAACATGCAACATGCAACATGCAACGAGCCAAGCAAGATGGACCATATAAAGACCGAGAGCTTAATACATAAAAAGTCAAGTTATTTGCGTAATATTGTAAGTTAAGTACATATAAATTTAATAGCTTTTGGGGTGTTGAATTAAAAATCTCCTGTCTGCCTACCTAAACACGTGACAAACAGGTGTAAAATTTGACGTTAATTTTTTACATCGATTCATTTCAATGCCTATTGGTTGGAGGTGAATTTTGTGCATACAATAAATATTTAACTAGTTTGACCTATGACAACAATTGTTCAAAATTGCATGCTAAATATGTTTTGCAAGCTTATTATTTACCAGAGTTGGGAAACAAGGATTACTTTTTGTAATTTATTTCAACTTTCATTTCAATTACATGTAATGAGTAATTGAACTTTTTTTCAATTACAATTACACATTTGTAATTGAAAACTACAACTACTACTTAAATTGTAATTGACAAAAAATTACTTACAAATTACATGTAATTGAAAATAGTAATGGGTTTTCGAAGTAATCGAAGAAAAGCACTGTGCAAATTACATTTAAGGTAATTGATTCAATTACATTAAAAAGTAATCGAAAAAGAGTTCGGAAATTTTAATTACAAGTAGTTGAAATTGAACTTTTTTTTTATCATTACTTCCCAACTCTGCTTTTTACTTCCTACTAATAGGCATTAAAATAAATTGATGTAAAGAATGTACGCCAAATTTTACATCTATTGGTCACATGTTTAGGAAGGCAGACAAGAGGTTCTTGGTTTAACACCTCAAAAGCATTTATGAAAACAAAACTATAGGTTCATACAATTGATTTTTGACGTAATATTACACACTAAAGCCACAACCAGGGACTGCAAGACTTTCATATTCATAAGCCATGTCACGGCTTTCAAACAGAGTTGGGGAGTAATGATTTAAATTGTAATTAATTACAGCTCAATAACATTTAAGTAATAAGAATGTAATTTAATCACTCCCAAAATAATCAGTAATTAAAAATTCGAATTAAAATTACAAACCAGCTGTAATTTAATTACAATTACAATAAAAAAGTAATTAAATAGTTATTGGAATACAATTTAAACCTTATAATCACCCATATTTTGCAAGTCGTAATTTGTCTTTTTAAGCCAATACAAAACCGTTCAGTGATTAGTTTCAAAGCGGAAACATGCACATAGTTCAGTCAATTGCGTGTAATGTCATCGCGAGTTAAGTTTTAAAATTAAATGAATACAAAAAATGTGATTAATTAATCAATAACAAAGCTTAAATAACATTCCAACTACTATTTAATTACATTTTTTGATTTGGTTTTTAATTGTAGTTGGAGTTTTTAATTACAATTATTACTCAGTAACTGGAGAGTAATTCAATTACATTACAATTATTCTGTAATGTAATTGGATTTTCGATTACCGCCCAACTCTGTTTTCAAATCACATGCATGCTATATTTTTGATTAACTTTCACACCCAAAGATTCGCTGTGGGCTCTTATAGACTTTATAAAGATATTTTCGTATTCTCTACTGAAGCTTTGAGAACATTATTATATTTTTGGACTAGGCAAGCACTAAAAATTTGCAAACAAACTTTTGTTCATCTTCATAAAATTTTAAATTTTGCCACCCTTTGTTCTGCTAAAGCCCAATCAGTTTATATTTTAATATATGTAGCTCTGCTTAAGCTTTATTCATAAAGTGATGGATACAAAACTTTTTCCGCTTAAGAACTTGATCTTTATATGGTGAATACGAAATAATACATTAAAAAAAACTGTAAACAATTGTAGGGTTCTTGATTTTATTTTTATTCATTTTGAATGTTTAAATTATGAACATAATAATGTTGATTAAGGTACATCATAGGTATCACTTTCATGTAAAATTTGTGCAATTTCAAAAGGTTATTAGATTATCCATTGAATCCATGGCCACCAAGTCCTTGATTACCACCATATCCTTGAATACCGCCAATTCCTTGACTACCAGCTAATCCTAATCCATGAGCACCACCAAGTCCTTGATTACCATTAAGTCCTTGATTGCCACCATATCCTTGAATACCGCCAATTCCTTGATTAGCAACACCAACAAGTCCTTGACCACCGCGAATTCCGTGGCTACCACCTAATCCTTGAACACCACCAATTCCTTGATAAGCACCTAATCCTTGGAGACCACCAATTCCTTGAACACCTCCTTGTCCATGACCACCAAGTCCTAGACCAGCACCATTGAGCCCTTGACTACCGCGAATTCCTTGGATACCACCAAGTCCTTGGATACCACCAAGTCCTTGGTAACCACCATTAAGTCCTTGAAGACCTCCAATTCCGTGGCTACCACCAAGTCCTTGACTACCACCAAATCCTCCTAGACCGCGCTGACCATGATGTCCACGTTGAGCAGCAACTGCAACAATCACCATCGAGAGTACAATAAAAAACTTCATTTTGATTTTTAAATTATGTATATCTATCGCGCTGTTCTAAGTAAGACTGATACCAAACTAGAAAACACTATCTATTTTTATAGCAATCGTAGTAGAATAATTTAAACATTAATACTTAATAATATTGTTTTTTATGTGCAAAATAAATAAGTGTTTAACATTTGTTGATATGATGGAAAGTAAGTTCAAATTTTTTTAGAAGGTTTCTATATACCTAATACAAATTCTATTTACTACTGAAATACATAAGTGAATTAAATAAATATGTATATGACTTAGCTATTATTTAATTCACATTCACATTTATTTTCTATGTTCACCTGAGTCATGATAGTTTATTTAATTGAATAAAGATCATAACGGAATTCCCCCAAATCAATTTGGCTTTTGAAGAAAATAATTATGTGTATGTATCACTGAGAAAACTGAACTATGAGTTTTTTGAATAGAAGCATGTTTAACTATATGTTTAAATTAGTACAAATAGAATTCAATTAAAATCTACCTCTTATCTATTCAGATTCAAAAATACTATTATTTCGGGTAAAATCTATTTTAATCAACGTTAATCATGTTCAATTATTGCATTGGGAGCTACACATAACTCTTATCATAAATTCAAGCCTACTTGAGTTTAATTTTTGAAAGACCTGTTAAATTATTTTACTCACTTAAAAATGTTTAACATAAAATTAACATGCACGAGTTTCTTTCAAATATAAATGCACTTTAAATAGTAAGAAGAGTAAGGGATTGAACAGACATGTTTAATTTAAACTCGAATCAATTTGAATTGAACTCAAAGGAATAGAAAACGTAATTGTAACTGTCATATGATTCTTATAGGCGTTTGGCTTCTAAAATAATTGCAAATGAGTCCGTCACGGCCACCGGTCGAAAAAGATATTCAAATAGTTCAAAAATTAGTGCCACCGTAATATCGTCCATTGGTCCAAAGGTAAAACTCACTAACTGCGGAACAAAATGCTCAAAAAAATGAGAATGAAACGCGTTTTTTTAATCCAAAAAGAAATATTTTGCCCTTTTTTATAAAGACATTAAAAGCTATGCCCAAAAAATTAATTTAAAAATTAGCAAAAAGTGACTTTTCAGCATCAAAAAGTATGTTTCAATCTAATTTATTTCAAAAGAGTTATTAGTGAGTGAGTTTTAACTTTAAGCCGACACGATATGTATGTATGAAGCATGTAGGTTTTATGGGAAACATTCCCATCATAAAAAAAATCGTATTAAATTTAAAGGAGCTACCTAATTTTTTGGAAGAACTAACATTAAAACCACTTTTTTTTAAACAGAGGACAACTCAACTTCAACCCAAACACGGAAATTTTCAAAAAAATCAATATGATTATATTTGAAACAACATCAAATAAAGTTAATTAAAACAAACAGAAGTATCCTTATGTTAAATAGAAAGCATAGTAAATTTAAACCAAATCATGTTCAAATCGTTTCAACGATGAATTAATACGATTCTATTTAAACTAAATAGAAATCGTTTCCATGCCAAATCATTATGTGTTTGAGTTTGATTTAAATATGAACATTAGGGTGGTCCTTATTTGTATGGAGGAAACAAAAAATTGTTTGTTTTTACTGAGCACCATTTGTTTTTGTTCTTCTACATTAAAAACGTGTACAAAAAAAATTTGATGCTAATAGGATTGTATTAACACGTGCCGCAATGAGTTTGAAAATATGAATTTTCATGAAACCGACCAAAACCGGGGGCTATTAAAAATTTGATTTGCAGAATTAATGAAGTGTATTTTCAAAACTGTTACCTACTCTTGCTTCGAAAGAAAAAAAATAAAAGGCACGCCTGGGTCGCACGATCTTGCTCAAAAAGTTCAATTTGCTTGGAAATTAAGAATTTTAAAAAATATTCGACTAACTATACAAACATTTTTTGAATTTTTATCGAAATCGTTTGAGCTGTTTTTAAGATAAATAATGTTTTTCACAACTGTTGTATAGCAAGTACTGTTATTTTTGGAGCTAAAAAAGTATTTAAATAGGCCCTAACTCTCACAGGAGCATCAACTTTAAGCTCAATGCGGCACGTGTTAACGTGATTTAAAAAAATAAAAAAAAATAGGGTAGTGTTTTAAGATGTCAATGAACAAAAAAAACGGGTGCTCAAAAGTTTTTAAAATAAGGACCACCCTAATGAACATGTTCAATATTTTTCTCAGTGTAAATAATAATGTATTGGAAACAAAAGATCTGTCCTTTGACATTGAAATAAGAAATGATTGCGTTTGGAATCACGGCCGTGTTCATAAGCTTCTATAGTGTAAATTCACAAACTCATCGTTGCAAAAAAAGCGCAACCATTTCCGACACATTCATAAATGGATCAAACCCGCATCACTTTTTGCGTAACGTGATCATCAAGAAAATGATTATGTGTACCTAAAAAAGGCAAAACAAAATCCTTGAAAATGAAAAAACAACATTTTATTAAATAAAGAGACTATCAATATAACTTAATTTACTATGGTAGGATTAAATCACAGACAGCTAGTTAAAATTCCCATCAGGTATCGGCTTTTTATGATTGTAAAAGGACCTATCTTCTTGAGCAGAAACCCATTTAAGACCCTAGACATCCACTCACTTCAACTTTCAGGAATTTCGAATTGACGACGTCGCCAGTCTTAAGTCCCGTATTTGAAATTGAAACCAAAAGCACAAATAATCATATATGATTATATGATATGATTATTTGTGCCAAAAGCATTTATCAAATTTTCATTGATATTTTTGAAAATTCAGATCACTTGCCCAAGAGATATTCCATGATGTATATAAAAACTTTGTTCCAGAGATTTTTGGGTAAAAATTGACGGTTTGGCTTGTAAAATTTTGATGAAATTCTATCCGAGAATTTAATATTTTACTCTCTGGTGACCACTATCCTTCTGCCCAAAACAAAACCAATTATAAGTGTTGAGTTGAATAGTAATTGAACAAATATTTGGTGACAAACAAGCCGTTTTGGTCAATGTTTGGAACAAAGCTAATGTTAGTTGATACAAAAAGTACCTACAAAAATATATATACCATTTAGCCATTATCGTATTTTACAACTATAACAGAAAATGGGTATAATTAGCGATTTTGTCATTTTGACAGTCATACAAAACTCAGCATTAGGTATGTAATTACCGCTTATTGCAGTGGCGTAGCGAGATCTTCGGGGGCCCCGTATCAAACATTATTTAGGGGCCCCCTTTTTCATGACAGTAGGACAACCTTGTGTAAACTTTTTTTCACAAAATAAACTTGCATCAGCATACTAGATAAGTTTATTTTAAAAATATCTAGAATGTTTTGCATAACGTCGGCTTTTTATCAAAACCTCTAAAGTAATATTAAAAAAATAGCTTAGAAGACACAAAAAATAGAAGTTGAAAAATGTACTTAAATGGTGTTCATAGATTGTAAAAGGTTTTAAAACTGGTTGATAGCACAGTACACATATTAAAGGTAATATCATTAGCGTTTTCATTTTTGTTCAGTTCTGCGTATCCATCAAAAGCAGTGGAAAATGGCGAATCCCGTGACCCCCACTCGTTAAACGTCAAAATTTGTTCTGTGTTATGTGATCATTTGTTACTTATTTATTAGCATAATACAATTGTTTCAAACTTTTTAGTGTTTATTAACATTATTTTATCATGCAAACAACATTCCTTCCTGGTTTTTAGTTATTTAAATTAACCTTTTGTGTTTGTTTTATTCGTTGTTGTTGTAAAACAGCGGACGGGGTCACGTAAGGCTGCTATCTTGAATTTCTT
Source organism: Dasysyrphus tricinctus (assembly GCA_963921185.1). Classification (NCBI taxonomy): domain Eukaryota; kingdom Metazoa; phylum Arthropoda; class Insecta; order Diptera; family Syrphidae; genus Dasysyrphus; species Dasysyrphus tricinctus. Next base: position 222,889,445 of record OY992531.1, read on the forward strand.
CTGACAGTTCTCATTCATGACCACCTGCGCAAGATAATACCTTAGATATGTGTACTGTGGGTTGATAGAGTTAAAAGGAACCTTAACTCAGTTATGAGATATTGATATTTGAGTTCAGGAATTTTTTGTGATCTGACATACATTAAAATGTCATTTAAGGACTTACGAAGTTTTGATAGAAAGCTGGCGATAAGTTAGTCTTTAAATTATGGCCGTTCAATGTTTGCCTTTTAATTTTGTATGGTAGGTAAAAGGGAAAAAATATATTTTTTCTTATAATTATCTTCAACACTGTTAATTTTTCAAATATTTAAATTTTAGTTCATAAAATTGTACACGAAAAAGATTACAACACTTTTTTTCATAATGAGCAATAGGGTTTTGATAAGAACGAGCTAAAACGCTCGGAGGGCTCAGTATTTACCCCACTATGTACTTTTAATTTAATAGTTAAAACGTTTTAACGAAGTTATGTCCGAATTTTTTCACATAGTTTTACCATTTTTTCGTCTAAAGGCCTGGTCAAACAGAACGCCATCCGGTGATCTTTGTGAGAAATTACAAATAAAGTTTGATCGCCGCGATCTTTTTTACCCAGTGAAGTATTGATCGTATCGCCGGATCGCCTTCTGTTTGACCAGGCCATAATTTTCTTGGGCTACTGGTACGTGTTCCAATTGCAGTTGCGTTAGTTGGTATATAGGATGTAGATAGAGATATGTACATTATGTAGAGGAAAACTATATAGAAAAGGCACATGCAAAACAAATTGATAATAATATATATACACTAGTCAACAATATTAAAGGAACACATTTTTTTTCAATTTTTTTTAGCGTTTTTTGAAGAGCTGTATCTTTGTTACGAGTGGTCGTATTGAGTTGAAATAAAAAGCATTTTACAGCTTTATGTTTTTTGTTTCGAGATTTGTTTGCAAACAAATTTTTTTGAAGTACCGTTATAGCGTTATTGCAAAAAATGAGACGAGACAATAAAATTATTTTGTTTTTATTTTTTTTGAAGGTGCTCATTTCTATGGATACATTTTTTTGAGTCAATTAAATGTCATGATCAGATACCTTGTTTATTCAGCTTCAATTCAATTTGTTTGTTGTTGCCGTACGATTTTTTTTGACATGGTTTATCTGACTTTGAATGAAAAAAGATACTTTTAGCCTTGATTACCAATATCTCAGCAAATAATGACGTTATAAGATATTAAAAGACAGTTTTGGAAATTTGAGAAAGAGTTTTACAAGATTTTTTTAAGATTTTGTAGAAGTTATTTTTTTTACCGTTCACCGTTAGTTTAAAAAAAGTACTAAAAACCGACGTTTTGTGAACTTTTCGTAAATCTTTTTTTTTCTTTGCAAATATTGATTGCATGGCTTACGTTGGTATGCAAATTTAAAGACTTTTAAATCATCAATATTCTTGTAAATTTTCAAATTGATTCATTGAACCGTTTTTCCTCACCAAAACTTCAAAGTCTTACAAACCAGGTAAAGGAACAAATTGTGGTGTTCCTAAACAATGCGAAGTTGTCATCAAAATGACAAGAAAACCGCAATTCCAGTAGATTTTTTCACAGTTTTGCATTAGTTAGATACTTTTTTGAATTGAAATGAAATAAAAAGTACATTAAACAAAAAAATAAAAAAAATTAATTTAAAAAAATTTTCAAACAAAAAAACTTCATTTTTTTAATTTTTTTTTTTTTGAAAAATGTAATTTTTTTTTCATTTCCATTCAAAAAAGTATCTAACTAATGCAAAACTGAAAAAAATCCACTGGAATTGCGGTTTTCTTGTCATTTTGATGACAACTTCGCATTGTTTAGGAACACCACAATTTGTTCCTTTACCTGGTTTGTAAGACTTTGAAGTTTTGGTGAGGAAAAACGGTTCGATGAATCAATTTGAAAATTAACAAGAATATTGATGATTTAAAAGTCTTTAAATTTGCATACCAACGCAAGCCATGCAATCAATATTTACAACAAAAAAAAAGATTTACGAAAAGACCACAAAACGTCGGTTTTTAGTACTTTTTTTAAACTAACGGTGAACGGTAAAAAAAAATAATTTCTACAAAATCATAAAAAAATCTTGTAAACGCTTTTTCAAATTTCCTTTTTTATAACGTCATTATTTGCTGAGATATTGGTAATCAAGGCTAAAAGTATCTTTTTTCATTCAAAGTCAGATAAACCATGTCAAAAAAAATCGTACGGCAACAACAAACAAATTGAATTGAAGCTGAATAAACAAGGTATCTGATCATACATTTAATTGACTCAAACAAATTTATCCATAGAAATGAGGACCTTCAAAAAAAATAAAAAAAAATAATTTTATTGTCTCGTCTCATTTTTTGCAATAATGCTATAACGGTACTTCAAAAAATTTGTTTTCAAACAAATCTCAAAACAAAAAACATAAAGCTGTAAAATATTTTTTATTTCAACTCAATACGACCACTCGTCACAAAGATACAGCTCTTCAAAAAACGCTAACAAAAATTGAAAAAAAATTTGTTCCTTTAATTTCGTTGACTAGTGTATATTAAAATATGTAATTTACATTGTAATGTCGTATTCATCTCGATGATCAGTTTTCTACACACATCGAGTCCTCTGCATCTTGGGGGCCCCTATATTTCGGGGGCCCCGTATCATTGATACGGCTGATACCGCGGTAGCTACGCTACTGGCTTATTGGCAAATCAAAACAAAAATGACAGATATAAGTCAGATCTACTCGACTGACAAGCTGTCATTATTTCAAACTGCCATACTATTTTTCTTTTTCTTTTATACAAATATAACATAATCGTGTAAACGGTTTAAATACTTGCAATCATTTTTACTTGCGATATAGGTACTATTCGGCAAGTTTTGGATTCGTGCAAAAAAATATTTCGAGATAACAATCAAACATGACATTACGATGACAGAGAACATGAAAAAAGTGGGTGGCAAAATTCTGTCTGTCTGTCTGTCTGTCTGTCCATACCTCAACCTACGGCCTAAACAACTGAAACGATTTTCTTCAAATTTTGAACTTAAGGTTTTTTGTAACTTTCCAGAGGGAAAATTGAAATTTTTTTTAGCTCAAAAAATAACGGTACTTGCCATACAACCGTTAAGGAAAGCTTATTTATCTCAAAAACGGCTCCAACGATTTTGATAAAAAAAAAATCAGTGTATTATTGTAGATATGATGTACCTTTCAGTAAGAAAAAAAAATCACCAAAAACATTTATTAACGGTACCTGCCATATAACGTTTTTTTTTATTTTTGGTTTTCTCATTAACCACTCATCCGATTTCAATAAAATTTTTTGCACAAAAGCCTTGTTAGAATATAAATAATACTGCATAGTGCATACCAAAATTTTTGAAAAAATAAATTTTGGATTTTTAAAAAAAGATTCAAACTCTTTTTTTGAAAATTCAATATTTCAAAAATGGGTTGATGAATTGTTTTGAAATTTCAGTTTTAAATGTATATTAATATAAACTCAAAATTAGCATACCAAATTTTTTTTTGAAAAATGTTACTAAAATTAATTTTTAAGAAAACGGCTCCAACGATTTAATTTTTTTTTTGCATATATTCATATTTTTTCAAGTAATCAAATGGCATACTTTTTTTTTTGAGCTCTAAGTTATTTATCAGACTGTTTTTACAATTATTAAAAGAACGATTTAAATGATTTTTATACTTTTTCTATAATTACTTGAATATTTTTTAAAGTTCTTAAGTCCCACACAACTTGAACATAAAAGCAAGTACGTGCGATCCAGTCGTGCATTTTATTTTCGTCTTAAAATCGACGAATTCATCAAGAAGGGTGGCATTTAATATTGCCACTTAGGGCCAGTTTTTCAGTGCGAGATCATCCTTGTCTCAGGGTTAAGCCTGAGTAAGCTCCATAAGCGTGTTTTTCAGTCAATTGAAATTCTAAGTTAGCTCCAAGTTAACTCACCTAATTTGGTGAGTTAACTCAGGGACCAAATTTAGGGCCTTTTCAGGTGTGACGCCATCTCTATTTTGATGCTTGAAAGGCGTAGAAGGGTGAAATTCATAATGTCGCATATCGATGACAATAGATTTTTGACAACTGAAAGATAAAGATATTCGATGCAGTTAATTGATGCAGATAAAGATAATCCTCAACTGAAAAACTGTTCCTGAGTTAACTCAGGGTTAATTTATTTTCAGGATAAGCTAACTCTAATTCAATTCAGAGTGAACCCAGAACTCAGTATTGCCATTAAATTTTTATCAGAAATCTGCAATAATGATGAAAACAATCTGCAATGCAGATTCCTAATGAAAAAGAAATAATGTGCCTTCATAAATAAACATTTTCTAACAATGACAAAAAAATAACATAAATGAATTCAATTAACGAAAAAAACATTGTTTCTTCTTGTATGTACTCGTACATAGTGGAGTTAACTTAATTTTAAAGCATTTTATATTTTTATTTAAAGTCAGTGCAGTTATTATGATTCAATTTTATGGAATAGACCTTTATATGTATAAAGATGCCACCATACAACAAAATTATTGAAAATTTTTTAAACAGAAAAAAAGAAGAAACAACAATAATTAAAGTAGGCACGAGCTCAGACATAATCTGCAGTGCAGATTTTCTAATTTCAAAAGTCTGTAGATGGGATGAAAATCTTCAAAATGCAGATATATATCTGCACTAATGGCAACGCTGCCAGAACTGAAAAACTGGCACTTTTGTTTTTTTCGCAAATGACGTACATAGATGTGTAGTAATCTTGTTTTCTTCGATTGATGAATGGTCTTGGATTCCGTGATATGTGATCCAAGGAGCTTATCCAGGGAGAGGTGAAAACCAATTTCGTCTAACAAAATTACCCTCGAACTTCCATCCATATTTTTTTTTTCGATGCACTGTTTAATCAATATAGCCCCGGTTGTGGACTGCAAGACTTTGTTTTTGTGAATTTGTGTTAAATGAAGCTGTTTGCCAACCATTGACTTGATATTTAAGTTTTATATGCTTCTCTTTCATATTATTTTATTAGGTAATAGGAATAATTTCTTTTTATTTTATTGCGACATAGCTATTGCTGAATTTACAATAAATTCATCGAGGTTTAACTTAAAAAAAAATTATATTTTTTTTTCATTTATTTATTTTTTCCGTTTATTTCTTTATTTCATAATTTCTTTGTTTTATAATTTTAATTAGTTTATAATTCTAATTGGTTTATAATAATTTATAATCTACAAGGAAAGCCGCTGTCCAAAGCGAGGCTGCACTTTCCAGGTAGAACGTAGGATTAGGACTAACTTAAAATCTATTATGAATTCTTCCACCAGGTATCGGAACAATGCAGCTTGAAAATAATTCCCATGAGAATGGAGTGTAGTTGTTTTCAAAGTATTCATATTTCATTTGCATCAAATGAAATATGAATATTATTTTATATTTATTTGTAGGCAAGGTAGGGGAAAGGGGTATATGGGTGTTTCCATCGTTACGGGTGTGACAGTGAGACTCCATATTTTATTAATTATTCACATACTATTCCCAATTTATAAATAATTACTTTACTATTCTATAGGACACCTGAAGCCCTTTTAAAAAAATAGTATACTAAAGTATGAAAAATTAGTGGTTCAGTTATAGGATGCAATTTGGTTGCGTTACGGGTGTGACCTTAGAAAACTGCTGATTTGCGATTAAGATATCTAATTTCCATGTGGTGTAAAATATTGCATGAAAAGTTTGTATCATTCTTTTGCAAATATTTACCTAGATAGTTGATCTTCAGTTTCAGTTAAGAAATGAGAACCAAAACTACGAAAAACTATACAAAATTTCTAATTGAAAACGTTACGGGTGTGACAGGTCATCGTTACGGGTGTGACCGAGCATGATTTGTTTGCCTTAAAACAATATAATATACTATATTTTGACGGGAAATTGTTGTCATCGATGTATAATCATTTCTCACATGATATCAGAAACACTTTTTCTAGAAAAATTAAGTTTTTCTCACTGAAAAGTGAATAGTTTTGTCACTTCAATGAGAATTTTTCCATTTTCTTTTAAAATAGGGAAATCTTTCACTTAAAGCCGATTTAAATCATATTTAAAGTAGATTTTCTTAGAATTATATCCCTACGTCATGAATTTCGTATCTAAAAGCAACAAAACTAAAATTGAGTTGAAAAACAGAATGATTATGATTTGAAATGCCAACCTGTTACGGGTGTGACATAGGCTTAAAATTTTAAATACGCGGTCAGTATTAATTTTAACGTCTTGAAATTTTGTCTGACAGTAGATCATAGTATTCTCCTTTTTTCCCCAAATTATCACATTGAAACAAATTTTTTTCTTCTAGTAATGAAACATAATTTTTTTTTGTTACGAGCGTGACACTAACCACTTTATGAATCAACTGCCTAAAAACTAAAATTGTATTTACTATTGAATAATTAAATGACACGAAAACGTGCTTAGAGTTTTCATAAGGGCAAATAACCACCAGTTCTCAAATTTTGAAACAATTAATTATTTGGGATATAAAGATAAAACACTTGTATTTTTGTTCCACGGTTTATAAAACTTTTTATTTTAATAATTTGGCCGACGCGTTTCGTCTGGTTAGGACATCCTCAGGGCACTGATTATACATTTTAAAAACAAACTTGTGCAAAGCTCAATGGTTAATGAGAATGAAGTGTAGTAATTTAATTTTTATAAAGAAAATTAAAGATTGAAAAAACAAAAATTAACGACATGAAAATTATAAATTAAACAACATTATTTGTTAAAAGAAAAATAAATAAATTATTTTAAAAGTGGACTATTGTTACATAGGTCTATTTGGCAATTTAAAATATTAAGCGTCTTGTGTCTATTTATTTCTAAAATCTCGTACTTATCAAGTACGCGTCCGGAAGGTAAAGAGTGTAGAAGTTATATATCGTCTATAGAACAAACATGTCCAGAGTCTTTGAGTTGCTGTGAAAGGCCTGAAGTTGGATCCGAGAGCATGGAACCCCTTTGATGTTCAATAAAGCGCGTCTGTAAGGTCCTAGCTGTTTTACCAATATATACACCGTCGCATCCTTTGCATGATATTTTATATACGCCACTTTTTTTAATATCGTCAATTTTGCGTTTAATTTTGTTATTGCATAGGGTTTTTTGAAGGGTGTGATCACTAAAAAAGGCCGGTTTTATTTTAGCTACCGAAAGAAACGGTATCAACTTTTCTGATACGGTAGGGACATAAGGGATTTTCCGCCAATTCGTATCTCCTGTTTCTTTGGTTATAGGGAATGTGGACTGAATTGCATACCGGTGAGATTTCTGACGAAGAATATTAAAAACCACTTGTTTTTTGTATCCATTTTGTGTTGCAATGTGAAGGATAGTACAAAGTTCCTTGCAGTAATTCTTTTTATTAAGTGGCACTTTTAATAACCTGTCCACCATAGAGTGGAAAGCTGCAATTTTTGTGCTCCAAGTATGGGCCGAAGACATTGGAATAATCATATCAGTGCTTGATTCTTTTCTAAAAATGTTGAATTCCAATTTACATCCTACAACAGATATAGTCAAATCCAAAAAGTTTAGCTCATTGGGCCCATATTCAATTGTGAACTGAATTTTATCATCAATTTTATTTAAGATCTCATTTTGGAATGTGATGAGGTTCCGATGAGTACCTGTCCAAATACAGAAGATGTCATCCACATAACGAATCCACAGAAATATATGTTTTAAAACAGTATTTTTTAAAGCAAACATTCTTTGCTCAAAGTTATCCATGTACAACTCAGCTCCAAAAGGTGAAAACGACGATCCCATTGCTAAGCCAGATGTTTGTGTGTACATCTTCCCATTAAATTCAAAATAGTTTTGATCAATGCATAATGCAGCAAGCCTTTCAATTTGCTTACACTTCTCGATATCTTGAATACGCAACGAACAAGATTCTTTAAGTATTACCTTTAATTTGTCGGTTGGAATCGATGAGAATAAGCTTTTAACGTCAAAAGAAACAAGCTTAGCATTTGAAGGCAAAACTAAATCTTTCACTTTATCAATGAAACTCATTGAATTTTTAACGGAGTATTTAGGTTTGAACTCTAAAATACTTGGCAAAATGTTTGAAAGTTTTTTGCCTAACTTCTGTGAGGGCGCGTTAAAAGAAGAGGAAACCGGACGTACTGGTACATTAGCCTTGTGTAATTTAGGCAGACCATACAATGTTGGGATGGAGGGGTTAGGATTTTTAAGAGAAAACTTCTCATTCTGATCAAAAACCAAACTCGATGCGTTAATACCTTCATACACTTGCCTATTAAACTTTATTGTTGGATCAGATGTCAATTCTACGAGTTGCATTTCATCTAAACAACTCTGCATTTTTTGTATATACACCTCCTTCGGTAGTACTGATATTGAATTTCCTTTATCTGCTTTCGATAATATAAGATTATTGTCATTGATTTTCAATTTAACATCTTTTATTGTCTTTGGAAGAACAGCTCGTTGTTGGTTGAACGAAAAGTTTGCATTCTCTTTGTTGATGATTTTCGCACACTCTATTCTGCATTGAAGATTGTCATCGGGTATTGCAGCATCAGTGTACACAGCTAGGTTGGTCAGGTCTCGTGACTTTTGGTTAGGTACAAAAGCAAAGTTCAAACCTAACCCAAGAAGGTCCAACTCGTTGGGAGAGAATTGAACTTTGGACATATTTACCACTCGTGCTTGAAAAGGGAATGTGTTGGCTCCGCCGTTGTGAGTAGCTTTGTTGTTGTAATTAACTACCTTAGAACAAAGATTTTCTATTTTGGACTTTTGGCGAGTGTATTGTTTGTGTGAAATTTCACTAGCATTAGTATGAGCTACTTCTTGTAAAATAGAAAATTGAATGAAATGTAATCGAAAAGCTAATTCAGAGTGAATAACTTTCAAATGAAAACTGATATTGTCTCTTTTGCGATAAAACCTTTTTAATTCCTCAGATATCCACAACTTTTTGGCCCTATACAAAGCCATTCTACTCACTCTGGAGATGGAATTAGTTTTGATTGTGATGTAGTTCGGGAAAATATTCTTCTTTCTGCAAATTGTATTGAACCATATGTGATTGCACGTTGATTTACACATATGGTTCAATACAATTTGCAGAAAGTAGAATATTTTCCCGAACTACATCACAATCAAAACTAATTCCATCTCCAGAGTGAGTAGAATGGCTTTGTATAGGGCCAAAAAAATGTGGATATCTGAGGAATTAAAAAGGTTTTATCGCAAAAGAGACAATATCAGTTTTCATTTGAAAGTTATTCACTCTGAATTAGCTTTTCGATTACATTTCATTCAATTTTCTATTTTACAAGAAGTAGCTCATACTAATGCTAGTGAAATTTCACACAAACAATACACTCGCCAAAAGTCCAAAATAGAAAATCTTTGTTCTAAGGTAGTTAATTACAACAACAAAGCTACTCACAACGGCGGAGCCAACACATTCCCTTTTCAAGCACGAGTGGTAAATATGTCCAAAGTTCAATTCTCTCCCAACGAGTTGGACCTTCTTGGGTTAGGTTTGAACTTTGCTTTTGTACCTAACCAAAAGTCACGAGACCTGACCAACCTAGCTGTGTACACTGATGCTGCAATACCCGATGACAATCTTCAATGCAGAATAGAGTGTGCGAAAATCATCAACAAAGAGAATGCAAACTTTTCGTTCAACCAACAACGAGCTGTTCTTCCAAAGACAATAAAAGATGTTAAATTGAAAATCAATGACAATAATCTTATATTATCGAAAGCAGATAAAGGAAATTCAATATCAGTACTACCGAAGGAGGTGTATATACAAAAAATGCAGAGTTGTTTAGATGAAATGCAACTCGTAGAATTGACATCTGATCCAACAATAAAGTTTAATAGGCAAGTGTATGAAGGTATTAACGCATCGAGTTTGGTTTTTGATCAGAATGAGAAGTTTTCTCTTAAAAATCCTAACCCCTCCATCCCAACATTGTATGGTCTGCCTAAATTACACAAGGCTAATGTACCAGTACGTCCGGTTTCCTCTTCTTTTAACGCGCCCTCACAGAAGTTAGGCAAAAAACTTTCAAACATTTTGCCAAGTATTTTAGAGTTCAAACCTAAATACTCCGTTAAAAATTCAATGAGTTTCATTGATAAAGTGAAAGATTTAGTTTTGCCTTCAAATGCTAAGCTTGTTTCTTTTGACGTTAAAAGCTTATTCTCATCGATTCCAACCGACAAATTAAAGGTAATACTTAAAGAATCTTGTTCGTTGCGTATTCAAGATATCGAGAAGTGTAAGCAAATTGAAAGGCTTGCTGCATTATGCATTGATCAAAACTATTTTGAATTTAATGGGAAGATGTACACACAAACATCTGGCTTAGCAATGGGATCGTCGTTTTCACCTTTTGGAGCTGAGTTGTACATGGATAACTTTGAGCAAAGAATGTTTGCTTTAAAAAATACTGTTTTAAAACATATATTTCTGTGGATTCGTTATGTGGATGACATCTTCTGTATTTGGACAGGTACTCATCGGAACCTCATCACATTCCAAAATGAGATCTTAAATAAAATTGATGATAAAATTCAGTTCACAATTGAATATGGGCCCAATGAGCTAAACTTTTTGGATTTGACTATATCTGTTGTAGGATGTAAATTGGAATTCAACATTTTTAGAAAAGAATCAAGCACTGATATGATTATTCCAATGTCTTCGGCCCATACTTGGAGCACAAAAATTGCAGCTTTCCACTCTATGGTGGACAGGTTATTAAAAGTGCCACTTAATAAAAAGAATTACTGCAAGGAACTTTGTACTATCCTTCACATTGCAACACAAAATGGATACAAAAAACAAGTGGTTTTTAATATTCTTCGTCAGAAATCTCACCGGTATGCAATTCAGTCCACATTCCCTATAACCAAAGAAACAGGAGATACGAATTGGCGGAAAATCCCTTATGTCCCTACCGTATCAGAAAAGTTGATACCGTTTCTTTCGGTAGCTAAAATAAAACCGGCCTTTTTTAGTGATCACACCCTTCAAAAAACCCTATGCAATAACAAAATTAAACGCAAAATTGACGATATTAAAAAAAGTGGCGTATATAAAATATCATGCAAAGGATGCGACGGTGTATATATTGGTAAAACAGCTAGGACCTTACAGACGCGCTTTATTGAACATCAAAGGGGTTCCATGCTCTCGGATCCAACTTCAGGCCTTTCACAGCAACTCAAAGACTCTGGACATGTTTGTTCTATAGACGATATAGAACTTCTACACTCTTTACCTTCCGGACGCGTACTTGATAAGTACGAGATTTTAGAAATAAATAGACACAAGACGCTTAATATTTTAAATTGCCAAATAGACCTATGTAACAATAGTCCACTTTTAAAATAATTTATTTATTTTTCTTTTAACAAATAATGTTGTTTAATTTATAATTTTCATGTCGTTAATTTTTGTTTTTTCAATCTTTAATTTTCTTTATAAAAATTAAATTACTACACTTCATTCTCATTAACCATTGAGCTTTGCACAAGTTTGTTTTTAAAATGTATAATCAGTGCCCTGAGGATGTCCTAACCAGACGAAACGCGTCGGCCAAATTATTAAAATAAAAAGTTTTATAAACCGTGGAACAAAAATACAAGTGTTTTATCTTTATATTCTAAGATGTTATTGTTCCATCAAGTGCCTACAAAATGCTCTGTTGAGCTTATCAAAACCAATTAATTATTGAAAATAGGGTTTTGAGCTTCTGATAACAAAAAGTGACTTTTGGAGACCTATTTTGCAAAGTGGTTCGAGCTGCGAAATTAGCGGCGTTAAAAAAAATTATTGATAATTTCACTTTTAAAATGAAACATGCAATCTTTTAAAACCGTCTAACGGTCGTTTTTTCAATTCTAAGTCATATTTTGTGATTTTTCGTAAAGGGTCGTTTTCTATGGAATCACCCATATCCGTTTAATATATGTTTTGCTAAGTAAGCAAAAATGGTGGGAAACCGTTATGGCTTTGAAAAGAATGCCGTTAGGCAAAGGGGCGTGTAAGGGGTAACGGGATGTTGGATAATATAGGTGGAGTGTCAGACGTAACTCTGACCAGTTTTTGTTTTGCATACTTGACACAAAACTAAAAGGATAGTGATGGCATTTTGTGATAGTGATGTTGTATTTTACTGTGATAACTTTGTCCAATTTTGTCTGTTTCTTGCGTTCTGTAATTTCGTTTTCAATTAGATACTTGAAGTACTCTTTTTCCACGCCCCCTACTGGGATGTTCAAAAAGTAGTTCTTATTGAAAATAGAGAGAGTTATACCCATTCAAACTTTACAATTTCTTATAATTTTTCGTAATTTGGCAATTCTTGGATCAAATATGACATCACAGTTATAGAGAATATTTTAAAAATTGGTAACCCTGCGTTTATGTTTTCCAGGCAATGTTCTCTAACAAAAAAGTTAAAATAAAAATTAATTTGTTTTACTTTCGAAAAAATGTTTCGAGTGCATCAAAGAAAATAAGAATTTAGTTGATAGCTCTTAAGGAAACTTGTTTTAAAACGAAGAGCTTTGTAGATTTTTGTTTCCTATTTTTGTAATAGGTATACGAATTACAAGTTCATTTTTGTACATCTATATATACAAATTTGAATTTTGACACCCTTGGCTATCGCCCAATAAGTTCCCACGTTAATATACATATGTAGCTCTGGTTAAACTTAATTCATAATCTGATGAATAAACGACTCAGTCAGCTCAAGAACTTGGTTCAAACAATATGGTAAATGGGAAATAATTCATTAAACACAATTTAAATATTTTTAGGTTCTTAATTTTATTTTCATTCATTTTGAATGTTTGAATTATGAACATAAAAATGTTGATTTAGGTACATCTTAAGCATGTTTCTGTAGGTATCACTTTTATGTAAAATTTTGTGCAGTTTCAGAAGGTTATTAAATTATCCATTGAATCCATGACCACCAAGTCCTTGATTACCACCATATCCTTGAATACCGCCAATTCCTTGACTACCAGCTAATCCTAATCCATGGCCACCACCAAGTCCAAGTCCTTGACTTCCATAAAGTCCTTGATTACCAGAAATTCCTTGATTACCATAAATTCCTTGATTAGCAACACCAACAAGTCCTTGACCACCGCGAATTCCGTGGCTACCACCTAATCCTTGAGCACCACCAATTCCTTGATAAGCACCTAATCCTTGGAGACCACCAATTCCTTGAACACCTCCTTGTCCATGGCCACCAAGTCCTAGACCAGCACCATTGAGCCCTTGACTACCGCGAATTCCTTGGATACCACCAAGTCCTTGGTAACCACCATTAAGTCCTTGAAGACCGCCAACTCCGTGGCTACCACCAAGTCCTTGGCTACCACCAAATCCTCCTAGACCGCGCTGACCATGATGTCCACGTTGAGCAGCAACTGCAACAATCACCATCGAGAGTACCATAAAAAACTTCATTTTGATTTTTAAATTATGTATATCTATCGCCGTTCTAAGTAAGACTGATACCAAACTAGAAAACACTATCTATTTTTATAGCAATCGTAGCAGAATAATTTAAACATTAATACATAATAATATTGTTTTTTATGTGCAAACAAAAATAAGTGTTTAACATTTTTTGATATGATCGAAAGTAAGTTCAAATTTTTTTAGAAGGTTTCCCCCAAATCAATTTGGCTTTTGAAGAAAATAATAATTATGTTTATGTAAATAATAATGTATTGGAAACAAAAGATCTGTCCTTTGACATTGAAATGTGAAATGATTGCGTTTGGAATGACGACCTTGTTTATATGCTTCTATATAGTTTAAATTCACAAACTCATCATTGCAAAATGGTGCACAACCATATCCGCCAAACATTCATTAATCATTAATGCATCAAACCAGCATCGTTTTTTGCGTAACGTAATCATCAAGAAAATGATTTTGTTCTAAAAACATTAAAATAGGAAAAATAAATTTTTTTAAAAGGCAACAAAAAAGGAGTTTATTAAATGAAGAGAATATAAACATAAGTTAACGTTCGTTCATAGTATAGGATTAAACCACGAAAAGCTCGTTAAAGTACACAGGTAACGGGTTTCCATGACTGTCTCTTAAAAGCACCTTGAACGAGCTAGAGGACCTATCTTAGCTTTCAATTTTGAACAATTTTTGTCAAAGGTCTAACTCTCTGTTTTTTGTCCCTTAAAAGATAGAAAGCGGCAAAATATGCAAAAAACGCTTAGGTAAAACAGGTTAACAAGTGATGCTTGGAATCTTCGTGGCTATTTTTATCTTCTTAGGGATTCACTACAGAGAGATGGACCTATGACAACAATTGATCAAAATTGCAAGCTAAATACTTCATCTAAGTACACTTCTTCCCTCCGACAAATAAGCATTGAAATAAATTGATGTAAAAAATGTACGTCAAATTTTACACTTGTTCGTCTCGTGTTTAGGTAGGCAGACAAACGGCTAATGGTTCATCGTTCATCATCTTAAAGGCTATGACTTGCAAGTTTACGCAAATGACTTGACTTTTTATGTTGTTGACTCTTAGACTAATTGATGTCTAATGTCCTGGAATTGAATCTGTTTGCGCGATCATTGACTTGATATTTAAGTTTTAGGAATAATTTCTTTTTATTTTAATGTGACATAGTGCTGACCAGTTTTTGTTTTGCATACTTACCACCAAACTGTGAGGAAAGTGATGGCATTTTGCGTAGTTTTTTGCATAACTTTCGGTAAAATTGATTGAGATATTGAGAAACAATGAAAAATGAAACAAAATTTATGTATTTTGTTTCAATGTTCATCGTTTCTCGATGAGTTATATCTTTTATAGATGCGAGAATTACAGAACGTGGGCACTGCGAGCAGGGCTGCAGCTGTTTTCTTGGAGTTTTCTTGTTCAATTGTCTACAAAGCATGTCCTAGACATGTTCAATGGAATCAAGATCAGGAGAACATGCTGGGCCAGTCTAAGGTGAACAGGTGGGCAAACTCTGTTCGCAGTTTGGGGACGAGAATAATTATCGTGCATTAAAATGAAATTTTTGCTGATTATTTGGACAAATTGTACAACAATTGGTTCCAAAATATCCCTAACATACCTACCTCCTGCTGTCAAGGACCCATTTTCAACCAAATATTACTCCACGTGGGTTGCCAAACATATGCCACCCCAGATTATTTTGCCCTTTATCGCTTCATCGTTATAAAGGTTATGTGAACTTCACTTGAGTCTGGAATTCTTATTTAAACTAAACACTTTTACCATAAGCAATATTTCAGCAACACTTTTATTAGAAAAATCGAAATAATACCTGGAAGAAGAGAATAGTGAATAACAAGAATTGTAAGATGGTGATTATGCTTCATACCTAATTTGGTAAGTCCTTACTGTAGAAATGGGTTGAACTTGTTCGCTTTTAACATTTTATTGAATTATATTTTAAAATGGGACTTAAACCATTTTCAAAATAAATTTTGTACCGTTTAATTTACTGAGAGTTTTTTGACTCACAAAATCTAAGGGATTCCAAGTAAAAACTTGTGGTTTTTCTCATTAAAATAATTAAAATAAAAGATTACGTTGTTTTCAGTTGATTCAATCAATTATCTTGATTTTATGGAAAATGGACTTAGACCACTTTCAAAATAAACGGCTCATTTGTTTCCTTTTTTGTAATAGGTTCACGAATTATAAGTTAGTTTTTTGCCATATTTACATACATACAAATTTGAATTTTGACACCCTTGGTTATCGCCTAATCAGTCCACACGTTAATTTTATGTGTATAGCTCTGTTTGAACTTAAATCATAAGCTGATGGATAAACCACTTTGTCCAGTTAAGAACTTGATTAAAATAATATGTTAAATAGTTAATAATTAATTTAAACAAAATTTTAATATTTTAAGATTCTTAATTTTATTTTTATTCGTTTTGAATGTATGAATTATGAACATAATAATGTTGATTTAGGTACATCTTAAGTATGTTTCAGCAGGTATCACTTTTATGTAAAATTTTGTGCAATTTCAAAAGGTTATTGAATTATCCATTGAATCCATGGCCACCAAGTCCTTGATTACCACCATATCCTTGAATAGCGCCAATTCCTTGACTACCAGCTAATCCCAATCCATGGGCACCACCAAGTCCAAGTCCTTGATTACCATAAAGTCCTTGATTGCCATAATTTCCTTGATTACCATAAATTCCTTGATTAGCAACACCAAGTCCTTGAATTCCACGAATTCCGTGGCCACCGCCTAGTCCTTGAATACCACCAATTCCTTGGTAAGCACCTAATCCTTGGAGACCACCAATGCCTTGGACACCTGCTAGTCCATGTTGGCCACCAAGCCCTAGACCAGCACCATTGAGTCCTTGACTACCGCGAATTCCTTGGATACCACCAAGTCCTTGGTAACCACCATTAAGTCCTTGAAGACCGCCAATTCCATGGCCACCACCAAGTCCTTGACTACCACCGAGTCCTCCTTGACCGCGCTGACCATGATGTCCATGTTGAGCAACAACTGCAACAATCACCATCGAGAGTACAATAAAAAACTTCATTTTGGTTGTTAAATTATGTATATCAATCGCGCTGTTCTAAGTAAGACTGATACCAAACTAGAAAAGACTATTTTTTTTTATAGCAATCTAAGAGGAATAATAATTAAGGCATTTATACATAATAATATTGTTTTTGATGAACAAAATAGCAAAAAAACTATTTAACATTATGTTGATTTGATCGAAAGTAAGTTCAAATTTTATTAGAAGGTTTCTATATAAATTCTATTTACTACTGAAATACATAAGTCAGTCAAGTAAATAAAAAAGATGACTTAGCATTATTTAATTCACATTCACATTTCGTTTATGTACATATCTGCGTCATGAAAATTTATTTAATTAAATACAAATCATAACAAAAATCGGTTTGGAGCAAAAATATTCTTAACCCAAAACAATTTGGCGAAAATAATTGTAAATATTATATTGTTACAGCAGTTGGAAATAAAAAATCTGTTCTTTGACATGGAAATATGAAATAATTGCATTTGGAATTATGACGACGATGATGGTTCATTAGCTTTTAATGTATGGTCTGATCACTTATCTAGTTAAACTAATACAAATTCTTTTTGTACGAAAGAAAGTTTTTCGTTGCAATTTCTTTGAGCTAAACTCCGCTGTACCTAGTATCAGATCAAGGATTTGGCTGTGTAGGGGCTAGGTACACCTATAATCCCTCTTTTATTAAATCTGAATGTTGACCAATCAGCAGAGTCAAACCAAATTTTTCATTACGAAAAACTATACGTCGGCTTAGAGTGAAAAGCAGCTTACTACTATTTTTCATTTTTTACAAAAAAATATTTAAAGAATAGTTTTTTATCAATTTTTGAAGTGGTCTATAGTGAAAAAAAAAAAAAAAAAATGCGGAGTTAGCCGCTTTTCACTCTAAGCAGAGCAGACCTTATCTACTGAAAAAATTTTGTTACTTAAAATGGAGCGGCTGTAATTGTTGTGCTTCAGCAACATCCAACATGCAACAAGCCACATGCAACCGATTGACACAAGACAGACCAGAGATAGACCGGAGACAGGTGGGTGAGTGTCATGATATACAGAAACAAGGTATGCTCATTGTGTTTTGACAGAAATGGTGTGACGTCACTATCATCTGGTTGGGATATAAGATAGAAGCAAAGAATTTAATTTCATTGGATTATTTTTATTATTTTTCTATTTTAACCATTTGATATCACCTAAGAATAATTTATTTAAATATGCTTCATTCTAAAATAAAGTCTACACTTAAAAAAATAGTCGGAAAACATTTATATCTAAAGGCACAACCTCGGATTATATATATCAGTTTCCATAAACTTCTCGTCTGTATATAAAGATTCGTTATTGTTATTAATAAAAATATTTTCTAGAATTCTAATGCTTCCCAGCAACGTTTGACTTGGTTTCTGAAGTCCACCTTACAATAACTTTTCATTCACCCACGTAAAACTGCTGTAAGTTTTTGGGTCGTTCGGCACTTTAAACCTTTTAATAAGAAATCCAACGAGGTATTCAAATGGCATAAAATATTTAAAATTCTTCGAATTAATGTCGTTTTTAATTGGATGTTCCAAGTACTCCTTTTCCACTCCATTTTAAATCCTACTACTCCAAAAGCCTTTGATTGGCTGTTCCGAGTAATGTTTTCGGAGTCTTTTTCTGTTCCCGATTTCAAAAACGAGTAGATTTGGAACAAACGCACACAGTTTTTCGTTGGACTACTTGTCAAAAGCGATAAATGCTTGAAGAAGCCAGAAGTAAATTTGACAACACGATATTTTCATATTCGATTGGAATCAAAAAGGAGTAGAACAGTCAGAAAATCCAATCGACAACGACATAAGTGATGAAATTTCTTCCTCTTCTTCTGTTGGTAATTATTCTACATCATGTTCTTCAAGATCAGCAACTTTCGGATATATTTTTGATGCAAACACTTTAGAAAGCATTTATGTTACAAGTTGATTATGAGGTATCGTTGCTGTGGTCCTCGTCTCTTTTTTCAACATTGCTGTAGTCATTGACTTGTCATCCAATTTAAAACTTCTAATAAACAACATCACTTGTCAAACTCGCAGATGATTGTGACGTCCTCCTAATCAAGATGGCGAATTGTTTTTTTTTTCAATGAGCATAATTTGTTTCTGTATATCGTGGGTGAGTCATTGTATATCCAATCTATAGTATTCTCATGAAGCCCTATTTTGTAGGTAGACATTTGGTCGATAGGTTCGCTGTGATCGCCTTACCGAGATCCCTTAACAAAAATTAGTATTACATTTGGACGCATAGATGGCCAAGAGCTTTTTTTCTTCATGAGAATACTATAGAATTTATATACAATGGGTGAGTGTCCGATCCCAGGGGAAACGATAGTAGCAATTAATTGTTGTGAAATTATTTAAACGCGATTTTAATTGTACGATGGTGGAACTACAATCCGTGAATTCAAATGGATTTATTTAATCCAAACAATCGAATAACTTACTGTATTAAAATAAACAAACCGAGAACAAATCTGCGTACGCCTTGACAAGACAACGAAACGAGAGAAATGACGAACTGTCAAGCGATGAGTGCGTTTAATAATTTGCACAACTGACAACACAAAGTGCTGCCACCCAGTAGGTCCCCTTTCACACGAAGAAACAAGTTGCTGGAGATTTTTTTGACGTTTTTTTTTAATCTCCTTAAAAATCTCTTGTACCTTTTATACGAGGAAACAAATCTCTTCTAGGCATTCTCCTAGTAACTCTAAAACAATCGCGAGTAATTCGAAGCGCGAAGCAACCTCTACAAAACTTACACCTCGAGGTGAGAGAGGAGTTTATATGAGATCCTGAGATTTACTAGCTCTTTTCTTTTCGCGTGTCAATTCCAATAGATCTATTTCATTACTATTTAAAAAGAAAGTTAAGTTTAAAGAATTATAAATCAAGTTAACAAACCATTTTGCTCACAAAATAATAAGTTTCGTTACGTAACGTTAATTTCAGTTCATGATGCTTTGATTAGTTACATATGTTCAAATATAAGTGAGAGTCCGCCTGAGTCGCTTACTTCTCAAGCTCGTTCGCTGGCTCTTCGACAGGCGACCACCCATCTTCTTGATAATTATATCGTTTTCGATTGGAATTTCTGACTGTTCTACTCCTTTTTGATTCCAATATAATATGAAAACATGGTGTTGTCAAGTTTACACACACACTACTGAAAGACGCCATATTATAAAATGGCTTCTTCAAGCATTCATCACTTTTGGCAAGTAATGCGATGAAAAACTGTATGTGTATGCGTGTGTTCCAAATCTACTCCTTCTTCAAATCGGGAACAGAAAAAACTCCGAAAACAGTACTCCGACAGCCAATCGAAGGCTTTTGGAGTAGATGGAGTGAAAATGGAGTAGAAAAGGCGTACTCCAAACATCCAATCGAAAACGACATTAGCCGTTTTCCTTTGGAGGTGGCGAAGTACTTACGAGCATAGGCGCCCGCAGGATTTTGTCCAGGGGGGGGCAGACACCAATCCAATTTTGAGATATCGAATTTTCGAAAAAAATGGGTATTCAAATTTTTTTTTTTAAATTTTAACATGCAATATAATTTGAGCTTTTTGGAAGTTTGTATAAATAATTTCGTTTAAATCCTTCAGTCAATAATGAAAAAATCCAAAATAACGTTCTTTGGGAGGTACTGTTAATAGTTATCCAGCGTAAAATTATTTTATATACAGCAACAAGGATGAGAATGCTAAGCCCACAAAGTGAAGCAAATTGTCCAAAAAAAACGAAGTAAATTTGTAAAATATAAAGCATATAAATGAAAAAAACTATAAAGGTGGTACATACAAAAAATTATTTTAATTTATATAATATTCAGCACGGAAACATATGTATTATTGACTAGTCTTTCATTTAACAATGGGTTTGTTCGATGCTCCCTCTGCTCCAGGGCTCGAATGTCAAAAAACTGTTGTCTGCTCAAGTTTTGATTACACATTGAACACCTCAGCGCTGCATTTGTATAATAAAAATATTAATTTACTTAGGTTATATTTCGTGCAGCTTCAAAACCTTCATGCAAGCACTGGATTTCTGTCGAACACACAGCGAACATAGTGCAAATAAACTGTGCTAAAAAGGTGTCACAACGCCTGAGTGCCAGCTCGGAGCGACCCAGTGTGCCCCAGTGCCGACATCGAACAAACCTACGGAATAAGCTTCATAAATCCATGTACTGGTATTAGTTTATTTTTATTTATTTTATAGAAATAAATAGGAATTTTTTTGTTTTAAATTCTATAAGATTGTCCTCCTTCAGGGTGTCCGTCGGGAAGGAATACTACTTTGTTTTGCGCCATTTTAGTAAACATTAGTCTTGACAGTTCATATTTGGCAGTGGTGAAGTAGACACGTGGCAAATTTATTAAAAAAAAATATTCGATAAGCCAACGTGTTTTAATCGTTAAAACATTTTATCAAAATCAATCATCGATTTCTGTGACGATGAAAAAGTTACGTGAAATTTTTGGGAGAAACAACGTGCCAAAAAAACGCACTATTTATCGTGTAGTGAATGATTTCGAAGAAAGAGGGTCTGTAGGTGATAGGCCCAAGCATTTACCACAACGTACTGCAAGATCGGCTGAAAACATTACTGCTGCTCAAGGAAGTGTTTAAAACAATCCATCAACCTCAATTCGACGCCGTGCTTAGGAGCTTGGTCTTCAAAGAACAACTTTGGCCACAATTTTGCACAAGGACTTGCATTTGTTTCCATTTAAGATTCAGTTGACACAAGAGCTTCTTCCAAAGACCATTTACGCCGCCGCCGCGCCGTACATATGCCAATAGGATGTTAGAACTAGCCCATGACAACCCCGATTTTCATGAAAAAATCATAATGAGCGACGAGGCACATTTTCATTTGAATAAACAGAATAGTCGGTTCTGGGCAATGGAAAACCCTCAAATTATTCATCAGTCACCTTTGCATCCATTAAAAGTTACAGTCTGGTGTGCAATTTGGTCAGGAGGAATCATTGGAACTTACTTCTTTGAAAATGAAAACGGCGTAACGGTAACTGTGAATGGGGAGTGATATCGTGATATGATTGAAAACTTTTTAACGCCACAACTGCATGTTTTGGGCTTGATTAACATGTGGTATCAACAAGACAGTGCCACATCGCATACAGCCAGGATTACAATGGAATTACTGCGATACCTTTTTCCACAACAAGTTATTTCAAGAAATGGTGATGTTGATTGGCCTCCACGGTCGCCTGATTTGACTGCTCCGGACTTCTTTTTGTGGGGATATCTGAAAAGCAAGGTTTATGCAAAGAAACGCTTGAGCAACTCAAACAAAATATTCGTGATGAAATTAATGAAAACCGCGTGAAATGTGTGAGAATGTAATGAAAAATGTGCTCAAAAAGGCTCGCATTTATGAGACTAACAGAGGCGGACACCTGATATTGTATTCCGACATTAAATAAAACATTTATCAATATAAGATCCATTCCCTTTTATTTAATCAAAAAATTAAAATTAAACAAAGTAGTATACCTTCCCGGCGGACACCCTGTATTTCCGGTTTTCTATACAAAAAATTAGTTTTTTTTTAATAAGAGCCACGCACTTAAAATTATGTATCTTCTAAACGAATTGAGATTCCACTCTCAAACTTGGCTTGTAGTTTCTATATTCTATTAACTAAATTTTGAAACCGAAACAAACAAAATTTAATGGTCTAAGTTTCTTAAAATCTGATTTGAAATGTTAGCTTCCGGTTTTCTACCTAAGAAAATATCGATTTCCTGTTTAGATTTTATTAATGAAAAGAACATCTAATTTACCATTTACTCCAGCATTAAAATAATTTTCCAATCCCTTCATTTAATTTGAAAACATTTCTCTTTCAAACTTTACCCCATGGCTTGCCGAAAGCTAACAAGCCCATAATTCCAGCACTGGGCCTCAAAATTCAAAATCCTTCTGCATTTAGGTTAACTATCAAAGGAGGTACAAGCTTACAAGTGACCAAAAATTGAACGAATTTCAAGACCCGGCATTTTTTTTCGTTGTCCGCTTCAGGTGAAATGCCTCAAGAATAGGTTAGTTTGATTTGTAAAACTATTTGTCCTAGGAAGATTTAACAAGATTAATTTCTAATCTTCAAGATTTAAGACATAAATTTATATGGTAAAAAAGATTTGGAGTAAATCTTATTAAATCCAGGTTTAGTATTCGGTGCAAACGTAAACGTAGTATAAACGTCAAACTCATGAGCTAGGCTCTTCTGACATTAAAGAAACTCACAATTGTTTTTATTTTGGAGGCAAATACACTCCACTCCAACTTCAAGCTGTGAAGAAAATATCTTTATTTCCAGACATATTCATGAACCTCGACAGAAAGAAAGCAAGTAGGTATTTGTTAAAGTTCAAAGTAAAAAATGCAAGTTGCGTGGTAATGCCAGGGGATGGCAAACCATAAACTTAATAAAGAAGCTGTAATATCGAAAAATATCAAAACTAAGGATAATTTCAGATACATTTGGCATGATCCAGAGCCAGGGGAGGGCAAATCATGAACCTTGACAAAAAAAGACAAGTAGGTAGTTGTTAAAATACATAGTAAAAAAATGCATGCAAAAATGTGGTATTGCCGGGAGAGAAACCATGAACTCAATAAAGAAGCTTAAAGAAAATATCCATATTTTCCAACAATATCGAAACTAAGGATATTTTCAGGTACATTTGGTATGATCCAGAGCCAGGGGGGGGCAAATCATGGAGAGAAGGCAAAGTATTAGCTAAAATTCAAAGAAAAAATTAAAAAATTCTTAGTTGTGTGGTATTGCCCAGATCTAAGAGGGGGCAACTGCCCCCCCTTGCCCCCCCCTCCGGGCGCCTATGCTTACGAGTAGATGAAAACCCTAATCTAGTACTACCAACTGCACATGCTCTCATGCGCGAGTAGATACATTTTACATGGGAAAGCAGTTTGATGTGTTCCATTGAAAAAAGCTGGCAAAGTACTTGCAAGTACTTCGCCACCTCCAAAGGAATACGCCTATTATAGATCGTTGGATTTGGGAACCAACTGTTCCACTCAATTGAAGAATCGTTCGAAACCTGTTTTTGTTACTTTTCCAAAATACTTTAAGAGTAGGTCTCTGGCTGATGGACGCCAGCTATCTACTGACTTTACAAGCATTTTGGAGCCGCAACGGAAAAAGGAAAAGTTAAAAAGGGTAAGTGATACAGACTAGGCAGGTGAAACTTGTTGTGGTAAATTTTACCGCAACATAATAAATGAAAAGTAAGGAGTAAGGAAATACAAAACTTTAAATTAATGTATGGAAGTGAAAGGATGCAAGATGATTGATGGCGGATCCAAAATGGAACGAGTAGCGAGTACCTAAGAAGTGCTTCAAATTAAAATTTAAGGAGATCGGGACCGGAATGAAACTTCAAGTCAATTGATGAAAAGAAGGATACTGCTGTAAGCCATGGTATAAGAATAACAAGGTATGTTTGACAGTTCAAGGCAAATGATTCGTGGCGTCCGTCATCGTGAGTGAATTATATCTCAATTGTTTGTCAGGTGGAAAAAGTTAAATAATAAATTATTTTGTATGTTTGGAAGCAATTTGTTGTTAAAATTAAATTATTTATTTTCTTAAAGTTATGTTATGTGGAACTTCAAACAAATCGCAAGACTATAAGAAAATGGCATGGCAAACCACTGGTGAAATTAGCCTTTTTGGTAAACTCGAATTGATCAAAAATATTGGTAATTAAGACCGTAGTTGATATAAATAAAATTTTCTTTATTTGTATTTAAATTTTTTTTTCTGAGTGGGCAATATTTTTAAGGTTATGTCATTTTATTTTTTATTGTTTTTTCAGATTTGTCTCGTTCTTTAAGAAATAAATATGTAATTCTTATAATAAATATTTTGCAACATCAAATTTTCAACAGTTCGATATTATTTTGAGGATCAGGCTATAATGGGATCCAAAGTTGCAGCCACATGGAAAATCGGCTCCTTAATTAGGTAAAGTTAGTGTTGAGTTATATATTTTTGTATAGACACCTATGAACAAATTTTCATCAAAGCATCTATTTGTTAATTTATTTAAAATATGTTAAATATTATACGAGCAACATTTCAATTCTTAAATCTTATACTTTTTTTCTTCTTTATAACGGGAGTCGGAAAAAAAGCCTGTTAACACTTTTGTATTCAAAATGAAGATGCATGCAAATACATACGTTCACCCCAAATTTTTTTTTGCCGGCTCTTGAACTATTAAACCGGAATTCAAATTTGTTAAGTTTTCCTTTGTTTTTGTTCTTAATTTATTTAAATAAATTATCATGATGCAAGTGTACATACAAACAAAATGTGAATATGTTAATTAAATAGTCCTCCTAAAGTCATCTATTTCATTGCTTGATTAATTCCATCAGTGGTATATAGAATTTACATTATAGAAACCTTCTAATAAAATTTGAACTAGTTTTCTATTAAATCACCATATTGAACACTTTTTTTTTATTTTACGAAATTAAATGCTCATTCGAAAACAATATTTTGTATGTATAAATGTCTAAATTATTCTTCTCAAATTACTATAAATACAGATAGGATTTTTAAGTTTAACATCAGTCTAACTTAGAACAGCGCTAAGATAAACATAATTTAACAAAATCAAAATGAAATTCCTCATTGTACTCGCGATTATGATTGTTGCAGTTGCTGCTCAACGTGGACAACATGGAGGACTTGGTGGTGGAATTCGTGGTGGCCAAGGATTTGGTGGCAATCAAGGACTTGGACTTGGTGGTAGCCATGGACTAGGTGGCAGTCAAGGATTTGGCGGTAACCAAGGATTCGGTGGGAATCAAGGACTTGGACTTGCTGGTGGCCATGGAATTGGTGGTGGTCAAGGACTTGGTGGTGGTAATCAAGGATTTGGTGGAAATCAAGGACTTGGTGGTCATGGATTCAATGGTTAATTTAATTACCGTTTAATAATGTCTAAAATTTAATATAAAAGTGATAAATTAAACATTGGAAATTAGACAGGCATAATACTTGCAACTTTAACAACATATTGTTCTTAAGAGGCTGTTTAGTTCCCATTATATTATTTTGAAGCTAATATTATGAACATTAAATACAAATAAAATTAAGAACCTCCATAAATATGTATTGATAATTGTTTTAATGACTTAATTCTCAATCTGTGAAGCTGTGGTGAAGTGATAAATAAAAAAAATCATTCGAGTTTTCACATTTTACCAGCATCACCATCAACACACCTTATTAGTAGGGTCGCTTAGCAAGAAAATCTGTTTTTGTCGGACAAAAGCACCAAATTTTTTTTAGGTACTACTTAGGTCCATAGCTTGAGATTAAGGGTAGGACCCATCTCGGCGGTCAGCCATCTTGGATTTTATAGCCGCCATTTTGAAATTCAGGTATATTATTAATATCTTGGCTTCTATATCACTTAGGATCCCAAACTTGGTATCTAGGTACACATTTTTGGGGTCAGGGAATACAACCACAAACTTTTCAAATGTTAAAGTTAGCAAATATACGAAGGGGACATGGGGGTCATGACCCCCTTGCTCCAAGACAATCATATATTATATTTAGGGTCGGATAATATATATACACAAGTTGAAAATGTATCTGACTAAACTTATTCAAGGAGGGAAATGGGGGGTCATGACCCCCCCCCCTTCAGAGCCCAGGAAAAGGTGTAAATAAAAAACAAACTTCATTTAAACACACAGAAGTGCAAAAACTGACACCTACGGCTAGCCCAAATTATTTCATAACCGTAATGTTACCTTTTATGAGACCATGATAATATTATTCGCGAAGACTGTATGTTTTGTCGTATCGAGTTTTTCTGAAAGAAAAGTGAATAAATTAAATGCAAATACAAAATGCAGATTTTCATCATCTTGGACTCCATTCAATATGAAAACAGAAATAGAAAAAATCTTTAAATATCATATAGATGATCATTAATAAAATTTAAAATTTAATTTCTTTGTCAGCTGTTTTAAGCAATATCTAGGTTTTGGTTAGTTGTCTAAATGCGACCATTTACGCAAGATTTTTCTAAGTCCCCTATTACACGATAGTTCTTTGCCTCTGACTCTTTTCGAACATAATGAAGAATGGCTGTAGTAGGTGTATGGTTCGTACTGTTGACACGGACGTGGTGGTAATCCTCATTGGCAAGTTCCATCACCTGATGAACTTGTGCACAAATTTGAAGATTTCTGTTGCCTTTGGTACGGACAGATCATTTAATTATATAGACATCAATGCTATTAACTAAAAACTGGGCGTAGACAAATCCTTGGCCTACCCGTATTTCACAGTTTTACGGGTTGCGATACAACATCTTCATTTTTCGGACGAGGCAAGAAATCTACGTGGGAGGCATGGAATTGTTATCATGAGGTGACGCATACCTTAACATGCATAGCATTACATCCCTACACAGAGCTTGATGGTGATAATTTAAATGGCTAGAACGCTTCACGGTAGTATTATATGATAAATACAGTAATTCGGACAGTGTAAATGATGTCAGCAAGGAGCTGTTTTGTCAGAAGACTATAATCTATCCAACAAAAATTGTCAGTACAGGGAAGATAGGACGTTTGCCTCTCAGTCTAGTTTCATTAACTTGCATACATCTGTCTCAAGTTAAAGCTCTCCCAGGGTTTCCATACTTTGAATTATAAATTGCCACAAATCGAAGAACAATGTACATATGGTTACCATGGATACCATTTTAAACATATTACTAAAAGATCCATTTATCTTTTTTTACCACACCACACCTTTTCAAAGGAATCTGATCACATAACGCTTTATGAATATTTCAAAACTTAGCGCAAATAATTTTTTTTTCTTAAAGACTAATATCGAACAAATTTTAACTGCATTTTATAGGTTTATTCAGAAATACAAACAAATAATAAGGGGACAATCAAAACGACAACACTTTTGGTGCTCAACTTTATAAATTTTGTTCTCAAAAGCTTCAAAACCGAAAGTTCTTTCATAAAAACCACCGAAAAAGCTCTGTTGTATTGTTGCAACTTGGCAAAGGCAACTGTGTTGGTATGTGCATTTTTTGTTTTATTTCACACAGCGAAGGTCGTAGAAACGAAAGCGAGTATACGATCAGAATGCTTTTGGCATTGAAAGACGACGGTCATGTTGGAGCGTACGAAATGTTTCAAAGAATTACAACAACAATTCCTGTATGTTAATCAGTATTTTAGTATCTTTTTCAGTGGTAGATTTGTTATTTAAGTGTTGTGATGGTATACACAGGCACCACAGCTTTGAAAAAAGCTCGCCCATAAGCCCTGTACTGACAATTTTTGCTGGACAGACTATAGGACAATGGAGAAACTTCCACCAACAAAAGATGCACTACTTCAACACTCAAAGCGGGCTATATATATCAGGCAGGAGTATGATGTACCAGTGAACACATTCAACAGTGAGCTCCTAGTCTGGAAGGCTGGGACTGGACTCAGAAAGAAGAAGGTGGATCATGGGTTCCTATATGAAACACTTTACCTATAGCTTCAAAGACATGTACTGAATTGGTGAAATGTAATTGTAAGAGTCAAAAAGGATACACTGGTAGATATGCTTGCAAAGCTGCTCGTTGGAATTGTACTGATCTTTGTAAATGTCAATGCTTGAAGACGACATAAGCAATCGATATATGTAGGTAGATAAATGCAATTCAACATCTTTCATATGTGATTTCTCTTGTATTTAAATTTTATATATTAATATGTATGTACAATGTAATAAATAAATAAATAAATTGGGTGGTGCAACAGCTCGTGGAGAACCAGGGCCTAGTGACTTGCAACTCACAACCATTCCTGTGTGCGTGTAGTTGGCAGGAATAGAGGGGACCTACAGGTTTTTGCCGAGTCCGAACGGCTAAATGAGAAGCACTTTTTCATGACAAGTATACTCTTGGAGGATTCGTCAGTTCCTCGCAAGAGGCAGAACCTCGGATAAAACATTTCTGTTTTTAGGTGGCACGGCTGGAAATCGAACCCACACCTTCGGCATGACAGTCCTACGCACTAACCATCATGCTACGAGGTACTACATGTACCAGTGACGAAGCGTCCATATATTGAGTGGAATGAGTGCTTCCGTAAGACAGTACACAAAATGCTCAAAGCAAAGAATTTTAATATTCGAAAATTGAAATTGTAGAAACATTAAATACCTTTACATCATTGACCTATTATTATAGTATGTCAACGATTTACATTTTCTTGATATCTAATATTAATAAATTATCTCCTATATTAATTAATTATTTCCCAATATTAGGTATTACATATCACCGGAAATGATTATTATCTTTTAATAAAATCACTCACGAGAACAACGCTTAAATCTGCACATCATCTAACCAAACCCACAAATTTCCATTATACGCCAAGCCAAGCCATTTGAGAATGCGTAACATCACTCCATTCTCCATTATAAAATACTATACGAGAGTTTTTGCTCTAAAATGCGCAACAGCTTGGCATTCTCTGATTTTACCTTCTTAACTCAAATTCCGTCCAAAATTCAAAGTAAAATCTGATGATTTCTTTCTGTTTGCCCAACGTGTGAAGAATGAGTTGAGTGAATTCATTATGAAAATTCAATAGCAAAACTAAAGAAGTATTGAGTCGTTTCCTGCCGCACATTCCTATTGAAAAAGGGGTAGTTTTAGTTTTATACTTTGGATCTTTGGTGTTGTGATTGTGTGTGTGTGAATGCAAATCGTATATAGTGTTTCATCCATAAGAAATGCATTGATTGGTGTTTTTTTTCTATTTGATTTAGTTTTTTGGGCGATATTGTTTTGTTTGTGATTGCTTTGGCGTTTTGCTTAATGCTTATGAGTACCTGCAAATGCATAGCAGAGTGTTTCAAATTAATTATTTCGGCTAGAGGAAATACATTTTGTATACTCTTTATAATATTATTAGGCGAAAAAAGCGGTATGATATAAATTCTAAATTAAAGGACTTTTATTTTTTGAGTTTTGAGTTGTGTGCTTCCGCTTCCGAAAAAGTCACGCCTCGTGCCTGACATGTACATGTATGTATGTACATGTACATATGTATATCTTGCTTCATTTTCAACCTTATATCTTAGAATTTAATATTTTTGTCACTCGATTTAATAATTTAATAGTTTGTTATTAATATATACTTATACAACCTAACTGAAATGTATTCGCATTTAACTTATTCATTTTTCTTTCAGAAAAACTCGAAACGACAAAAAACACAGTCTTCGCGAATAATATTACCATGGTGTCATAAAAAGTAACATTACGGTTATGAAATAATTTGGGCTATGCTCTATCCAACAAAAATTGTCAGTAAAGGGAAGATAGGACGTTTGCCTCTCAGTCTGGTAGCATTGGCTTGCATACATCTGTCTCAAGTTAAAGCTCTCACAGGGTTTCCGTACTTTGATTTATAAACTGCCACAAATCGAAGATCAATGTGCATATGGTTACCATTGATACCATTTCAAACATATTAAAAAAAAGATCCATTTATCTTTTTTTACCACAGCACACCTTTTTAAATGAATTTGATCACGTAACGCTTTGTGAATGTTTCAAAACTTAGCGCAAATAACTTTTTTCTTCTTAAAGACTAAAATTGTACAAATTTTAAGTGGATTTTATAGCTTTATTCAAATATATAAACAAATAATAAGGGGACAATCAAAACGACAACACTTTTGGCTCTCATCTTTATAAATATTGTTCTCAAAAGCTTCAAAACTGAAAGTTCTTTCATAAAAACCACTGAAAAAGCTCTTTCGTACTGTTGCAACATGGCAAAGGCAGCTCTGTTGGAATTTGAATTTTTTTTTTATTTCACACAGCGAAGGTAGAAGCGAAAGCGAGTATACGATCAGAATGCTTTTGGCATTGAAAGACGATGGTCATGTTGGAGCGTACGAAATGTTTCAAGGAGTTGCAACAACAATTCCTGTATGTTTATCAGTGGTTTAGTATCTTTTTCAGTGGCAGGTTTGTTATTTGAGTGTTGTGATGGTATACACTGGCGCCACTGTTTTGAAAAAAGCTCGCCCATAAGCCCTGTACTGACAATTTTTGCTGGATAGACTATAGCCGTACGTCGAGTCAGTTTTTGCACTTCTGTGTGTTTAAATGCAGTTTGTTTTTTATTTATACTTTTTCCTGGGCTCTGAGGGGGGGGGGGTATCATGACCCCCATTTCCCTCCTTGGATAAGTTTAGTCAGATACATGTTAAACTTGTGTTATATTATCCGACCCTAAATATAATATATGACTGTCTTGGAGCAAGGGGGTCATGACCCCCATGTCCCCTTCGTATATTTGCAAATTTTAACATTGGAAAAGTATGTGGTTGTATTCCCTGACCCCAAAAATGTATACCTAGACACCAAGTTTGGGATCCTAAGTGATTTAGAAGCCAAGATATTAATAATATACCTAAATTTCAAAATGGCGGCTATAAAATCCAAGATGGCTGACCACCGAGATGGGTCCTACCCTAAATCTCAAGCTATGGACCTAAGTAGTACCTACAAAAAATTTGGTGCTTTTGTCCGGCAAAAACACATCATCTCGAAATTTGACGCTAAGCGACCCCACTATATACGATTCTTTATAAATTGCTACTAAATTGTATTCTGAAAAGTACCTACTTAACGATAAATCCTGGCATTTGTCAAATATTTTTTAATTGTTTTCTTCTGTTACACTGAGTTCTGTTATAAATAAGTCTGAAATAGTCTGGTGTATACTGCATAAATTGTAGTAATAAAAAATAGTCTTTTGAAGAAAGTTCCAAGGATATTTCAGTGTTCCCTTCAAAATTGTTTTTAAAGGGTGTGTTTTTAGACGTGTGATTTTCGAGACGAAATAAAGTCAGTCGCATATAATTTAATGTAATGGCCAAGAATTTAGTCTTATTATAAAGTGAGTGGCCGCCGCAATTAGCTCGAATAAATTCCAGCCGAGAGGCCCAATTTTCGACCACTTATTTGATTATGATTTCGTAAAAACAGTTGTTTTCACAAAAATTATGGTTTCTTTGGACCGAAACATTTAATATTTCCCACAGGATTGAACTTTTAACTTTTTTCAAAACTCTCTCCCTTTATCGACTGGCATAGTTAAGTCAAAAATAATCTTCTATTCATTGAGAGATATTATTCATGATAATTTTCAAAATAAATCTAATCGGAGAGCTTTTCTATAGTGATTTCCAAAGCTTTACAAAAACAATATTCTTTTCTCCATCACAAAACTATGGCTACGGTACACGATTTGTTTCTTACTGATGATTCATTTAGAACTTTTTTTTTAAATTTGAAATAAAAGCATAAAATTTGATGATTATGCCTTATTATTCCACCAATTCACCACCAAGTAGATACAATGGTAGTTCGAACTTCGAAACTCACTTCGTTAAGAGAACGCTGATTCTTACGTCGTTTTCAGTTGGACTTTTGGAGTATACTCTTTTTCCACTCCTCTTTCACTCCTACTACTCCAAATTTTTCATATTCCATTGGAATATGACGGAACGCAATACCAAACAAAAACCATGAATACACAATAATTTGAAAAATTTGGTTGTATGGAGAGATAAAATAAAATTTGAACCACTTAACCAATTTCAATGAAATTTTCAGGAATGATGAAATGTTACAAACTTTAATCATTTAAAAAAATAACTACCCATATGACACATCCAATTACAAAAACAAAGTACAAAAAACAAAAGAATTTCTCAAAATTAACAAAAACCTGGGTTGTGTTCCTAGCTCATTTTTTAGATAATGCACTTTTAACCAATTCGTGCATACAAAGTATTTGGCCACCCCCAGTCTTTAAAAAAATATATTTTTTTTTTCATATTTAGTTGTATCTATTTTAGCTGCATACATTTGAAAGAAAACAATCGATTTTGATTTAATTTTCAGACATGGAAATAGTCTATAGGAAGTTATACACAATCTTCGCCTACTGACACGCCCATTTTTTAAAAGTTTTTATCTTATATGTATGTATTTCGATAAGATTTCTTCAAAAAAAAAACTGTAAAATGAGTGATTTTAGGCATTTAAAGTTAAAAATGTTCTTTTTTGGGGTAATAACATTGTTTTCATTCACGCTATTTTATTTGTATTGATTTGCACACGGCTTCCGTTTCCTTACTCTGCCTCCTCTTCTCCCCTCTTTTTCGGCTTATCTTTTCTCACCTCCTCTAGTTCCTTTATCCACTCTACCCCCCTTACTTTTTCGTCCATTATTTCCCCCATTTTTTCTCTATTGATTTTCCTTCATTTACGGCTGACCTGCATCTTTTTATAGCATGTTCCCGCGTCTTTTGTTCACCCTCATATATATATGATGCACATTCTCTTTTCTTCTCGTTACCAGTACCGCATCTTTCTCGCACCTCATTCCCCAAACTGACTCTTGCTATTCTCCTTGTTCTTTCTGTCTTCCACCCCGCTTTCAAATATTTAGGGATCCCCTCTGTCATTACTTCCTTATACCACCTGTTGTATCTGGATTCTTTTATTCTTTCCTTTCTTTCCTTTTTCTGCTCTCCCCTGCCTTCTCTTTCAACTTCTTCATACCCAATCACACTGTCTTCTCTTTCCTCATTTCCCTTCCTTTCTTCTCTCCCTTGATCCCCCAGTCCATCTCTCTGCCTCCCTTTCACCTCCTCTAAACATTCCCTTGCTATTTCGCTTCCTTTTTCCTCCTGGTAGTTTGTCTTCCTTATTCCATGCCCTTTTCCACGCCTCTATCATTATCCTTTCCCTTTTTGTTTCCTCTCTTACCATGTATCCTGGAGTTTGCCATTCTACCCCAAGCTTCCATTTGATGTACCTCTCTTGAATCCTTTCCGTTTTTGTCTCTTCTCCCTTCCACATACTTCTACCCCCTATCCCATCACCGTCCACACCAGGGTGCAGGGTGTCAAAAAGCCACATCTTCCTCTCCCAAACCTTCTCCAATTTCTTCCTTTCAATCCCCATTCTTTCTTCATGGCCACTGCTGCCTTTTTAATTCTGTCCCTTTATGTTCATGGTATTGAATGCTTGGAGTTTTTCCCAACAAAATATCCATTTTTCTTAACTCAAATGTCGTAAACGTACTTTTTAAGCATTGAGAAAAATACATGGCATAGGGCGTCAACAAAACGTCTCCATCCTTCACGTTCTGCTGCAAGGTACTTTAGCTGTGGCCACGTCTTTCTCTGGGATTCTGCTTCCGCTAAGACAGTTGATTTCCATGTTGTTCTTGGTCTCCCAACCCGCCGTGCACCCTGAGGATTCCATTCAAAGGACTGCTTTGCAATTTCATCGTTTGGTTTCCTCAGTGTGTGACCAATCCAACGCCATTTACGCTTTCTTATGTCGACGTCCAGCAGCTCTTGACTTGTCCTGCGCCACAATTCCTCATTTGATATTATTTGTGGCCAGCGAATCTTTAGGATGTGGCGTAAACAGCGATTCAGCCTGCAATGTCTTCGAAATGATAGACGTGAATTTCCAGGTTTCACAAGCATATAACATCAGCACGGATTTGACATTGGATTCGAAGAATCTCAACTTAGTGCGTAAGTAGATTTGACTTGATTTCCAGAGAGTACCGAAGGCAGCACGAGCTTTATTTATTCTACTTTTGACGTCCAGATCCGTACCACCGTTTGCAGAGACAATACTGCCAAGGTAGTTGAACTGTTCCACTACTTCAACTGGCGTCTCCTGTAGAATAATAAGCTGCTGTGTGGAGTGGCCTGTGAGCATTATTTTTGTCTTTTTGCTGTTTATTCTTAGACCAATCGATTCTCCCTTCACTTGCAGTGTTTGGCACATCCCGTTCAGCCCACTGATGTTATTTTCCAAGCGACATATGTCATCGGCATAGTCTAAATGACTGAGCCTTTCGAACGGTCTCTATTGAATGCCCTGTCGCTCAGCTGTACCAACACTGGCCGTCAATACGTCGTCCATCGCCAGCAGGAAGAGAATTGGTGATAGAACATCCCCTTGTCTCACACCCTGTTGCACTTCGAAGGAGTCGGATAGCTGCCCATTGTGCAAAACAAAACACCTTCCGTTGTAAGACTCTTTAATAATGGCAACCATTTTTGGTGGAATTCCTCTACCAAGCAACGATCTCCATAGTCCATATACATTCTCGGTTAACTCGATCAAAGGCTTTCTCAAAATCCACGAACATTAGGTAAAGCGGTGATTGAAATTCCATCGACTGCTCGAGGACGATACGCAGGGTGTTGATATGGTCGACACACGATCGACCACTGTGGAAGCCAGCTTGATGCCTCTTGAGTGTAGACTCGATTCTATCCTTTATTCGCTCGAGAATGATGGTTGCCATTAGTTTTGGGAAAACGGACAAAACAGTGATACCACGCCAATTGTTGCAATTCTTTAAGTCACCTTTCTTTGGCAACTTAACAATCACACCATCCTTCCAGTCCCTGGGATAGGTTTCGTTTTCCCAAATGTTTTGTATCAGCGGATGTAAAATACTAGCCGCTGTTACGGGATCGGCTTTCAGGAATTCAGCTGGTATTCCGTCCAGTCCAGCTGCCTTGTTGTTTTTGAGGAGATTTATTGATGTAAGGATTTCCGATTCTGACGGGGGTTCCATGTCAATACCCCTATAGGACCTGCGCATCTCGTTTAGTTGGGGCACTTCAGCACTCTGCTCAACTGAATCCTCATTTAGCAGGGCACAAAAATGGTCCTTCCATCTACGAAGCTGATCCTCAATTGATACCAAAAGTGTGCCATCCGCATCCATTACAGGATGATTGGTGTTGCTTTTTTTCCCGATATCATCTTTGGCTATTTGGTACAATTCCCGGATATCTCCTCTTCTGGCAGCGATTTCCGCACTATCTGCGACTCCATCTACCCTCACCCACTTGTCACGTCTCACACAGCGATAGACCATCTTATGTGCAATGCGGTACTCTCTTCGCAAGTCAGCCTTTCGTTGAATATCTGCTTCGGCATTTATTTGAATTTTCAACGATTTGCGAAGTTCGCTCTTATCCCAGGTGTCTTGGGATATCCAAGAGTCTCTACGTCTCGTTCGCTTGGGTACAATTTCGGATCCAGTCTCCATAAAAACACTTTTAATTTCACCCCACATCTCATCAATTGTTGAATGCTGGATTCCGTTTAATGACGAGGCTCTGTCGTTAAGGGTGGTGACATAGTTTCGATATATGTTGGGGTCATTTAAAGCATTAGTAATGAATTTTGAGCTCCTTGCTGCATCCTGCGCTGGTTTTTGTACGGCAGCGGTTCGTAGTTTGAGACTCATCAGAACCAAATGGTGGTCGCTTCCCACATCGGCATAAGCTACATAAACCTCCAAATGTTTTTTTTTATTATTTTCGTATTGCTGATTCTTTTTGCAAAATAAAATTGCCTACAGGCTTAAAATATAGAAGAAATCTTCGTTTAAAATAAAAGCTTTAAACTTGGTGATTTTTGGAGTTTTGTGATTTTGTCAAGGTTCTTAAAAATGTATACTCATGTATCGTCAAGATATTCAGTGATTTCAGTTATATTTATTTAGAATATTCGCCCGGAAGTCTGCAGAAATTCTGGTGAATTCTACTTTGTTCCTTCTCCAGTTTTTTCTGCTCGAGGATTCAAACTGGCTCGGATCAAGAGCTGATCCGTTTTTGTCCAGTTCATCTACCATTTCATTCCCAAAAATATCACGATGTCTTGGGACTCATTTTAGGGTAACAGTAGGTGTGTTTTTTTTTGCAAGCCCGGGGGAATCGGACGGAAAAAACGACATCGGGGCTAGCGACGCCATTACAGGAAAAAAAAAATGGAGTTTCCATACAAACTGTCGATAACATGTATGAAATTCATGTCGGTAACACAGTTTTTATCTGGGCTAAAGTTAAGCCCCGAAAATTCTCTGGGCTTAGCTAAGCCCGAAGGGGCTTAGTTGTTGTTGCTTTTACCATGTAAACTGCTTAGCCCCGACGTCGTTTTTTTTTTTGTCAAAGCCCATTCGGGCAAGGAAAAAAACACACCTAGTGGTTGTTGCACCTTTACCTTATAGTGATTGATGAAATAGCTTTAATTGTCTATGAAGATGTCGATATTACTATTGACTACTTCATGAGAGATAAGGTGTATTGCGGCTGCGCAAACTGCAAGCACCTCCACTTGGAATACACTGCCAAAGTTTGGAAGCTTTATTGATCTGTTGATAGGTGGGTTTTCCGAGTAGATACCTGACGCTACCAGCTCGTTTGTTATGGAACCTTCAGTAAATACCAAAATAAGATTTGTATTACTCTGTTTTCATTCCAGAATTCCCTTGTTGGGATATCTGTCATCACCACAGGGCTAACATCTATGTGGGGTGTGATGAAGTTTGTTTGAACGTCTATGTCCATAAAGCTCGTTATTATTGTATGACCGTTGTGGCCCTTTTTCCAGTTAATAAGACTGTTTAAGTCTTAAAGCACTTTTGGGCGCCATCTCTTTCGTTAACAGATCGATTGGGGCTAGTGAAAGGAAAGTTTCTAGGGCAGCCGTTGGTGTAGTTTTCATAGCACTGGTTGTGCAAATCCAAGCTATTTTTTTGATTCTTTTCATGGCTTTGAGATTGGTTTCATTATCTAAGGCTGACAGTGACAACCCAGACCATGCGTACGTAAGACTTGGCCATATTGTGGCTGTGTACATCCAATGAATTGTTCTGGGGCTGGGACCCCATTTTTTCCCAGAGCGTTGAACTGGATGCTTAGTGGAAGGTGTAGTTAATATACAACAAATACCTACACTGCATGCAAATTCCGAGATGTTAGTCTGACAGATGGATCGATACAATTTAGCAACATTTATTGCTGTCCCTAAAATTTTGCAACACCCAGCTATAACCCAATAAATCGATTTAAATGAATAAATAACTTTTTTCACTGCAAAACTTGGTCCAACAACAATAAATTAAAATAAAGCCAATAAAACAAATAGTCAATACATTTAGGTTCTTAATTTTATTATTATTCATTTAGAATGTAGCATAAATTATGAATATAACAATGTAGATATACTATGGATGTAATGTATATAAAAGTGTCAAAATATATATTGTGATTTAAACAGCAACTTGACTAATACCACCATGTCCTTGACTACCACGAATTCCTTGGGCACCGCTTAATCCATGACTGCCACCAAATCGTTGACCTTGACTAGCACCACCAAGTCCTTGACTACCGTGATGTCCATGACCATGATTTCCTCCGAATCCTTGACCAGCAGCACCATGTCCGTGACTACCGTGATTTCCGTGACCACCTCCTAGTCCTTGACTACCACCTAATGCTTGATTGATACCATTTGATCCTTGATTGGCACCACCAAGACCTTGATTACCGTGAATTGCTTGTTGACCTCCTTGTTGAGCTCCTTGTCCTTGAATACCACGAACTCCTTGACTACCGGCTAATCCTTGACTATTGATGCCATTTGATTCTTGATTAGCTCCACCAAGACCTTGGTTACCATGAATTCCGTTACTACCTTCTAATCCTTGACTACCGGCCAAACCTTGACTGATGATGCCATTTGATCCTTGATTAGCACCACCAAGTCCTTGGTTACCATGAATTCCTTG
The DNA here is from genome assembly GCA_963921185.1 of Dasysyrphus tricinctus. Classification (NCBI taxonomy): domain Eukaryota; kingdom Metazoa; phylum Arthropoda; class Insecta; order Diptera; family Syrphidae; genus Dasysyrphus; species Dasysyrphus tricinctus. The sequence goes on from OY992531.1 coordinate 222,927,973, forward strand.
TTGACCTCCTTGTCCTTGACCACCACGAATTCCTTGACTACCTCCTTGTACTTGGTTACCAGCTAATCCTTGATTAATGATGCCATTTGATCCTTGATTGGCACCACCAAGACCTTGGTTACCTTGACTACCTCCTAATCCTTGACTACCGGCTAATCCTTGATTTCCATGCTGGCCATGGTGTCCATGATGTCCATGTTGTCCATGTTGACCATGTTGACCATGTTGACCATGTTGTCCATGTTGTTGAGCAGTTACAGCTACGATCACAACTGAGAGTACAATGAAAAACTTCATATTGATTGTTTAATTATGTTTATGTATATCGATCGCTGTTTAAACTTAGACTGATACTAACCTAGTAAAAATCAATCAATATATATAGCAATTTGAGAAGAATAATTAAGTCATTTATACATATAAATATTGTATTTGTAATATAAAAAATAAAAAAAGCGTTTTTTTATTTGACCGAAAAACTAGTTTACATTTTGGTTAAATTTAATTAATTTATTTAATACAACAAAGTAAAACTAGAATAATTTTAATTCCTGTATTAGGGCTAGTTATTGGATTCTAAGAAATAATATGTAAGAGAAAAGAGAACACCATTATGATACAATTGATGGAGCTACAGTGAAATTCGGACGGTTTAGTAACTTCTATATTTCTCATAAATTTTCATGATTTTTGTCGAAAACTTACAGCTATTTTGTTTTGGATTAAAAATTTGTAAAATTCCATGTTACCAATCAGAGCACATCTATAATCCAATCATCAACCATCCACTTCAAAGTTTTGAACCCTATTATTAATAAACCCTATTAATAAAAAGTTTTATTATAATTAATTCCGTCACGTAAAAGGAATCCAAAATCCGTTTGCTTTTTCATAAACGCATGTTAGAGACTTTTGGATCCAAATAAAAGTTATGTGACGCTGAATACAGCCATTTTAAGCTAAAAGCGTTTAGAGGTTGAATAGTGACTACATAAGGATTTACTATGACATCTAAACGTAATAGATTTTTCCCATTTTGTACTTTTTTGACACAAGGGACTTACACAACGTTAAAAAAAAAGCCTTAACAAAGGCTAATACACTGCGTAACTAATTCACCCGTTGAGATATGTTTAAGCGAATTCAAATGAAAACAGCTGCGTATATCTTCAACTGTTTTCTTTTTCTCGTTTAAAATCTACTAATTTGGCTTATAGCACTCGCATGCGATGATTAAAAAAACCTATTGACAATATAGGCTATTGATTATGTCCAAAAAAATGTGAAAAATCGCATTTTTTGTTTTTTTTTTTTAACGTATTTGCTTATAACTTTCTTACCAGCAGAGATAGGTATAGGTATTGTTCCATAGAAAAGGAAGATAATTAAATTTCCTTTAATATAAATTTAAAAAAAAAAAACCGTTTGGATAAAAATTGACCGGGAAATAGTCGTTCAAACTAGGCTGATTTTAAGTTTTTAAATCTTTATGAATGGCATTTTGATGGACTTGTTCGATCAAATGCTCAAACAGGGTGTATAAGGGAGTCATTACCAGTTAAGTCAAAAATAAAAGTCAAGTTTAAATTTTTTCCCAGTTTTAGGGTTGCCATCTAATTTTTTCAAAATTTAGAATAATTGTCAAAATCAACACACTTGCTTTTACAAAGACGGGTTTTGAGCACATGTTAGCGTATACCTCCTTGAAAAAAATTGTGTTAGACCAGTTTTACGGTTGAAGGTCCTTGCAAGACCAGCTCAACATCTTCTAAGTAGGTATTAAGATTAGATTAAGATTAAGATTTAATTTTATTTCAATTGATAAAGTACAAACTTAGAAATAAATACAAAGATTAATAAGCATGGCTCATAGGCCGTCTGCCGGTTAGTTTTCTACTCTTAACATTGTGAGAAAAAATACAATAAAGGTATTATACGAGTTATCCAAAACAAAAGATTATAACTGTTATATAAACAAAAACAATTTCAGCAAAGAAAAATAAAATGCCAGAATGTTACTTTACATAATAATAAAAACAAGATCCCTTATCATCATAGCTGGGAGCTTTATATTTAACAGATTAAAGTTTAAAAATATGTATTGGTTATATCAAAGCTTTTAGTTTAGCTAAAACAAAATTTAGAATGTAATTGGATCTAAAAAGATAGACAAATGTAATAAATATTATAATCTATACATAATAATAAATTAAATAAATTTAAAGAAGCGAAAAGAAAAAAATCGAGTATAGTATAGTAAGGATAAAAATAGAATATAATACTTTTAACGAGTGTTATACAATTCTAAAGCTTTTAGTTTGGCTAAAACAAAAAAAGGGAGCAAATTAAAGACTTGCAATATCGTATGGTGTTGGGCTTTTAGTTTAGCTAAAACAAAATTATATTAGATTTAATTCTAACGTTGATCTAAAGAAGATTGACGTATGTATTTCGATATGAGATTGCATGTGAGAAAAACCGAATGAAAAGCCTCCAACCACATTCTCCATTTAGAACACCTAGACATTCTTCCAATGATACAAAATTTTTACTAAAATACAATCTTCGGATTTCTTGCAAGATTGGACATAGGGCCAGAAAATGAAAAATATTTTCAGTTAGATTGAGGTTGCACAATGAACAATTGGGATTAGTATCAATCCTGTGTGGCCTATAATTGAGCTCTAGCATCTCCGTCCGGGCTTTGAATATCAGACTCATCTCCCTCACGGTAAATTCATTTCGAAAGTAGTTTGTTTCCCTCAATCTGAGGTTGAGTTTGCTGTATATTGTCCTCGACACAGACTCCCTCGCCCTATCGAGACAGCTCTGGAACATTTGGTCATCGATGATAGAAATCCACTCGTAAAGAGCAGGCCTCCAAAGATCTGGGCTATCTACAGAAAGGGTCAAGGGAAAGTTGTGCGCCGAGGCTAACTCATACCAGTCCTTAAAAGGGGTATACTGACACCTTAATGAGACTAAGAGAATCCTCTTTTGCAGATTGTTGTTTGATCTTTGCATTACCTTGATGATATAGTCTGCATTTGCCTTTAAGCTCTTTATAAAAATTGGAGGCAGTCCCGATTCGACGTGTATTGCATAAGTAGGCGTATTTGATGGTAGCCTAAAGATACGCTTGAAAAAATATCTTTGGACAGCTTCAATTTTATCTAATTGCTTGTATCCATTAACTTCATTGCCATAGCAAAGACAGCTCTTGATGGTTGCATCAAACACTTTAAACTTGGAAGCTGAATCTACATGTTTGTTGTTAAAGAAATTTGACCACATACAGTTTATTGCTGCTTTTGCCACACTTACTTTATTTTTTATGTGAACACCAAGATTCAAATTGTGTGTTAGTGTGAAGCCTAGATATTTGAATTCACTCACAACTTCTATATTGGAGCCATCGAGGGTCCAAGTACGATCATTTCTAGTGCTACGATTTTGGGATCTAAAAACCATTATTTTAGACTTCTCAGTGTTGATTTTGAGGTCCCACATATCACAAAAGAGTTTTAGCTTGTTTTTTTGAAGCTGAAGTGTGACTGCATTATCAGATAAGATTACAAGGTCATCCGCGTAAAGCAAAACTTTGATAAATAGATCGCCAAAAGTAACGCCACCAGGGATATGATCTTCAATATCGTTTATAAAGAGTGAGAAGATTAAAACACAACCCTGTGGCACACCCGCATCAGATCTAAACTCTTTCGGTCATGTTTGAGAGGAGCTGTTCATAAATTCGTAAAAATTTGGTTGAAAGTCCAATAGCTGCGAGTTTAAATAGCATCGATCTTCTATTTACGGTGTCAAAGGCGGATTTAAAATTAACGAAAAATGCATACAAATTAGTTTTTTCTCTAAAAAACGCCTAGCAATACTCGTGAGAGCAAAGATTTGGTCGATTGTTGAGAGATTAGCACGGAATCCAGCCTGGGAGCAGCTTATTCTGTTGTTTCTTTCAACCCAACTCACAAGTCTAAAGTATAGAATTTGAGTAAAAAGTTTTCGAAAAGAGCTAAGAACAGAAATGCCTCTATAGTTTTCACAAAGATTAGGGTCACCCTTTTTAAAAACTGCTGAAATGGACGAAGAATGAAAACAGTCTGGAAAATTCTCTTCATTAAACATTTTGTTGAACAACACTAAAATGTATTCCAAGAACTGAGAACTAGCGTTTTTGTAAAATTCAGCTGGTATACCATCTGAACCAGAAGCCTTATTATTTTTCATATTTTTGAGAGCAGCAAGCAGTTCTAACATTGAAATTGGAGTATCCAATTCCTCAATATATATGAACGGAAGTGCATAGCTAATAGACATTTGACTTGGGTCTACCAGAAGAAGTTTTTCAAAATGTAATGCAAGTATATCAACTCCAATGGGTGATTTAACAGACCAATTACGGTTACTTAAAATGCGCACATTAGCCCAAAAGGCTCTAGAATCACGGCTTTCAAGCAGATTAGCAGCTGATTTTCTTAAAAATTGTTCTTTTTTTTTGCTTGCATATATTTTTAAAAGCATAATTAGACTGCAAATAAAGCGTCTTAAAAGCAACATCATTTGTATCTCTAAAAAGTTTTAAAAACTTGAAAGATTTCTCTCTACTTTTCCTGCAATCACTGTCATACCAACTGGATTTGAAAAGTCTTCCACTATTATTTGAGTATGTGATCATTGACTGTCTTATGGTTTGGAAAACTAAATCTGTTGCTTGATTTATTGTGCTGGTAATTTGATCTGGGAGATTAGTTGAATTTCGGGAAAGAAGTAGGTATTAAAGAAATAACTTTTATTATTTTGGAATACCTAACTCGTCTGGCACTATTTTGTCCATATAACGAAAGGCATAAGCTACCAAATTCCCCGGTTTGTGAAAGTAGATTTGTAAGTTTTGATAATTATTTAAAAAATTAGAAAGCAAAAGGAAAAAAAATAACCAACTTTATAACATTACCTAAGGGCCGTCTGGCATGCATTTTCGACAGCCAAACTAATCTGGCACAATTTTGTCTCTATTTAAGGAGACATTAGCAAATAGGTATATATTGAAAACCCGCTTTGTAAAACAAGGTTTGACAGTTATTTGAAATTAAAAAAAAAACAATTTCTTATAATAGGTACCTACTTTGAAAATGTTGAGCTCGTCTGGCAAGGACCTTCAACCGTAAAACTTGTCTGATACTATTTTTTTTTTCATGTTCGTGAAGGTATAAGCTAATATGTGTTCAAAATTCGACTTTGTAAGAGCAAGTGTGTTGATTTTGGCAATTATTCTAAATTTTGAAAAAAAAATTTGATGGGTTGCCATGTGAACTGTGAAAATTTTTAAATTTTATTTTTATTTTTGACCCAGTTTGAGTGTATAATCTAACAAGTCTATCAAAATAGCCAAAAATGCAATTCATAAAGCTTAAAACTTAAAATCTGCATTGTTTGACGGACTATTTATCGGTCGATTTTCATCCAAACCTTTTAATTTTAAATTTTTGTTTAAGTAAATTTAATTATCTTTGTTTTATATAAAGCTATGCCTATACCTATTTCTGCTGGTAAGAAAGTTATAAGCAAATACGTAAAAAAAAAACAAAAAAAATGCGATTTTTCACAATGATTTTGTTAAAATTTAGCTAATTAAAAATTTTGTAAATTAAAAAAAAAAATCCATTTAGTGGTAAATTTTATTCTCTACAAAAAAGGTCTTGAGAATTATTTCGAAATTTTGCTTTGTTTTCGAGTTATATGCAAAAAACCAAAAAGGGTGCTTTTGCACCCCCCTCTAAAAAATGCACCCTCCATTTTAATAGCACTCCACGGTTTTCTCATCTTCAATGACCCCTTTTATGATTTTTACAATGAAATCCCATGAACGTCTTACTTCGTTATTATATGACATAATCAATAGCCTAATAAGACAAGCAGGTATGCGCGACCCCGTCACCCGGGGATAAAAGCCGAAAATGTGTGCAAAAACTATTTATTTTTAAATTTAATGTTTATCTGTTTTTAAAGTGATAGATAACACTGCGAGATTAGCTTAAACCGAAAGCAAAATTGTAATAGTAATAGCTTTTAATCTGGGGATGTTTAAGATGACCTTACAAAATGAAGATTTGAATAAAATTTAAATGTGTAATATAGTTTTAATTTTTACGGTATCGGCAGTTTAGTTTTGCCTTCAAAGGTGTGATGTAATAGTAAAACAATAACTGTCACTAAATTGCTATTTTATAAGGGGCATGGACAAGCAAGGAAATCATATGACGAACCCATAACTATTGATGTTTGTTACTTTTCGTCTAGTCTCGTTTACTTTTGTTTTCGAATTGGATTTAGGATCGCTCACGAGTGCGCCTAACTTAAGTGAAACGTTCAATAATTGATGAAATTCGAATTGAAAAAAAAAAAAAACAGACGGATTATATGATAGCTATAACATAAGTTACTATGGGTGACTTCTCCTCTTTTTGATGATTTATTCATTAAGATTAGCATCAGTGAGTTGCCGATTAGTTATAGTTCTAAATTAAGTCTGTTTATACTGATCTGGTGGACTTTACGACTCTACGAATCTGTTTTTTTTTTATATTAAAAGAATATATCGGCGGCATCGTCACATCTGTTTATGTTTAATGGAAACTTTTTCCTGTTTTTTGAGAAAAAATTCGACCTGACTTAATTTTTTTTTCTGACAGAAGTAGACTCCATTATTCTGACGGAAGTATGGTATATATTCTTAATATTATATTTACATTGTTTGATGCCATCTATTGTCTATTTGTCTTGAGTCTGGGAGGATTCGAAAAGAGAAAGAGATTTTTGTTTGATATGAATAAGCTGCAGAGATTTAAAATAGTGAATAAATTAATTTGTTCAGCTAGAAGCCATGTGGCCTATTACACCATCTTACGAAATTGTGATAACAAGCATTTATGCAACTTTGTTAAAAATCGAGATTTTGTGATATATATGTACATTTTATTTCAAATATAAAATAATTATACTTGTGAATTACAAGTCACAAACAGCAACATTGTCGTGAGGAAAACATTCATGAAAAAGGATAGAAATTCGTTTCATAAAAGGACGGAAATATAGTAAATTAAAATTAGTCATTTTAATTTTTGTGATTTTTATTTTTTTTAAAGAGTGATGCTAGAAGTTTGGAATGATGGCTTTTCTTGACTTATATATTTGGTGAAAGTTTGGAACTTCTTACTTACTGCTACTCGGATCAAATAATTACTTTACAGAGTCATAAACTATCAACTAGTAAAATCTTGAATGTCCGCATCGATTAATTTTAACAGGCATCCAAATGACAACTAAATAATAAGATTTAGGAAACCAATCACCCAATTGGAAATTTGCAGTTTTTATACTTACAAGTACGTCCAGCCCTCGAAACTCGAGTGCTAATAACACTTTCGTCTAGTTGGAAAAATTCTAGAAAATCGTTGGCTACGATGTCGATAAATTAAAAAAATCTGAAATTTTGATGAATTTTTACTGCTCCAGAAAAAGGTAATTTTTAGGCACTGGGGTGACATTTGGATCGAAATATCCTTTTTGCTGGAAAAATATAGTTTGTCCCCTAGATTTCAAGCCATTAACTGTCAAATTCCATTAAAGGATGACTAAGATGTCGATAGATTAAAAATGTTGTATCAGCAACTCGATTGCACAATGGCAACTCTCGTTTACGATATTTCTTCTCTCTATGAAATTATGTTTATCTTCTTTTTAATTTTTGCCACGTCATTTATAACCTCACTTTGAGTTTCGCTTTCCGCCAACGAGGTCAATTCTTTATACTTACTTTATAAAAATTATATTATATAAGTTGAATTACACATCACATTGAACTGAACAAGTCTTTCATTTTAAACCTGACTGAAATTCAACATTGTAACTGACATATCACCATATGCCTTTAGAGTGCGCTTTGTGGGTACCAACTTGAGATATCAATTTCTCAATTAGCGATGATGTCGCCCCCGTGTCCACTTGAAAAGTAGTTTGGGTTTCGTTTATGCCTAAACGAATAAACAATTTGTGTCCCCTGCGTTCCAACTCCCAAGCTGACGAAACTTGTTCTGGGATAGTGAAGAGTGTTTTCTCATCATCTTTTGTAAGCTCAGTGGTTGCTTCCACTAGCTGATGAATTGAATGAGCTGATTCGTGGACTCCTTTTCTATTGTCTGTGCTTTGTTTCTTTCCTGCCCGCCCACGTGACTTTGAATGTCTATACTTCTGTTTCTTCTTCGTGAATGAAGATCCACCTTCAGATCGCTGTGCGGCTGACAAACATACGCTTTTGATGTGACCCTTCTTATTGCAGAGATCACACACTGAATCTAGTTGGCGGCAATCGTTTCGATCGTGGTATATATTGCAACCTGGACAAGACCTTCTTGCTTGGCTATCATTAGTTTTCTTGAACTTGTGAGCTGCATTTACTAAGTTAACCTCAGCAGATGAAATGCATTTTCCTTTGTCTTTTAGGATTTCACTTGCCAGCTGAATGGAGTCATAGGCCGTGGCAATGTCCTCAATCTCTTCCAGTGTAGGATTTTTTTTTTGCGTCGCTGCAATACGGACAGCGTTATGTGGAGTGTGAAAAACCAACATGTCTCGTATCATCATATCTGCATATGACTGACTGCAACCTTCCTTACCACAAACAAACGCGCAGCTTCTTGCTTCTCCTCTAAACTGGCTGAACAGAATGGAGACGGAGCTGCAACTGGAGCTGCGACTGCAATAGCTGTCAAAATTTTGAATACACACAAATTCAATGATGCGAACAGAACACGACGCAGCTGCAGACGGAGCTGCAGACGCAGCTGGACAAGTTGGCCAACTTTTAACTTTTGCTTGCAGCTTTTTTGACGTTTCAAAATTGCGAACAAAACGAAGTGTTTACATGTGGGTTCAAGTGATTTTTAGACTCTTTCCAATCATTCATAAAGACTAATGCGGGGTATACACTGTTCAAATGCTTGTCATGCGTGTGAGAGTGTATTAGTAAGTTCTTTTTCAATTGCATATACACACATCATGCATGAGGCTTTAATCATTTATTTTTACTGAAATATTGAAGCGAAAAGACGTATGGTTCTGGTCCGATCGCGGATGTTATTCTTTGTCGTTTCATCGGAAAAATAATTGTTTCAAATTTTATCGTTTCATTTTATTTGAATTAGTTTTTAAAAATATAAAAACAAAAAATGAGTGACACGGATGACCGCTGTATCGCTGTGGGACTAGCGCTTGCATGGAAGAAGAAAAGAAAGTTTCGGCATTGTATATAAATTCTATAGTATTCTCATGAAGAAAAAAAGCTCGTGGCCATCTATGCGTCCAAATGTAATACTAATTTTCGTTAAGGGATCTCGGTAAGGCGATCACAGCGAACCTATCAACCAAATGTCTACCTACAAAATCGTGTTTCATGAGAATACTATAGATTGGATATACAATGGTTTCGGAAGAAACGGGTGTGGATGAAAGAATGGCTTAAAAAACGAAGCGAGTTTTCACATGAAAATCTACTCAGTGAGCTGAGGTTAAGTTCACTACCGGATTTTAAAAATTTCCTTTGCATGGATGAGGAGGCCTATGATAAACTTCTTGAAATGATTACACCTAAAATTATAAAAAAAGATACTCAAATGCGAGATGCAATACCTGTCAGTCAACGTCTTTCAATTACTCTTTGCTTTTTAGCTACGGGTAATACGTTTGCGGATTTAAAATTCATCAGTGCTATATCTGAGCATTCTATTGGTCGTATTGTCATCGAAACGTGCGAAGCAATTATTGAGGTCCTAAATGATCAAAAGTAAGTAAAAGAATCCTTTTTCAATCCATATTATTTTTGTTTTATTGTAATGAAAATAATTGAGAAAAGATTATTTAAATGTTGCAAAATATTGGGCAGTGTCAGAAATTTGGGTGCTGGTATTTTCGCTGGAAATCACATGTGCCTGCGGCGATGATGATTGCCATGATAAATCATTAAAATTTGGTGAAGATACCCTTGGTACTGGTATTATAAAATTTTGACGAGATAAATTATTTGAGGAAGCATTTTGTGCATACATATGTACCATCATATGAAAAGTCGGACATTGGATTATGTGAAGATATGACTGAGTTTTCCAAAGTTGAATAAATGCTTGCGCTTGGTACAGGAGTGCTTGTCCTGCAAGTGATATTTAGATGCATTGAATTTCTGTGCAATCCACCCATTTGGGCTTCAAGCAATATGTCATTTATAAATTTTTCCGCAAACATTCGTTGGGTTTCTTCCAATTCTTTGAGCTTCAATGCCCATGTATCTGCAACCGCATGAAATTCATTCTTTGGCTCTGACAATCGCTTGGCTGCCAGGGTTATAAGTCCATCACTTGGATCTGACTTTTTTCGTTTTCTTGGCGCTTCAAAATCCTTAAAATATAAAAAATGCATAAGCATATTAAAAGGGTATTCATGCAACATTTTAAAACCATCGTAAACTTCGTACACGTGGGAAAGTAAAACTTTCCTTTACAAATTTTGAAACTTTCCAACGTTTACGCTATTTACGATTGTTTTACAACGGTGCATGTATGCTCTTAATAAGTTATTTGAAGTTTAATTTCTTGTTATTCAAAATTTTTTTTTTCTAGACGCCTACAACAAAAGAAGGTTGGAAAAAAATTGCGGACGACTTTTTTTATCGTTGGAATTTCCCGAACTGCGTGGGAGCATTAGACGGGAAACATGTGGCAATCACAAAGCCTCCTGACTCTGGCTCCTTTTATTTTAATTATAAAAATTTTTTCAGCATCGTGCTAATGGCACTCGTCAACGCAAACTACCTACGAATTTATAATGGTAGATATAGGCGTCAACGGCAGAATATCCGATGGGGGTGTTCTGGGTCACAAGAAGTTTGGAAAAGCGTTTTCTGAAAACGCCTTGAATTTACCAGACGCTAGCCTGCTGCCTATGAGCGACAAGAAACTGCCATATGTTTTCGTTGGCGATGATGCTTTTCAGCTTTCGGAACATCTAATGAAACCATATTCACAGACAGGGCTAACAGAGCAGCAACGAATTTTCAACTACCGGTTAAGCCGCGCTCGCCGAATAGTAGAAAACGCTTTCGGCATATTGGTTTCACGATTTGGAGTGCTTCAAAGAGCAATTGCACTTTCACTGGAGAAAGTTCAAACCATCGTCCTTGCCTGCTGCTATCTACACAACTTCTTGCGTGCCAAAGTTTCCAACCAATATTTTCCACCGGATTCTGTTGACCAAGAGCAGTTGCAAAATGGAACTATAGTTCAAGGAGCGTGGAGAAGTGATTGCGAAATAACTTCATTAGAAAATACATTATTCCGAAACTCCACAACCAACTCTAAACTTATCAGGGACACCTTCTGCGAATATTTCAACAATGAAGGTCAAGTCTCTTGGCAAAAAAAATTCGTTATTGGTCAATAAAACTGTGTTATGTACATTATGTATATCTTATATTTCAATAAAATTAAAAAAAAGCTACTCACATCTGTTATGTTTTCATTAACTCCTATATTGCTCCTTGAAGAGCACGGCTTCTCATTATCACGCAAAAAGTCCAAAGCATCAAAATAGAAAAGTGTCGGTTCGTTTTCCTCGGTGATTCCAGAGCCACTCCTCTCCAAACCCGAAATCCGCTTTAAATCCCTCCTATAATTTGTCCGCAGGGTATTAATTTTTTGTGCAACTTCTTTTTGTGTAGCTTCAGGATACTTCTCTCGATATTTTTTGAGAAGCGTTTCATTTTGTGTATTTTTGAGGTCCCGATTGGCGTATTCCTTGCCCTTTATGTTCCACAAGGCTGGTAGGGAACGGTAGACTTCGATAAACTCCAATATAAAAGTTTTATTTTCCATTTTGAGTAATTCCGCTACCTTACATATGTACATAACGTTTCCTCATCGGCTTCTATTCGAAAATGAGCTCATGCATGATCAAGCAATCATTCTCGAATATACATTGTGTCAATGCTGTCTGTCTGATTGAACAAAAATCAAAATGTTTTGATTTTGCTTCAAGCATACACACCATGTATACGTGTCATTTTCACTAACACACTCTCACATGCATGACATGCATTTGAACAGTGTATACCCCGCATAAAAGCAATTTTAGCTTCTTTTTTATCATTATTGATTTTTATTTTTGTTTTTATTTTTATTTTCGATACTAAAATGTCAGAAAGCTGTACAGCTGCATTGTGGGCGCGTAAAAAAAATCACGTACGACACTTTTTGACAGCTATTCCAGTTGCAGCTGCAGCTCCAGTTGCAGCACTCTATTCTGTTCAGCCAGTAAGTTCGCGATCCACTCCGCATATGACTGGTTAGGAGACATTTTTATGAGGAGGAAATTGCAACGTGAAGCCAAAACATGTAATTTTGTTGAAAAATGGCGAGTTAGTTTTTCCGTGAGTTCTTTAAAAGTGTGCGTACTTACGTTCTCTGTTTCAAAAACCTTCCTGAGTAGCTCGTTGACATCTGGACCACACTCTGACAGAAAATGTGATTTGCGAAGATTATCATCTATACCAGGGAATTTGCAGTATAATGCTGTTGCAGCTGAAAAAGGTATTTCTCCCAACTTTCCTTCTCTGAGTTGAACTGGCAAAGTGATGGAACCGACGATGATGATGAAGAAACAACCATTTTCTTTTCCAAGACCTGCTCCATAAATTCTTTGTTGGAAGCAAAAATCCGCTCCATCCAAGTCTGCTGCCTCTCCATCAATTGCTCAACTGCTGCTTTATCCATTGTACTGCACCAATCCTCGTCACCACAATATTGAATTTCAGTCAGGTTTAAAATGAAAGACTTGTTCAGTTCAATGTGATGTGTAATTCAACTTATATAATATAATTTTTATAAAGTAAGTATAAAGAATTGACCTCGTTGGCGGAAAGCGAAACTCAAAGTGAGGTTATAAATGACGTGGCAAAAATTAACAAGAAGATAAACATAATTTCATAGAGAGAAGAAATATCGTAAACGAGAGTTGCCATTGTGCAATCCAGTTGCTGATACAACAAAAAACCCTCTAAAATATCTGAAATTTTTCAATATTATTGTTACTGCTCTGAAAAAGGTGATTTTAGGGCAATTGGGCCTGCACACACGGGATGATTTCTGCCGGCAGAGAACAGAGTTAACCAGGAAAAGGAAGTGAAGTGCACGGTGTGAAATAACATCACAACAAAAACATAAATGTTAAAAAAAAGAGCCAAGTTCTTATATGTACAAGAAACCTGTACCTAAAAAGTCAGCCAAAAAAAGTAATGAGATCTAAAATATATGCCAAGTTTTAAGTTCATAAAGCTCAATATCAAATATCTTAAGTAGTGAAATATCAAAGTATTTCCAACTCATGACAGAAATTTGGTATTTAATGATTACTGATTAAAATATTATGTTTTTGTTGTGATCTCACTCCTTTTTGCAAAGATTAACTTTACCAGGTGAAAATCAAGCCTTAGGGCCTTACAAATTTCATAATTCTACGAAAACCGAAAGCGCTCCATATAAATTATAGCAATTCTGATAAAGTGGGTGGATAGCGCGCCCCCCGAATGCAAAATTCCAATTTTTCAATTTTTTTTTTCTTTCTAAGTACTTCAAGCCCTACCGACCTACCAATTTTCATTGTTCTACAACAATCAGAAGTGCTCCATACAATTTATAAGAGTTTTTAATAATGTGGGTGGATGCCACGCCCCCTGAAGGGAAAATTCGAATTTTTCAATTTTTTTCTTTCTACGTACTTCAAGCCCAACCGACTTACCAATTTTTATCGTTCTACAACAATTGGAAGTGCTCCATATAATTTATAAGGATTTTATAGAATGTGGGTGGATGCCACGCCCCTGAATGAAAATTCCAATTTTTCAATTTTTTTCTTGCTAAGTACTTGAAGCCCTACAGACCCACCAATTTTCATTGTTCTACAACAATCAGAAGTGCTCCATATAATTTATAAGATTTTTTAACAAAGTGGGTGGATGCCACGCCCCCTGGATAGAAAATAGCATATTTTCGATTTTTTCCTTTGTATGCACCACATGGTCTGTCGTTGTGCGAAATTTCAAGTTTCTACGATGTCTGGAAGTGCTCCATAATTTTGATGATCTGTCAGTGAGTCAGTGAGTCAGTGAGTCAGTCAGTCAGTTACGGTTTTTGCGATTTTTGAAGTCCTACATCTCGGGAATTGCTAATGCTAAAGAGTTGAAATTTGGTGAGCCACCTGTGTTTGATCAGCTCAGCAAATACTGCGAATTTGAAGTTTCTGACTTTATTGGTACTGAAGTTAGAGGGGGGTTGAAAATCACCTGAGTTTGTTCCTTTAAAAAGGGTGTAGTGCCGCGAACTTGGCTGGGCACTACCGTGCCCTTTGATAAAACCTTCTAGCCTGTTTGGAGAGGAAGAACGAATTAGAAAACTAATGCAAATACCACTGTTTACACTCTGAAGTCTGCATAAAATACTAACGCAATGAAAAGAGGTACATGTAAACCTAATTTTTTTCTACCAGAATAATTCATCCCGTGTGTGCTTGAAGTGAAGGTATGAAGCAGATTTCTACCTGGCAGAGTTAAACCTGCAGGCCCATTTGGATTAAAATTCAACTTTTCTGTCAAAATGTAATTCATTCCGTATTTTCAAGCCATCACCTGTCAAATTCCATTGACGGATGGCTACAATGCCGATGGGCTAAACAACCTCTAAGAAATCTGAAATTTTTGATGAATTTGTAATGCTCCAGAAAAAGGTTATTTTAAGACAATTGGGTGACATTAGGATCAAAATATACTATTTCAGTCAAAATATAGTTTCTCTCCTATCTTTAAAGCCATCAACTGTCACATTCTCTTGACGGATGGCTACGATTTGGATGGATTAAAAATCCTATAAAAAATCTGAAATTTTTGATGAATTTTTAATGCTGCAGAAAAAGGTGATTTAAAGGCAATTGGGTGATATTTGGATCGAAATACACCTTTTATGTCAAAATATACTTTATCCCATAACTGTCAAGATATAAATTGTCAAATTTCATAGAAGGATGGCTAGGATGTTGGTGAATTAAAAAAACTCTAAACAAAATCTCTAGTTTTTAATGAATTTGTACTGAAAAAGTTGATTTTAAGGCAATTGGGTGACACTTGCGGTCGGCATTTTAAGCTAAACGCATAATTCCCGGCACTTAGCTTAAAAGCGAATAAAAACTGTGTTAATGGCGTATAGTAGACACTTTAAGTTTACTTGTCAACGCGTTGAAAGCACGTAGCAAAAGTGACGTTTGCATAAAATTGGGGCTAAGCTGAACTAAGAGAAGTGACATTTGCATGCGATTTATCGATTACAAAAGCCGTTTTCCTTTGGAGGTGGCAAAGTACTTCATCTACTAATCTAATCTAATCTAGTACTACCAACTGCACATGTTCTCATGTGCGAGTAGATACATTTTACATGGGAAAGCAGTTTGATGTGTTCCATTGAAAAAAGCTAGCAAAGTACTTGCAATTACTTCGCCACCTCCAAAGAAAAATGCCTAAAGTCAATCATGCAGGTAGAGGACAACCTCTTCAGGCTAATTGAAACTAAGAGAATTATCAGCACTTAATTAAAATTTGGAGAAAAACTGTGTTACCGATGTGAACAACACAAAAAAAAAAAAACGTTTTAGTTGTAAGCGCGTTGACAACTTATAGCACCAATCCAATTCCCTTCTGGCTTGCAAAAAAACAGAGCTATTATCGATCACGTATGAGAGTCTGCTGATTGCCAGTCAGCCTGACAAAAAAAGTGTGACAACTAATAGTGAAAATTGACGTTTGCATACAATTTTAGGATAGCAAAATGAGCATTAAGTAAAAATCGCAAGAATAATTCAATCGTTTAAAATCAGTCTTAAGCGTCGCAGAAGAACACATTCCAATAATCTTTCCAATAAGTGCTGGAAAATTGGTTGATTGGTGGTACAATATCAAAATGTCACCGACAAGTAGAAACAAATAAAAACAAATAAGAACAAACTAAAAGTGAAACGATAAAAATGTTAACAAATAAAAACAAATAGGTAAAACAAATGAAAAATTTTAGGAAATATATTATTTAGTAACATATCAAACACGAATCTTGTATAAAGAAAACAGCAAGTGTCGTGAATTATAAAGTAAAAGTGTAAGGATATCAAAATACTTAGTGTCGTTAACAAATACTCGGTTTCGCTCTGGCTCTCCCTCCCACTTTTTATGCAATTTTATTTTATAGTTTTTTAGTATTTGTGGTGCAATTAATTAATAAATTTTTGCATTCCGCACTTTTGTCCAAAAAAACCTTTCAAACGATATATAATTTTTATGCCTTCGGCTTTTGTATCCCGCGTAAATTGTACCACAAAATTCATGTTTGCTGATTTAAAATATGATGATGATAAAATTGAAACAAATAAGAATGGATGCATTTAAATATTAAATTATGATATAACGTTTGAAAAATTAATATTCCCTTTCTTTTTCAACTGAGAGGGAAGGCAATGCCCTTTCGCCTTTCAAGCAGGTAAACCTGTGACTGTGATTTGCAATTCACGATGAGTTTAACCTGTGATTGTGATTCTTGAATTAAAAAATAGATATATTAGAAAATCGGAATAATTTTATAGTGACTCATTTTACTAAACACTTTATTATTGAAAAAAAAAACTTAAAAACAAGCATCTTTTTGAATAAAAAAGTTTTAACTAAATTTATTTTGTAGAGATCTATCATATTTTCGCATTAAAGATAAATGTCTCCACATTTATATGAAAATAAAAATTTCAATTTCTAGGCAGCTACTTATAAAATGTTGCACTTAAATAAGTAGTTGTGGCGTTGGGTGGATTTCTAAAAATTTCCTATGTAGGTAACGTAGGCTTTAAACAGCTTATTGACAAAAATTTAAACCCTCTGAAAAAACTGAGAAGGGATTAAACTCAAATCCAAGAAAAGAAGGCGTGGCAGTGGGTGGATTTCTTAAAATTTTGTATGTTGCTTTTTAAGTTCAGACAACTTATTTTCAAAATGTCAGTTTTCTAAACCAACGTATGAAGGAGAAAGCTCAAATAAAAGAAAAAGAGGCGTGGCAGTGGGTGGATTTCCAAAAATATTATGATATTTTTTGTAAATAGACAACTTACTTACAAAATATAAGCTCCCAAGGGCAATGTATTATGGGTTAAACTCAAATATAAGAAAAGAAGGCGTGGCAGTGGGTGGACTTCCAAAAATGTAATATGTTGTTCTTTAGGCCCTAGAGAACTTATTTACAAAATTTCAGCTCCATTGGACAACGTTTTAAGTGTAAAACTCAAATAAAGGAAAAGAAGGCGTGGCAGTAGGCGGTTTTCCAAAAATGTATCTGTTGTTCTTTAAGCTCTAGATAACTTATTTACGAAATTTCAGCTCTCTAGGGCAACGTATTTAGGGGAAAACTCAAATAAAAGAAATGGAGGCATGGCTGTGGGCGGATTTCAAAAAATGCTATGTTGTTCTTTAGGTTTTAAACAACTTATTTGCAAAATTTCAGCTCTTTAGAGCGTAAACTTAAGTATACGAAAAGAAGGCGTGGCAGTAGGTGGATGTCAAAAAATTCGCACTTGCCTTGCTGGTCACATTCAGAATCTCCAGCTTTAAAATCTACCAAATTGGAAAGCAAAATCTATCAAAAAACCAACCCATAAAATGCAAAGAAAATCACGACATCGTTCTCATTCTTTATACTTTCGTCTTGGTCTCTGAGATTTTAATTTTTTTTGTGATTCTATTCTGGTCGTGATTTTGTTCACAGGGGAAAAAGAATCACGACCACAGTTCTTTTCGTGATTTGTGAATTGTTCCTGTTCGTTATGATTTTAGCACTGTGATTGTGAATTTGTGATTTTTCATAGAATGTGAAATGAGCGCAGGCACATATCAAATCACATTTAAGGCGCTCACAGTTTGTTCGTGAATTGTTCACAGGTCGTGATTGTGATTTTCTAATCACAGGTTCGAAATCACAGGTGGTGATTTTTTGCTCTTCTCTACTTCCAAGCTTATTTTCTTGCATATGCCCACGAAAAGGGTTTTCGTCCACTATCTGGCATCACTGACTCGAACCAAATCACTTGGTCAACGGTCAGCTGTGCAGAGAGAGAGGATTCAAGAGAACAAAAATGGTGTGCAAGTAAGGAGTAAATCAGAAGGAAATCAACCCTCCTCAGCCGCATCGATGCCGCGATCATAGAGTACCTTCATATATTGACTAATAAAGCTCGAACTCTTTTCTAACTTATAATCGAAAATTTACATTTGAGTAGGGGAAACTGGCCTATAAACCTAGAATGACACACTTACAAAACTTTTATATAGATAGATAGATAGATAGATAGACAATTTATTCATCGGATATCTTTTACAAAATATAATACATACATCATTGAATAAAATTAAGGCATGACATCATTGTCGTCTGCCTGAATGGCAAATACTAATATTTTTTATATATTGATTCATCGGACAATTTAATTTTACATTTTGATAAACTGACAGATTAAGATTTAAATCTACATTACTAGTAAGTAAGTAATTTTCTTATAATAACTTTTGGTTCATTTCAAATACAATAAAAAGTAAGTATGGAACTTTTAAATTAGTTAAAACAAAATAGCAAATGTGCAACGAACTTTCAGTTTAGTTAAAACAAAATAAATAGCAAATATATTTGCAAGGAACTTTTAGTTTAGTTAAAACAAAATAAATGGCAAAGATGAACTTTTATATATTTTTTATTCATTAAATGAAAATTATTTAAATTTAGCTAGTAGTGACTAGTGACTGTTCGACACAACTGGACTTGCTTGCTATAAAATAAGGCAGCTTTTCGAATGTGTCAACGTCTAAAGTGACAGCTGACAGCTATATAGTAGCTGACAGTGTCACCTGTCAGGTGGTTTGAAATTGAAAAGCCAAAATAAAATTGTAATTTTAACTACACAAATATTACCATTTACTCCAAAATAAATTGAAATACTAAAATTAAGTCATAAAAATCATAAAAGTCATAACATGACAGATCCTCCAAATTATTTTCTTTTTTTCCTCGCTTTAAAATCTTCTTGAGAATCTGCCATTTCAAGCCATATTCCCCTAGTTCTTTAATTTATGCGAGATTTTATTCATACAAAAAATAACTTTTTTATTCATATAAAAAAGAACCATAATTTGAGTTTTTTTTTAAATTTCTCATAGTTAGGTCAGCAAATAGTGCCTTGAGGCATAATAACCCGATTTAACATAATTAAACAAATAAGTTTATTTAAATTGACAAATCAATAGTTTTATTTTTGTTTGTTCGGATGTATATTATTAGTATGAAATTATGTTAGTAAATAAAAAAAAAAAACATTATTATCTTCCGAATGAAGAACTTTGTGATGTTGCAACTGCATTCGATGTGCTGCTTCCTAGTCCACCAAATCCACCTTGACTTTGTGATTGTGCTGTAGCAGAAGCTCCACTTCCGCCCAATCCACCACTGGAAAGATCTTGATTAGAACCCGTTGAACCTCCCAATCCACCTCCTAGTCCGCCGAAAATGTCCTGAATAGCATTTTTGGCCTGTTCTACAGAAATGCTGGTATCATCACTCGAGCTTCCTCCTAGTCCTCCAAGTCCACCCTGGCTGCCACTTTGGGATTGTGCTGTTGCTGATGAACCACTACTAAGACCACCAAAGCTACCAAGCCCACTGACTCCACCTTGGTTCAAGCCTTGAGACTGAGCTGAGCTAATACTGGACCCACCTCCAAGACCACCAAATCCTAATTGGTTTCCACTCTGTGACTGAGCAGAAGATGAAGCACTGCTTGAACCTCCGCTGATGCCACCAATACCCTGTCCACTTTGTGATTGTGCTGTTGCTGATGAACCGCTACTAAGACCACCAAAGCTACCAAGCCCTCCGAGTCCACCTTGATTTAAGCCTTGAGACTGAGCTGAACTAATACTGGAACCACCACCAAGACCACCTAAGCCACCGAATCCTAATTGGTTTCCGCTCTGCGACTGAGCAGAAGAAGAAGCAATATTTGAACCTCCACCAATTCCCTGTCCACTTTGTGACTGTCCTGATGCAAGAGCTCCACCACCACCTCCAGCCAATATTCCAAAATCGGGTTGAACTGAATTTTGAGACTGTGCAGACGATGTAGCACTGCTGGAACTAATGCCACCAAGTTGGCCGCCTCCAATTCCTGCTCCACCAATTCCACCTCCACCAATTCCTACTCCGCCAATTCCTGCTCCACCAATTCCTGATCCACTGATTCCTGATCCACTGATTCCTGATCCACCAATTCCTGCTCCACTAATTCCTGATCCACCGATTCCTGATCCACCAATTCCTACTCCACTAATTCCTGGGCCACCAATTCCAGCACCACTAATTCCAGCTCCACTATTTGATTGAATTCCACCTAATCCCCCACCAACGTGATAGGGAATATGGGGTGGTGAATGTGGTGGAACATGGTGGGGTGTGTGTAATGGAACATGGGGTGGTGTGTGTAGTGGTGCATGGTGCGGTACATGATGTGCTGGCACATGGTGTGGCTCGTGGTGTGGTTCGTGGTGTGGCTCATGGTGTGGCACATGATGTGGCTCATGGTGAGGCACATGGTGTGGTTCGTGGTGAGGCACATGGTGTGGTTCGTGGTGTGGTTCGTGGTGTGGCTCATGGTGTGGCACATGATGTGGTGCAATGTGTGGTGGTTCAAAGTGGGGCACATGGTGTGGTGGAGGGGGTGGAATATGGTGTTCTAGACCATGTCCAAATCCTTGTCCACCACCAAAGCCAGGTCCCCCAAATCCAGGTCCACCAAATCCAGGTCCCCCAAATCCAGGTCCACCAAATCCAGGCCCACCAAATCCTGGTCCTGGTAAATGATGTGCAGGTCCATGATGCAAATGCTCATGTTCATGACCGAAGTGTTGTGGTAAAGCGGTAGCAGCTACCACAAATGTAATGAACACAATAAATAATTTCATTGTAAAAGAATAATTTTTGGCTTCTTCAAGAACTTAATTTCTCAACTATCTCAAACTATACTGATATCGATTGTTTGGGATGAGCTGGTTTTTATATTATAATCAATTTTTTGTCACCAAACAATAATGACGTAGTCTAGAAGAGAAACTAGTATTTTTTGTTTATTAAATATGCAACAGAATAAATCCCCCAATGTTCTTTTATACCACAAAAGTAAACAAGTTTCTTCTTGTGGTTTTACCAATATCTACCACATGATCTTGGAAATTTACAAAACCTTAACGCATCACATCAGTCCCTGAGTAATAGATACCTTAAGTTCATTATCGTTTCTTTGGGGGTTTCTGTTTGGCTAGAATGCAAAGAAGAACTTTTCGGGGAAATAATAAATTGATAAGAATAAAGTTGGTAAATCTGCATTTATTATGATACCTCAAAAAATATTCTAGCATAAACAGGTCGTATAAATGATATCAAAGCTTAAGAGATTTGTTTTTATTTGTTTGGTTTGAACTCCATTTAGTTTATGAATCATGATAGCCAGAAGCTAGGCGTGGGAAAAATTGTGTTTTCGTATTTACAGTGCAAAAATAGAAAAACAAAGGAAATTCAATTGGCTTCATATATTTAAAATTATTTTAGGATGAATTTTTTTCAGAGTATGCCAACTTTTTAAATGGCCGTTGGAACTAATGTTTGTTTAACAATATTTTTTCACGGTACTTATCTCTTAAAATAATTGTAAAGACTTTACTATTAAATGTAACATATTTAAAACGATTTGAGAAGAAAATTAAACGGGCGAATTTAATGCTTTTTACCTTTTTCTTTTAGTTCACTGGTCCACAAAGTCTTACGTTTTTTCATAAATCGTTTCCAAAGGTTTTCAAAAACAAGGTTTCTTAGATATTTTACATAAAAGTAAAAAAAATATGATTTTAATATGTAACTAATTTAAATGTAATACTTTTTAGCTCGTTTGAAAAACGATTTAAGAAAACATTAATTATTTAAATAATTATTTTATGCTTTTAAGTCTTGTTTAAAATTTAAGAAGCTATCAATTTTTAATATCTCGATGATATTATGACAGATGCATTTTAAGCAAATTTCAGGTTTATTATCAATATTAATATTTTAATTTATTTTCGTTTAAAGCTGTGCCGCATTGTTTTGTTTAACGTGCAGACTTACATATAGAAGTGATAGTTTCTCTTGTGATTTAGCTTCATCGTTTAAAATTTGTAACTCACAAGCTTATCAGTTATTCAATTTGACAACAATGGTGCAGTGGATGTAGTCCCTGACTGCAAACTTAGAGGTTCGGGTTCCAGCCCAACTCTGGGTAGAATTCTTTTCTATACCTATTCCCCCAGCTTTAACTGAACGCCAACCGGGGCAGTAAAACGAAGTTGTAAACACTATTCTCAATCTACTGTGCCAACAAAAATTCTTGCATATCCTCCGATTTCTTCTCACTAGTGAACTGTGTTTAAAAGACCGAAGGTTATGGTCCATTTCTTTTTATTTTCGCTATAAAGGAATGTTGCTTTGATCTGAAGATTTTCAAAACAATACAATCTATGTAGTCATAAGCATATTCTCCTGCAAGCTGATATTGACAATTTTAGTGTTTGACAAGGAGAAGTAAGTCTTCCTCTTAACCCTTTTAATAGTCTGGTTTAGGAAACCCCGTGCGCTTTTTTTATGATTGGAATTTTTTTACATTATAAAGATGAAATTGAGCTTGGGACTCATTATTGCAATCTCGTCACTTTGACGTCATTTTCAAAAATGGCGCCCAATCTGGGCTGTATGGTAGAATAAAAACTCTTAAATTAATTGGAAAATGTTCATGGTTAGAGTATCGGTTTTTGTCTTGAAAGATATGTTGTCTTAAGTAGAGGCAACTCCGGGTAAAATTTCAGTGTTGCCATTTTTCAGGAACATACTTTTTTGTATGTCAAATGGTGGAATTTCCACTTTTTTGGTTACTTTTTCTATTTTGAACACAACGAAACCTGTAACTTATTTTTTCAGCACGCGTTGTTCTTTTGAGCCGTTTTTGCATATTTTTTCATGTTTGAAATATTAAAAATTACCAAAAAAAGGGAACCTTTTCACATAAAAAAGTTTGTTTCCGAAATGTGGCAACATTGATATTTTAACCGATGGTGTTTCTACTCAACATCAATCTTTTAAGACATCAAACGTTATTTTGATTAGGGAAATTTTGCAAGTAATTTATGATTTTTTTCAATTTTACCACTCTCCACAGATTGGGTGCCATTTTTGAAAATGGCGTTCAAGAATAAAAGGATAACAAAAATGAGTCCCAAACTAAATTTCATCGTTTGTTTCGAAGGAATGATTTCCAATCATAAAAGGAAGGTCCCCGCCAAAAAGCGCACGGCAGTTCGGTTTCCTGACCGTACTTGAATAGAAATTATCAAGCTTTTTACCTTAAAATTTGTAAAGTTGTTACCAGAAACATTGAATTGCCTCCCGAAAAGTATTATTCTAATTTTAGGGAGGTCTGTTCGCGTAGAGCAATGATTCCCAAAGTGGTCCAGGTGGACCCCCAAGGGTCCACAAGACATTCGATGGGGTCTATGTTGGTATGAAACAAAATATGGCGGTGCACCAGTTGTAAGTGGGGGTCCGCTGGTTTCAATAGTAAAGAACAAAAATGCAGGCTTGGTCTTATCTGTCAATGTAGGCAGAAGAGGCCCTGAAGATGTCCTAAGAAGACGAAACGCGTTGGCTTTCGATTAGAGTTCAAATAAATACATATATTTAAATTGTGGAAATAAAAAGTGTTTTATTTATCATTTTTTTGTTAAAATGTTCAGATATTATACGTACACTAATCAAACAAACTAAGGAAAGAAAAAATATTAGGGCCTTCTCCTGCAATCCTATAACATTGTAAATTTTATGCTTTTTTTTAGTCCACGGGCTTGAAAAAAAATTGTTCAGTTGGGCTGGTTTTTGGATCAGATAATTCCCATTTTTAAAACCTCCCTTAATTTTTTGATAAGTATATTTTAAGATCTGCTTGTAACTTGTAAAAACTTGCATATTCGATAGTCAGTGTAACGCGTGTCGAGACTTGCAAAGTTGCACCCAAATTTAGGGTTTGAACTCAACCGAAACGTAGATTTTCATCTTTAGATCTAATCTTCACATTTCTTTGACGAGTTTTGGGAATATGGTAAGAATGTAGCAGCAGGGGGTCTACCGAAACCAGGTAAGTTTTGAAAGTGGTCTACGAAAAAAAAAAGTCTGGGAACCTCTGGTCTAGAGCCTAAGCGGCTCGATCGATTTTCTTTTTACTTTTCTTAAAGAAAATCAATAAATTTATTTTAGTAAAGGCTTCCTTTGGATGGAAAACCATTTTTCAAAAATGGTTATTAATCGTACCTCCCAAAGAACCATTTTTTTTTATTTTTGATTTTCTTCAAAACGGTATAACCGATTTCAATTATTTTTGTATATGGAAGCTTCCAAGAAATATAAATAGTTTTGTGTACCAACATTTTTGAAAAAAATATTTTTTGGATTATGAAAAAATTTTTCAAATTTTTTTTTGGAAAATCAAATATTTCGAAAACAACATGATCAATTTTTTTGAAACTCGATATTTAAGAGTTTTTTAGTACTCTCTAAAAAAATTGTAGACAACATTTTACATTTATGAAAAAATAACGGTAACTTCCATACAAAAGTTAAAAAAACCGTAAAGGAACATATTTTTTTGCTTAAAAACGATTCTTTTCTAGATTTTGATTAAACTTTGTTTTTATACTAAAATTAGTTCGATTTCCTACCAAAAATTATAAAATTTTACACTTAGCCTGCCATAGAACGTATTTATTTTATTTTGAATTTTCTCGTTATCGGCTAAACGAATTTAGATGAATTTTTTTTATTACAAATTTCAGATAAGATTTAGTAATATTTCTTATCAAAATTTTCAAAAAAAAAGTTTTTGGATTATCTAAAAAAGTTTCAATTTTTTTTTTGAAAATTCGATATCTCAAAAACGGGTTGACAATTTTTTTCCAAATTTTGTTTTTATATTACACATATGTAAATATATACTCTAGATTTGCATACCAAAATTAGTTCTTAAAAATGTTTTAAGAATTTTATATATAAAAGATTATTTTTTTAAGAAACCGCTCCAACGATTTAAATTTTTTTTCCCATACAATCATATTCAATGAAGTTGACATTCCTCTTTTTCACCTCAAACCGTCAAAAGAGTTGTTTTAGCCAATTTAAATGTCGTATTTCATGCTTCTCTACATTTTTCTCTCATAATTTCCATGTTTTTATATATAATTTGCTTAAACCCGCAGTCGTGCATTTTATTTTATTTGTATTCATTGTGATCTTTTTTAAAAAATACCGTGAAATTTCGAGTGGGTATTTTATCCACTCCAAAAATAACGAGAGGGTAGCGCTACCCACACTACCAATATTATCTGCTAGGCCTGCCTTAAAATGTGCAAAAAACCTGTGCGTAAAAGGTCAGCCAAAAAAAGTTATAAGATCAAAATGCCAAGTTTCATATTCATGAAGTTCATAATCAGCCTTATCGCAAAAAAATTTTCCCCCGAATTTGTTCGCCCGTGTGATACTCTCCAATCGTAAGCAATATTCGAAAAAAAGGAAAAAATTCCTAGGAAAAAAGTAGGTATCGCCAATTTTTGCCATATAAGAAAATTAGTGATTTTTCACTGGAAAAATTCACTTAAATTTAGCTGGACTATTTTGAAAATATAATACGTACGTTTTACTTTTGTCTTGTTTATTGTATCTGCAGGCTATGGTCGAGATTTTACAAGAAATACCGATCTGAATGTTTCAAAAATGTAGGTTTATGATTGTATTTCATTAATTTATTCACAAAGTTTGACAGTTTAATAATTTAAATTAAATAATTCTTTCAAAATATTTCGAAACTGGTTCGAAGTTATTTCCAGGGGAAATTATATTTCGATTCCGGGGAAAAAATAAAATCCGAGAGATAGCTATCTCTCTCGGAATTGGTAATAAGGCTGAATATCAAATATCTTAAGTAGAGTAATATCGAAACGACTCCAAATTATGACATAAATTTGGTGTTTAATGATTACTGATTGCATTCAGAAGCTACTAATTCTCAAGAGAGATAAGCTCAGCAAATACTGGGAATTTGAAATCTCTGACTATATTGGTCAGAAGTTAGAGGGGGTCCAAAATCAAAGGGTGTTGAGTGGCGAACTTGTCTGCGCTTTTATTCTAATTTTTTCAAACATCGAACATCAATAGCTGCGTTTTATTATCTCTGGGTCTGGGTCGAGGTTATCTTTTAACATGCATTACAAAAACAACATGGGATCTAGGTTTCTATCGAGGTTAATTTCGGTAACCCAGATAGAGGTTTTCACTCTGACCGGCAGAGGGCTATTTACCATTGTGAATGGATGTCAGCGATTTTTCAGCAGTATTAGGAATAGAGAGGAAAAGAGACAAGTGCTTACATGAAATACAAATAAACATAAGAAAGAAAGAGACTGATATACAGCACTGCTTTTGTACTAACCCACATCGTTTTATTTTCACGAGGTGAACCATATGGGTTATGACCGATAATAAAACGCGGCTAATATTAAAGAACAATGGGAAGCAATTGACAGCATTTAAGGGAAAATAAGGGAGCCTTGCATTATTCAAGCTATTGTAGTAGTCAGCCGCAGATGTTTGGGGGGGGGGGGGGGGGCTATACCTCGGGCAGCAGTTTTTAGGGAGGCCAAGTCCATGTTTTGAAAAAAATGAGAGTTGGCGACACTTAATGAAATAATGAAATTAATTGAAATTAAATGAAATGAAATGAAATGAAGTGAAATGAAATGAAATGAGATGTGGCAATAAAATTGCAAAATGAGTTTCTAAGTTAGTCTTTAGTAGTTTTTCACCATTTCAACATTTAAAATAAAAATTTTTTCCAACTACTTATACTTTTATAATATAGAAGTGAAATATTGTTTTTTTTATTTTAACCTAATTTAATAAAATATTTTAAAAGGAAAAATGTATTTTCATTAATAATATTTTTTGATTAGTCATTTTTGTGCAATATCTTTAATATGATTCTATTTTCGGCTCCAAGATTTTTCGAGTTGGGCCTTCCTTCTTCCTAAAAAAATATATAGAAAGATTAGAATAACGTAACTTAAGGATTGAACATTTTTACTCTACCTACATATTTTGAATACATTCAATGAATATTTAACAGAATTATTTCAGACATTATGGCCGTCCATTAACTCCGGTGGTGATTATAATAATTGTTAGTATAAACATAGTCCCGATGTTGAATATGTACAACCAAACAGCTTTTCTGTTAACCCAATCATTACATCTGCTTTGAAACTTACAAAATTAATTTATCTCTGAAAAATAAAAATTCTTGGAAATCAGATGAAATTTCTAGGAATTTACTCGTAATTAAAAGAAATCAATTGGTTTCAGCTCAGGAAAACTACAAAAGGCGTCTGTATTCCCATAGTGGGCGGCCTGGAGCAGTTATGTGTTTGACCATACAAAAGGCGGGTGTGCCTTTCAAATCTGAGCTTATGTATGTTATTAATCATTCCCGGAAAACACCATGGTGGAAGGATATATGCAAATACATGAACTATGACAACAAATGGAAATGAGTCCCCAAGAGGTAATCTTTTTATGGAAAATCCTTCTGCAGCTTCGGTTGCAGTAAACCGCACATCGGATTTGGGGGTGCGGCATCTTTCATGTACCAGCGTCAATCAAGACGCCATAATAATAAATGAATCGTTGACAAATATAAGAAATCTTTCAAGAAGCGCAAATGTTACTTTTGGCTACCGCATACGTACGAAAATCGGAGCATGGAACGTTCGATCCTTGTACAGCGATGGTAGATACGAGCAGGTTGAGCGTGAAATGCTTCGCCTAAAGATCAGTATCCTGGGCATAAGCGAAACTAAGTGGAGAGGAAGAGCTGAATACAGATCAGACACTGGACAGACGAGAATGCTGTATTCTGGGGAAGATGACAGAGAGGGTGGCCAAAGACTGCATGGTATCGGAATTATGTTGAACGAAGAAGCGAGGCGTAGTTTGATCTCCTGGGCGCCCATTTCTGCGAGATTAATGACAGCAAGGTTTCGTTCAAAAATTCGTAACGTCACAATTATTCAGTGCTACGCCCCCACAAATGAAGCGACAGAGGAAGACAAAACCGCGTTCTACACTCATCTTAACTCGGTTTACAGTAGTGTTCCGAGAGCTGACATCATAGTCGTTATGGGAGACCTTAATGCCCAAGTCGGTTCAGACAATTACGGACTGGAACGCGTGATGGGAAGAAATGGCTTGGGGTCACGGAATGAAAATGGTGACTTGCTTGTCGACTTTTGTAACGCGAATCGTCTTGTGATAGGTGGGACTGTATTTAAGCATAAGACGTGCAACAAAATTACCTGGGTGCATCCAGATGGTCAAACCGAAAACCAAATTGATCATATCATGATTCAGCAGCGATGGAGGAAGTCTATGTGTCATGTCCGGAGTATAAGAAATGCCGATGTGGGAAGCGACCACCATTTGGTTCCGATGAGTCTCAAACTACGAACCGCTGCCGTACAAAAACCAGTGCAGGATGCAGCAAGGAGCTCAAAATTCATTACTAATGCTTTAAATAACCCCAACATATGTCGAAACTATGTCACCACCCTTAACGACAGAGCCTCGTCATTAACAATTGATGAGATGTGGGGTGAAATTAAAAGTGTTTTTATGGAGGCTGCATCCGAAACTGTACCCAAGCGAACAAGACGTAGAGACTCTTGGATATCCCAAGACACCTGGGATAAGATCGAACTTCGCAAATCGTTGAAAATCCAAATAAATGCCGAAGCAGATATTCAACGAAAGGCTATCTTGCGAAGAGAGTACCGCATTGCACATAAGATGGTATATCGTTGTGTGAGACGTGACAAGAGGGTGAGGTTAGATGGGCTCGCAGATAATGCGGAAATCGCTGCCAGAAGAGGAGATATCCGGGAATTGTACCAAATAGCCAAAGATGTGATCGGGAAAAAAAGCAACACCAATCATCCTGTAATGGATATGGATGGCACACTTTTGGTATCAATTGAGGA
The DNA here is from genome assembly GCA_963921185.1 of Dasysyrphus tricinctus. NCBI lineage: Eukaryota > Metazoa > Arthropoda > Insecta > Diptera > Syrphidae > Dasysyrphus > Dasysyrphus tricinctus. The sequence continues at coordinate 222,957,308 of OY992531.1, forward strand.
TCAGCTTCGTAGATGGAAGGACCATTTTTGTGCCCTGCTAAATGAGGATTCAGTTGAGCAGAGTGCTGAAGTGCCCCAACTAAACGAGATGCGCAGGTCCTATAGGGGTATTGACATCGAACCCCCGTCAGAATCGGAAATCCTTACATCAATAAATCTCCTCAAAAACAACAAGGCAGCTGGACTGGACGGAATACCGCTAGTATTTTACATCCGTTGATACAAAGCATTTGGGAAAACGAAAGCTATCCCAGGGATTGGAAGGATGGTGTGATTGTTAAGTTGCCAAAGAAAGGTGACTTAAAGAATTGCAACAAATGGCGTGGTATCGCCGTTTTGTCCGTTTTCCCAAAACTAATGGCAACCATAATTCTCGAGCGAATAAAGGAGAGAATCGAGTCTACACTCAAGAGGCATCAAGCTGGCTTCCGCAGTGGTCGATCGTGTTTCGACCATATCAACACCCTGCGTATCGTCCTCGAGCAGTCGATGGAATTTCAATCACAGCTTTACCTCATGTTCGTGGATTTTGAGAAAGCCTTTGATCGAGTTAACCGAGAATGTATATGGAGATCGTTGCTTGGTAGAGGAATTCCACCAAAAATTGTTGCCATTATTAAAGAGTCCTACAACAACGCGAGGTGTTTTGTTTTGCACAATGGGCAGCTATCCGACTCCTTCGTAGTGCAACAGGGTGTGAGACAAGGGGATGTTCTATCGCCAATTCTCTTCCTGCTGGCGATGGACGACGTATTGACGGCCAGTGTTGGTACAGCTGAGCGAAATGGCATTCAGTGGAGACCGTTCGAAAGGCTCAGTCATTTAGACTATGCCGATGACATGTCTACTGGCAAATAACATCAGTGGGCTGAACGGGATGTGCCAAACGCTGCAAGTGAAGGGAGAGTCGAGTGGTCTAAGAATAAACAGCAAAAAGACAAAAATAATGCTCACAGGCCGCTCCACACAGCAGCGTATTATTCTACAGGAGACGCCAGTTGAAGTAGTGGAACATTTCAACTACCTTGGCAGTATTGTTTCTGCAAACGGTGGTACGGATCTGGACGTTAAAAGTAGAATGAATAAAGCTCGTGCTGCCTTCGGTACCCTGTCCCGAATTTGGAAATCCAGTCAAATCTCCTTACGCACTAAGTTGAGATTCTTCGAATCCAATGTCAAATCCGTGCTGTTATATGCTTGTGAAACCTGGAAAGTCACGTCTACTATTTCGAAGAAAATGCAGGCTTTTGTGAATCGCTGTCTTCGCCACATCCTAAAGATTCGCTGGCCACAAATAATATCAAATGAGGAATTCTGGCGCAGGACAAGTCAAGAGCGGCTGGACGTCGACATTAGAAAGCGCAAATGGCGTTGGATTGGTCACACACTGAGGAAACCAAACGATGAAATTGCAAAGCAGTCCTTTGAATGGAATCCTCAGGGTGCACGGCGGGTTGGAAGACCAAGAACAACATGGAAATCAACTGTCTCAGCGGAAGCAGAATCCCAGAGAAAGACGTGGCCACAGCTAAAGTACCTTGCAGCAGACCGTGAAGGATGGAGATGTTTTGTTGACGCCCTATGCCCCAGCCGGGGTTACAGGACACGAGGATGATGATGAGGAAAATAAACCGAAGATGCAATTCTAATGCTATGATGTTAGTTTCATGGCAATCTCGTTGATATGACAAAAGCCTTTGAATTATTAGCAATAAAAATCACATTGCATATTCTACCTATGTGCATGTGTGGCAAAGTGCTGAAAGAATTTTTCAGGCAAAGTGGTATTATTTCGCAGTAGATTATATAACTAAGAATAAACAACATGCATAATGCACCTTGCCAATGAACCCACTATTTCATAACTCAATTCTCTAACTTTTATTCTGTCTCAGTACGATGATAATAATTAGCTACGAAGTCCATTTACATTTTCATAATAAAAGAAAAATATAAGGAATAAGAGTCACATTAATTTGTATATTTGTACACTTAAAAGTAAAGAGCTTCTTTTGAGAAAATACAGTTATTATGTTCATAGCTCTGAAATGTAAAAGAAACGCTGATAAAAAAACAAAGAGTACCTACTTACATCATCTAACATAAATAACATTGAAAACTCAAATATAAAACTTATGTAATCAATCAAAGAACAACTTACATATTTAACCTATGTACATAATATTCGGAAAGTAGAATACTTTTCACATGAAAACAGTCATAAAAAAAGCCTATAAATACTACATATTTTAGTGGTTATAATGAATGTAAGTAGAGAAAATATTTGGTATTATAGTTGCTGTCTTTCTAGACAATTTAGAACCAAAGTTTTGGTTGGGTAGTACTTTTCTTTGGGAATTTGTTTCTATTTATATAATTTTATTTGCGTGTTCACATAAAATGGACTCAGACACGCAAGAAAATCATTCACATAATTACCATAGTAAATATTAAGGTGAACAAAATACACCTCTAAAATAATTCAAACTTATTTAATAACGACCGACAAAGTAATTTGTCACATATTCATATGTTACCTATTAACTACGAGTTAGTTGAAATACAAAAAAAAACAATATGTAATTCTATACTTCCTTACGACAATATTACAAATTAAATTCTAGAGTTATGTATGTAATAATGGTGTTTTGAAAAAGAAAGATGAGTATAACTATTGAGGCAATAGTTCAAGTTCATAGTGGCTTACAGAAATTCAAAAATAGAAAGCACTTAAGGAAGAAAACAAAAAAACACCAAATTAGCTTAAATTCTTTGTTTGGTGGCATTTTTTTCGAGGGTTGCAGTTTTCACTGACTTTGTTGCATAGTTAGAGTTACAGTAGTCCAGTAAATAGAGGTCAAAATAGGGGGGTTACCCTACAAAAGGTCGGGTAGTTCTAAATTTTTGTTATGTTATATGGTATGGTTGGTAGATGAAAATTCCAAAACTCCACAACCACGCCCCTTCCGCCCCTTAAAAATCCTGGAAAAACTAAAAAAAATCGGCACTTTTCTCAGTTTTTTGCTTATAACTTCTTTCCGGTATATTTTTACGGAAAAAAGTGTATATAAACTTTGTAGACAATAAAATTTCCTACGAATATGACCATGAAAGTATTTTTGTACAACCACTACAATCAGCGGTATGGAGCTCCCAAAAAAGGCTAAAATTTCGTATTTTCTACCATTTTCAGTTTATTCCCTCTTTACAGCACCATAACACCTTAACCGTCAAGTTTAGGGCAAAATTTGTCATAATCAATCTTGTAGCTAATTTAATTGGCTACCAATTTCATGTAACTACAGTCGACGCCCTCTAAAAAAACTCCTCCTAAGTCGAATTTCCCTCCAAAAAGAATATTTTCACCATGTTTGTTGTATACTCCTCTCAAATTTCCAAACTTATTTATTTCTCTCTAAATCGAATTTTTGCTAAATTCTCTCTAACTCGAAGATTTGGACTTAGAGGGAGTTGACTGTATTTTTATTTTGATTTGATCTGATTTTTTGTGACCAATACAATCGGGAATCGGGTGAGTTTTGAGAAAGTGTTTTTCATTCAAACGTTTTTACGAACTCACTTTCTTTTCTGTCTGTCTTATACTGTAGTGTACTGGAGTCCCGTAGAAATTTTATAACCGATTTGTCTAACCACTTTAATCGATTGAAGTATACCTACGTAGGAGAATCAGAAAACTTGGATAGAAATCACGATATTCTGAACCCGGTGTTTTAGTCGCTATTTTTTGGAGGTAGTGCCCAAAATTCCATTAAAAAATAAACCACATAGGCACTGGTTTTGATGAAATTTATAGACATGATAATTGACGAGATGAAAAACCAATACAATAAACTTCCACCCACTGCCGCTCCCACTTTTTCAAAACATAATATTTTGGGAAAAAATTATAAAAATTCGGGTGTTGTTCAGATGACCCATGAAGGGCCGAAACCACAAGTGCTTTGGTGATGGCTTACCCTCTGATCCAGAGGTTTGTTTTCCATTCGCACAATCTAGTTTAGCCAAGTCGACGTATTTCGATTTTTTGGACTATATTGTCTTTGAACAGCTCATTGAGCTCATGTGCCTTCTCCTCCAAAAATCCGTCAAATAATACGAGTATTACTTGCGAAAGAGCCCAGTATCAGTTTTCATTTCTGATTTTCATTTTACCAAGAGTAGGAGTGTCTTGAGCGTAAGAAGAGTGTTGAACCTTTTTTGACAAACATAGATTTATAGCAGTGGCTTCCAATAGTATTTTTTAGGCTCGACTTGAAGTTCATTGGTCATTTCCAGAATTTTTGATCTTTAACTGGCATTCGTTTTAATGTCCTTCATCATAACTACCTACAATTTGTATTCCAATGAGTAAGATGGAAGACAAGACTTGCTCCGTATACAAACAACGTGGACAAAATTTGCATAAATTTACCAATTGTATTAGGTTAGGTAGTGCTGATGGATTTCAGTGATCAATATTGCCACTTAGACCAAAGTTGGCCCGTTGTGATACCACATGAATCTTGAAAAATCTTCCTCACTCGTGAAACCATTTAGAGCTCCTGACGAAGCGTGCAAAACTGTAAATGTCTTTGCCTGCCAGATCACTAGGATCGTTATAGTAGTTATCTCCTTAGTGGAGCCTACGTCTATGGGCAGGGCAATTACAGAGAAGGTGAGGAATCGATTCTTCCTCCTCCTCGTCCATACAGCTTCTGTAAAAATTGCGTGCCTGCCTATTAAACAGTGGCCCGTTATGACACCTACAATAGAGCTGATGTGCAGTCAGCTTAGAGATATTAAACACTTGGAGCCAAAATAAATAAAAAATAAAAAATAGCCAAATTTATTTTGTCGCCAAACAAGTAGTGATGTTATCCCACGTAATGTTTGTTCTCTCCAAGACATCTTGCTTTAGCAAAAGTTTACAAGTAGCGATGGGTATACCAATATTTAACTTTTCAGGTAAAATGGGTAGTAATGTTCCACTTATAGCGAGCTCAACAGCTTTACAATTACCTGGAATGTCACTATGACCCGGCACCCAACAGAGGTGAATATTAAACTGTTGCGCCATCTCCAACAGAAATGATCGACAGTTAAGGGCTGTTCTAAAGTTTGAGACAGAGTCCAGGGATTTAATAGCAGCTTGGCTTTCAGAGAAGATGGGGATATCCGAGGTTGAAATCACGTTTTCTTTGCGACAAGATAGTACTTCTTTTATCGCTAGAAGTTCCACCTGGAATACGCTACAGTGATTAGGAAGACGGAATGAGAGACTTAAATTTAGCCTATCAGAGTAGGTACCCAACTCCACCAACCCCATTGTCGGTCTTCGATCCGTCGCGTCGGTGTAGAAGTGAATTGATTGATCTTCTAAGAATTCCACATCATCTCAGGTGGATCTGGAAAGGTATGGTTACTTCAAAGTTTTTATCAAAATTCAGTAGTGGGATTGTCATTGTGTAGTCAGTGTAAACCAATTGTATAGGTCACAAAATGAAAATACAGTCGACTCCCTCTAAGCTGAATTCTCATCAAAATTATTTCAAGTTAAAGAGTTTTGCAAAAAGTTGATTTAGAGAGAAATAGACTAAGAGCCCACAGCAGATTTTGGGTGTGAACGATAGCAAGGAAAGAAGTATAGGCGTCGAAAGCTTCATTAAAGACTATTAAAATAATCAAAGTCTTGCAGTCCACAACTGGGGCCTTTGCGAGAAACAGTGCATCAAAAAAAAAATATGAATGCAACTTCGAGGATAATCGTCTTAGCTGAAATTGGTTTTCACTCCTCCCTTGAGAAGCTCCTCGGATCACATATCATGGAATTTGAGACCATTTGAGTGTATAGTTCGCTTTACCGGACCGTTTAAAAAATTCAAAATTCTAAGTGAAAAACGGTTTTTTTAAACAGTCTGGCAGGGCGAACTAAACACTCAAATGATCTCAAATTCCGTGATCTGGGATCCGCGGAGCTTATCTAGGGAGGGGTGAAAACCAATTTCGGCTAACACGATTTTCCTCGAAGTTGCATTCATATTTTTTTTTCGATGCACTGTTTCTCGCAAAGGCCCCAGTTGTGGACTGCAAGACTTTGATTTTTTAACTGTCTTTAATGAAGCTTTCGACGCCTATACTTCTGTTTTTGCTATCGTTCACACCTAAAATCTGCTGTGGGCTCTCGGTCTAAAATAAATAAGTTTGGAAATTTGAGAGGAGTATACAAAAAATATGGCGAAAAAGTTCTTGTTAGAGGGAAATTCAACTTAGGGGGAGTTCTTCTTAGAGGGCGTCGACTGTAGCTGCATGAAATTAATTAGCCAATTAAATTATCTACAAGATTGATTATGACAAATTTGGCCCTAAACTTGACGGTTAAGGAGTTATTGTGCTGTAAAGAGGGAATAAACTGAAAATGGTAGAAAATACGAAGTTTTAGCCTTTTTTGGGAGCTCCATACCGCTGATTGTAGTGGTTGTACAAAAATACTTTGTAAGTCATATTCGTAGGAAATTTTATTGTCTACAAAGTTTACATACACTTTTTTCCGTAAAAATATACCGGAAAGAAGTTATAAGCAAACAACTGAAAAAAGTGCCAATTTTTTGTAGTTTTTCCAGGATTTTGAAGGGGGTGGAGGTGGCGTGGTTGTGGAATTTTCATCTACTAACCATACCATATAACATATCAAAAATTAAGAACTACCCGACCTTTTGTAGGGTAAAACCTCTCTATTTCCTGGACTACATAAACAACGTTCGTTTTTTATCAAAGGGCACGGTAGTGCCCAGCCAAGTTCACGGCACTACACCCTTTTTACAGGAACAAACTCAGGCGATTTTCAACCCCCCTCTAACTTCAGTACCAATAAAGTCAGAAACTTCAAATTCGCAGTATTTGCTAGGCTGATCAAACACAGGTAGCTCACCAGATTTCAACTCTTTAGCACTAGTAGTTCCCAAGATATAGGACTTCAAAAATCGCAAAAACCGTAACTGACTGACTGATTCACTGACTCACTGACTCACTCCCGACATCGTAGAACCTTGAAATTTCGCACAACGGTAGGGCTTGTAGTACATACAAAGGAAAAAATCGAAAATGTGCAATTTTCTATTCAGGGGGCGTGGCATCCACCCACTTTCTTAAATATTCTATAAATTATATGGAGCTTTTCCGCTTGTTCTAGAACAATGAAAATTGGTAAGTTGGTAGGGTTTGAGGTACTTAGAAAGAAAAAAAAATTGAAAAATAGGAATTTTCCATACAGGGGGCGTGGCATCCACCCACATTCTTAAAAATTCTTATAAATTATATGAAGCACTTCCGATTGTTGTAGAACGATGAAAATTGGTAGGTCGGTAGGACTTGGAGTACTTAGAAAGGAAAAAATCGAAAATTTGGAACTGTCCATTCAAGGGGGGGGTGCCATCCACCCACTTTATCAGAATTGCTATTATTTGTACAGAGCATTTTCGGTTGTCGTAGAACTATGAAACTTTGTAGAGCGGTAGGGCTTGACTTTCACCTGGCAAAATTAGTCTTTGCAAAAAGGAGTGAAATCACAACAAAAACATAAATGTTAAAAAAGGAGCCAAGTTCTTATGTGCACAAGAAACCTGTGCGTAAAAAGTCAGCCAAAAAAAGTAATGAGATCTTAAATATATGCCAAGTTTTAAGTTCATGAAGTTCAATATATAATATCTTAAGTATAGTAATATCGAAACAATTCCAAATCATGACAGAAATTTGGTAACTAATGATTACTGATTAAAATTTGGTGGATTTACTTGGCAAGTTTTCTCTTAAATACTTACTTAATCACAAATTTAAAATTTATGAAAACTTGACCAGTGAACCCACCAAATTTTAATCAATAATCATTAGTTACCAAATTTCTGTCATGATTAGGAATTGTTTCGATATTACTATACTTAAGATATTTTATATTGAACTTCATGAACTTAAAACTTGGCATATATTTTAGATCTCATTACTTTTTTTGGCTGACTTTTTACGCACAGGTTTCTTGTGCACATAAGAACTTGGCTCCTTTTTTAACATTTATGTTTTTGTTGTGATTATTAGATCACAGGAACAAATTCGTGCTATTAAGTCGTTCATTTGTTTATTTCTTTATAGTTTTACAAACAGACCTGAAGTGAAACAATTCAAATTTTCATGAGATCATATTTTATTCTCAACACAAGTTGCTTAAAATATTCAACAAATATTACACAAATCATCACTTTTTTAACCCTAAAAATGTAATTTTTTGTATAGCAAAACTGCTGAATTTTATTTTTTTTTAGTATAAGTTTTCATGATCAAAATGAAAATTTCTTAAATTAATAAAATGATCAAATGCAGTAGCAAAAATATGTATTAAAATATTAACTCTTCCTTGAATAAAACTTATATTAAAATGTTCAAACTTAACATACATAAGATTAATACAAATAATTGTTTTATGTAAAATTAAAAAATAGTTTCTTAGCTTTGGTAAATAATTCGAAGAGCGCCTCAGTTTCCAGCCTAAAATGACTTGCAATAATATATTATATACATTAAAGCTTCATTTTGCTACCTTTTTGTTTTTTTTTTCTTTTTGTTTCTATTTACAATTTCTTTATTTTTAATTACTAAATCTACAAAGACGATTCAATTATCCGATTGCCATGCATATGATTTTCCACACTTCGAATGTTACTTATTAATCGCACGTAAACCAAAGGCTTCACATCTATCGCCCACAGAAAATCCAAATGGTTGAATTTCTCCATTGGCACGATATATTTGTCAATTACCTTTGGCAATTCGCGTGCTAATTTATCGACACCAGTCGTTGACACTAGAAGATCATTCATGGAATAGTACAAGGCAGCGGGTACCTTAACCTTGGATAAGTCATAGTCGGGCGGTGTCATTCGACCATATTCGAGCTGATTGCGCAAATATCCACGATCGAACTTCCGAAAGTGGCCGGATTTCATAAGTTGACCGAAGTGTTCGAGTTGTTTTATAGATGCTCCGGAAGGAGTGTGACTCAGCATTACTGGAAGCATTGTCTATATGAAAATAAAAAGACGAAATTATTAATTTTTAATTTTTGATAAATACTTAATTTATGTACTCAATATCTCTAAAATAGTTGATTGCATCAATGAATTGAGTGCATATCCATTCGTTTATTAATACGACGCACGATTGATAAACCTAATAATTCCTAACTTTCAATACCTTAAATTCTATTAGTAAATGTACGATAAACAAAACAACTCATGCCAGAGCAATGCATCAGCAGCAACATAAATGCGCTGTTGATTTTTTATTTGCGATGAGTTGATAGGAGGTGATTAGGTTGAAGAAGCTGTTAGTCATAAAAACTGACACACTTAGACCATAAGTTGGTCCACTGTGAGGAGGTGGAGTGTTAGAAAAGCTGACATAAATCTCTTTCTTTGCCTTGAATTATTTAGATATTTATTTTTTGTATTGACTATTGTCCAAACTATAGCTACTATCGGATTATCTAAAATGATTTCAATTTATGAGAAACTGCTTATAAATGTAACTAACCTAGGGAGCGATATGAATAACGAAATCTCACAATTATTTTTCGAATCTCAAATAATGAAATTTCGCAAATATCACTTTAACTTGCATTTACATCTCGCACTAGCACAGAAAAACTATAGAAAATATCAACCAGAATATCGCTAGTCAAAATTTTGCACATTAATATCTCTAAATCTCGAGCGATATGTATTTTAATTTGCGAATTTTTGATTAAAACAATGCATTGTTGCAATGCAATTAAGTTTTGCGAGATTTTAAATTGCGAAATTTTAGCTTGCGAGATTTTGTAATTGCGGGGTTGTTAAAAACGGGATTTAGTTTCTGCGAGATTAAGAAACAAGAGATTTTGTAAGACTTCGTATTGCGAGTTTTCGAATGCGAGATTTTAACTTGGGAGATTTCGTAGCCAACCCACTAAACTAGAGCAACCTTACCTAGCTCGGTGACTCGATCATAAGTCCTCGTATTATGTATCTTGTGAAATGATTTGATATGAGAGATTTGTGGATATATGTAGCCCCAAGTGGATCATCTTCTGGGTTTGACAAAAATATGCCAAGTTATTGTCTGAACACAATAGAGTGTTGCAACTGGAACTGAAGCTGCAGCATTAATAGCTTTCAAAAAGTTTCGTAAGTGCTATAATGGAGCTGTACTGTTTTTTGCTGTTAGTGATTGTATCGGCTCATATAAATAATTGAAAAAGAAAGTTTGATGCTAGTTTCAACCACTGTAACCGGCATCGATTTGAAATAGACTATGTTGGTTTATATTGCGCTCGCGATTTTAAATAATACGTCAAAAAAGCTTCGGCTGCAACTCCGGTAGCAGCTGCGTTGCATTGTGTTCATATTGTTGAATTTGTGTGTTTTCAATATTTTCATAGCTTTTCCAGCTGCTGCGCCCATCTGCAGTTACAGGTCCGTTTACACTGTTACAGGCAGCAATAGTTAAATTTTTGTGCAGTTGGTTGTTGGTTGAAATGTGATTAAACTTGGTTGCCTTTAAAACTCCATAAGAAATGTGGGATTTTCCGGATGTGGTGCTATCTAGGGTTGATCTTTGGCTCTCCAGTTCATCTTCATGTTAATGACCCTGAATGCAAGAGTGTCACTTGAAACTCAGATAAAACTTACATTGTGGTTAAAATTCATGTTTTCAAGCTCATGTCAGCATTGCAATGTCTCTAATTACAATATCGAGCATTTGGAAAATAAAGAAGAATTAATGACACACCGATGCACATTAGTTTTGAATATCAAAATGGAAGGAAAAAATAGAGCCGGGTAAAGTATTCCACATTCGTGCGGTTCGACTAGAAAAAGAATTTCTATGCTTAGCAGTATGTCTGAAATTGGGCTCAAGCCTCAAGAGTAAGAGAGTGCATTCCTGGAAGTTTGAGTATTACAGTGGAATTGTTTTCAGGGAAATGGATTTTTCCTAGAACATAGTTCATAGAAATAGCATACAATATAAGGAGAGGCATTAAATTATTAGGTCGATGTTCGATAGATGCGAATGTTTGCTGAATGTTTAAATGAATTATGGGAACACCTTGTCAAATATGAGACTTATATTCAAGGTTTTGGGATGAATGAAGACTTTGTACATTATAGCCAGATCAGAAGGGGAGGAACGTTTCTTGCATATTTGCACTCGCTTAAGGAGAAAGATATTTCTTAAGCTGATAATTAATTAGTGTTTCCATTTGGGAAAAAAAGGACGTAAGAGCAATAGGACGATAACTGGAGGGAGAACATTTCAATTAAATTCCATTCAATTCAATTCAATTCAATTCAATTCAATTCAATTCAATTCAATTCAATTCAATTCAATTCAATTCAATTCAATTCAATTCAATTCAATTCAATTCAATTTGAGTAGGACAAATGGAAAATCTTACGCAATTTACCAGTGTTGAAGAAATCTTCTTCGGAACAATTAGAGAAATACTATCCTCACCAGTGGATTTCAATTAAATGAAGTGTGCGGAAGAAAATTCGTCCCATGAAGCGTTAGCGCTCTCAATTACCGGAGTCATAACTCATTAATGATACTATTAACAGGAACTGTGCTGCAAGCAAATTAGCTTTCTCTAGTGAGCTAGTACAGGGATTGTGAGTAAAGACAAGAGTTAGAACCGAGGACGAAGTAGTTTGCGAATATGTTTTGCAAGTGACCCACATTTTTAACTGCCCTTGGGACATTGCAGTATTTTTTGCCGTAATTTTTGGTTATTGAAAAATTTGGTTCTTCGAATATGACCGCTACACTGCCCATAATCTCGTAAAATCCCTAACTATAATTTTCATACTTCAGAGTTATAAAGGAAAAACTCAAGGCCTGGGCCCCTATTATAGCCGTTTTCCTTTCGAGGTGGCGAAGTACTTACGAGTAGATGAAAACCCTAATCTAGTACTACCAACTGCACATGCTCTCATGTGCGAGTAGATACATTTTACATGGGAAAGCAGTTTGATGTGTTCCATTGAAAAAAGCTGGCAAAGTACTTGCAAGTACTTCGCCACCTCCAAAGGAAAACGCCTTATGTAAAACGAAACGAAAGGCAAAAAAACGATAGTCACGAAAACGAAAGTCACGACATACCCCGATTATGTAAAACGATAATGGACCCATGAAAATGTTGCCAGCTAAAACGAAACAAAACATTTTTTTTCAACCACATCTAACTTCACGCAAGTGCTTGTTCGTATTTATCAAAAAAATCCCATCAAGAAATCAGAAAATTCCCTTTTAAATTCTTTCACCAAATTTCAATCCTTCTCTAATTTTTTCACACAAGTTAAAATCATCACTTGTGTGAGCATTAGTACATATTTCAAATTGTTTGAGGATAAATAGTCATATTTTTATTCACAAACAAAAAAACACAAGATTAATAATTGAAAATAAATCTCTATTTAGGTAAAAAAAACTACTTTTATTTTCAGTTTGCAATTTTGCATTATTTGTTAGACTTGAAAGGTAATGGCTTTTATAGTTATAACGGGAACCGAAAACTCCCTATTAGATTTTTAAAATTTGTTTCCTATTGAACTTTCAGTAATACATTTGGAGCCTTAGCTTGTGGTATCAAATAAAAATGGATGTGAAAGTGATCAGCATTCAGCTTTTAGCTATTTTTTTTTGTGATTTAAGAGTGAAGTCCGTTTGTTTTTATTATTATTTCCTAGTTTGATTAGACAAAGTGAAACTTTTAACACTTAAAATTTCGTTGGAATATTATCGTATTGAATCTTAAATATAAAATATTTTTAAAGAAAAAAATTCCCACAGAAAGGGATTTTTCTCTTTACCCCCCCAGCACTATCTTCAGTATTAAGAACTGTCAAAAAGTGAATAAATTTTGAGTGGAAAGTTGAATAATTTCAGTGATTTGTTAATTTACATGTTAGAAATAATGAAAATAAATACAACAGAAGAAGAAAATCATATTACAAGAAGTTAAATGCATCAGCTCCAATTTCAAAATTAACTTGTATGTTATATGTGGATTTATTTAGTTTTGTGTTGGTGGCAAATATATTAATAAAATTTTATTTTTGTTTATAATTGTTTTACTAAACGTATAATTGTTTTATTTTGATAAAAAATACTGTGGAAGTCAAAGAAAGAAAAATATTAATAGCACTGAAATCAAAACGAAAGCTATACGAGAGCCAATGGCCAGTCTTAGAAGAATACGAGTATCGTTTTTACATTAACGATTATCGTTTAACGTAGTCGCATTTAAACGATAACGCGGTATTTTGAACGATAATCGTACTACGTAACAAGGGCCCTGTGTCAAACAAAACGTGATCCGGCGATCAATAAAAATCAATACTGGGGAAAAAAGGTTGCGACGATCAAAATTTCTACGAAAAACGCCGGATAGCGCTCTGTTTGCCGAGACCTTTAATCGCTGACAGCAGTCAGAAATTTTGTAGATAGGGCCTCTACGAGACTATGGGCAGTACAGGGCCCTTATTACGTAATACGATTATCGTTCAAAATACCGCGTAATCGTTTAATTGCGATTACGTAAAACGATAATCGTTAACGTAAAAACGATACTCGTATTCTTCTACGACTGGCCATTGGCTCTCGTATAGCTTTCGTTTTGATTTCAACGCTATAAATATTTGTCTTTCTGTAACTTTCACTGTATCTTTAATCAAAAGGAAACAATTATACACTTTTTAAAACAATAAAAGCATTTTTATTTAAATGCAAATATGCCACCAACAAAAAATAAAATAAATGAAAATTCAGCAATCCAAACGAAAGCAAACCGGTACAAGTTGATTTTGAAATTGAAGCTAATGCATTTCTAACTTCTTGTATATGATTTTTTTCTTCTGTTGAATTTATTTTCACTATTAAAACAAGTAAACAAATCACTGCAAATATAAACTTAAAATTTATTTACTTTTTGACAGCTCTTAATAGCCGTAGACAGTGCTGAGAGGTTAATAGAAAAAATCCCTTTCTGTGGGAATTTTTTTTGTTTAAGAAATTTTGTTATCTTTAACAGCCCTATTATTGACACGATTCAAAACTAGTTTTAACGTAAAACTAGTTCTATATAGTCTGGGAGCTGTTATGAGACGTCGTAACTGCCAAAAAAAGTCAGTCCGACCAATGGTATCGTGTAGAGGACAGTCATAGCTTTCAGTTGATATCCCATTTATAAAAGTTGCTTATACTATAGGTACATTTAGCGGAAAATGCAACCTGAAAAGTGCATTTTCTAACCATTGCGACCAGATATAGCTTGTCCGACCAGCAGTTTTGTAAATGTTTGGACTAAAGCTATCGGTTGGCATCCAATTTTTGCGTGGCCACGATGAGATAGGTAATCATACGGTGGGCTCCGGGACTATATAAAACTAGTTTTATATTAAAACTAGTTTTGAATCGTGTCAATAATAGGGCTGTAAGATTCAATACGAAAGATAAACAACAAAATTTTAAAAAGATTAAAACGTTTCACTTTCTTAGTCAAACAAAGAAATAATAATGAAAACAAACGTATTTCATTCTTAAATCACAAATAAATAGGTAGCTAAAAACTGATCACTTTCATACCCTTTGGTCAATTGATACCCAAAAGCTAAAGCTTTTACACAATAAAAAGATATGACTATTTATTCTAAAACAATTTGAAATACTTATATTCACACAAGTGAAGATTTTAATATTTGTGAAAAAATTAGAGAAGGATATATTACAATTTAGTGAAAAGCTTAAAAAAGGAATTTTCTGATTGATTGAAGGGATTTTTCCGATTAATACGCAACCAGCACTTGCGTGAAGTTAGATGTGGTTGTACAAAAAATGTTTTTTGTTTCAGCTGGCAACATTTTCAAGGGTCCATTATCGTTTTACATAATCGGGGTATGTCGTGACTATCGTTTTCGTGATTATCGTTTTCTTGCCGTTCGTTTCGTTTTACATAATAGGGGCCCAGGTCTTTCTTGCTTGTTTGAAAAGCGGAAACTTAATTCTCTGACATTGATAACCTCTTTACTGCTCAAATCAAACCATGAGTTCTCTTTCGGCTTGGTAAATTTTATCCGATTAGGAATAACGAATAAAATGTCTAATCTCGTAAGGAATTAGATTTGTTATCATATTTGTGCTAGATTCAACGTCACAAGTGACCAGTTAAAGTTCCTGAAGTAATCGTTGAGAACATTCCTGTAGAGTTTCTCTTATTGTCAAAAGGTTCTCTTCAGGGTTTTCTCTTTAACAGAGGAGAAATTTGCAGACATGCATTATGATTTATGACATAATGGTATGATGTGCCTAGAGGCAAAAAAAACTCATTGTGTACTAAGCAGTAAGAAACAACTCTATAGGGTGTTGGCGAATTGACCTGCAAAGTCAGGGACTCGAGTAGGCTCGTCAAGAAACTTGCTCAGGTAGTTTAACTCAGCAAAGATCTTGACAAACCTCGAGTGTTGTCTGGTATGATTCTATAATCTTAAACTCAAAGGAAATTTGGCTTATTGGTCGAAAATGCTTCACAGAATCATGGCCTTGCTTACCTTCTTTCGGGATAAAAATCACTCTTACAATTATTTCCATGATTCTGGCACATACTTGAGGTAGAAATATCTGAAGCCAAGGGGCTATTACTTCTTGCAAGCTAAGGAGCGAAATTGGTGATAGGCCGTTAAGGTCCAAAAATTTATACGGAGAGAAAGTGCTAATAGCCAATAGGCAATATTTTCTCTTATTATTCGGGTATTTAAAATTGATACGTTCTACATGTCACGAGACTTAAGTGTTTTGGGGTTTCTATTCTCGTAGCCAAGAAAATTTGTCTTCATCAACTACTGAGTTCGAAAAATTGATCAAGATTCTAATTATAGTAGTATTTTATGGAAGTCACTCAACGTCATTTCAGTTCCAGGCGGGTGCTCCTCAAGGCTTCAAGCATCTTTCACCAATTTAAATTTGGACTTTTTGTTTTGGGACATCCTTTGTATAATTTTAAAGATTCATAATCGTTTCGAATTTTTAGAAAACTTAAGTTCCAAAGTCTTACCCCGAGGCCACACGAGCAAGTACTTGCAAGCAAGTTGCAATACATACACATTTGTTTACTAACACAAACAAACCCAAGCAACTTGCTTATCAACTGGCATGCAAGTTTTGAAGACAGTAGTGACTAGTGAAGCAAGTTGGAAGACAAGCAAGTGGAATGCAAGTGGAAAGCAAGTGGAAAGCAAGTGGGAGGCAAGTGGGATGCAAATTACGAATTTGACAGGCAGTGTATGTAGCCAACTTGATTGCAAGTACTTGCTCGTGTGGCCTCAGGATTATTTTTAAACTAACCTTATTCAATTGTTCAGAATTGTAGCCAGCTACAAGGAACAAAATATTTGAACAAACATCTTGAGTCATGGCATTATCGTGGCATACAACTTGACTGTTGTCAACCAGAAATTTAGTATTTGGCATGAATTCAGTGATCCGCAGGACTCTCGTTGCAGCCTATTTAAAAACACAAACATTAGTAATCGTTTAAATACATTAAAACAAATGAACTTACCGTCAAAAAATCAAGAAACAACACGAGCGTTCGAAATAGTGGACTCTTCATGTCTGATATATAAGCAATTGGTGCAAGTGCATGCATTGATTCAATTTTCCCAGCAAACGACGGTTGTTCCGAACATAACACCCAAAATACAGCTGTTCCCTATATAAGGGAAGATTAATTTTAAATAATTTCCTTGAAAATTTCCTTTCCAACAATCTAACCTGTGAATGACCAATGTAATGCAATTTTTCATGTCCATTTTTCTCCAGGACATAATCGATAATAGCTGGCAAATCATATTTGCCCATTTCATGAAATGTAAAATCCCAAAACTCTTGATAATCACTATTCAAACTGGTGTGATTTTTAGAATAACGATTTCCACGAACATTTCCCATCCAAACATCGTATCCCAAATTGGCAAGAAGATAAGCTTAAAAAGTTGATTAAATTGTAAATTACTAAAGAACAAAAAAAGAAAACTATATTGCATTTAATTTAAAAATAAATCCAATATAAAGCAAATACATGTACCGAGTCCAGATTTGGGTCCCATCAATACCCAAGTTGCTGAAGTGTCCAGGATACCATGCATCAGCAGAATTGGCTTTGCTCCAATTTTTGGTATCCGATGAATTTCCAGAATATAACCATCTTTGGTGACAACTGTGTGAGTCTCAGATGGGTATCCATATTTTCGAATTAGTTTTGGCTGGAATTTATACAAATTTGAAAATTATTTAAAAATCAAATTGAAATCTTTTTAAACAAAAAAAATTCAGAGGTTATAAGCAATCCATAACGAGTTGTGTGGTACCAGAGGCCAAACACTGTCGGTTATTTAAATTAAGAAACATGAACTAAAGACGCCCCAACTATAAAATATTATGAAAAAAGAGGCTAAATGTCATAAGCATAACATCTTTGTCATTCAAAAGACACAATATAAAAATGGCAATTAAAGTGTGAAGAAATATAAAAAAGCAACTAAAAAGTAGCAAAAAACTGGAAACAAAAAAAAAGTCTACTAAAACATGAACTCTTGCATTGTTTTGGCTTTTCATGCTTCATGCATGTCTAATCAATCCTCACCTACTTCCCCCTAATGGGTCGGCCTTAAGTGGTTCATTGTTTCGGAATGAAAATCTCGTATCTTGTCAGAGTTGTATGTTTTATATGTGTACATATCTACCTAATTGTGTCAATCTTGTATCATGTATCCTGAGATTGAGACAAGTTAAAGAGTTTCAAACATGAAAAGTGTTAGTGGAAGAGAAATTTAAACATCAGTTTTATTTTATTTTTTTTTCGGTTTGTTTCTGTTTTGTTGTTGTTGTTGCATAATTTTTTAAGTTGCAGAAATTGAAATTGCAGGTAATAGCATTTAATGAAATGCGAATAATAGTTTGTGATATAATAAGACTATTGCTGAGGTAATAGTAAGTTATGAGTCAAAGATCTTTTTTTTTTTAAAGAAGCTAGCTGAAGTCGGTAATTTTATTTTGCTCGCAACAATTGTTTTGAAAAGAAAAACTGCAAGGTCATCTTCTAAGAGATCAAAAGTTTTACTCTCTGAAGTGAAATTAAAAAATAAGTTGCATTTCGACAGCAATACCTACATATTTAGAGCTTGGAGGTGTAACTTGTAACATGAGATTTTAAAATTTCTGATGGCTATCCAGTCAATTTTATTTATAATAATATTATTTAGTCCTCCAGATATTTGAGATGCGTTTGCTAACAAATTTTGCCAGTCTTTCGTTGATACCCCTGTCGATGTTGATGAGAACTTCGTTTTCTACTTAAAAGACTGCCTACAAACTACCTTCAATAATATCCCAATTATAATCGAAAAAATTTTACATTATATGTCCTTACTTCATGATGATTACTCATCTGGACCTGATGGCATCCCACCAATTATCTTGAAAATATATTAGCACCCCCTCTTCTTCATTTGTTCAACCTATCACTTAGCTAGGGTAAATTTCCAAGTACTTGGAAAAAAGCATTTATTACCACAGTTTTTGAAAAGAGTAACAGATCAGATATATGCAATTACAGGCCAATCTCCAAACTATCTTGCATTCCAAAGTTTTTTGAGCAAGTAATGTGCGATAGTTTGACATTCAACTGTAAGAATATAATTAACAATCAACAACATGGATTCATGCAAAAGCGATCGACGATAACCAATTTACTTGCATTCTTGCATAAGTGCTCAACTACGTAGGAACATGGTCAGGAACTCGACTGCATCTATACATCATCACGTTTAAGTTAAAGGTGTTAGGGTTTCCTCATCACTATTGGGTTTCTTCTTATCTCCATAATAGATCCTATCAGGTTAGATTTAGGAGCTCTGTCTCCAACCCTTTCTTTGTCAAATCTGGAGTTCCCCAGCGTAGTCATTTAGATCCACTTCTTTTTATCTTAGCTATCAACGACGTATCCCTCTGTATACGATATTGTGCAATTCTAATTTTTGCGGATGATATGAATATTTTCAAAAGCGGCAAATCTGTGAGTGATCGTTTACTTTTGCAAGAAGATATAAACAAGTTTGTTATTTGGTGTAATGAAAACGGTTTAAATCTCAACCCTATTTAATGTCAGGCGATGATTTTTTTCTAAAAAAAGAGTTCCTAGTTCATTTGATTATGAAATATCGCAGCACACATTGCGTTGTATTGATGGTTTCAAAGAAGTAGGGGTTCATTTTACTTTTAATCTTGATTTTACGAAGCATATCAATTTAATCGTCAACAAGGCAAACACTGTATTAGGGTTTGTTAAATGATGATCTAAGGAGTTTCAAGATCCTTATGTTACCCTCGCTCTCTACAACAGTCTTGTTCGCCCTCATCTTGAATATGCATCACAGGTATGGACTCCTTTTAGACAAGAAGCAGTACAGCGTAATTTTATACGTTTCGCCTTGAAAGGACTACCGTGGTCCAAATAATCCTTACAAACACCGGATTAAGCTTCTTCAGATTCAAACTTTGACACAAAGGAGAATTAATAATGATATTGTATTTATTCATCAAGTTTTAACGGGCGTTATTGATGCACCTGATTTATTATCTTGTACCAGCCTTAACTACCGTAGGGGAGGGGGTGTCACAACACTCTTAGTCTAGAACTAATGCATATACATATCTCAACACCGTACGAATTATTGAATGCATGAGTCTTTTACCCGCATGTGCAACATCCAGAATTTGAACTCAAATTTTGTTGATTTTAATATAAGTAAGAATAGACTCAAAGCTACATTGAAGACCAGTGTACCACGCTCTTATATGTTTGTAATTGTTAATCTTTTCAATTTGATTGTATTTGTTATTTTATAATTATTGTTTTAAATTTTATTTTATTTTGTAAAGTAGGTATATGTCTTAAGTAGTTTGTTGCTTACAAACTACTAACACTGCACTAAGTGATGAGCACTTAATTTGTATTTGGCAATTCTTTGGTCGCAAGATGTCGCTTGTACTAAGCTCTCTTCGGCAAAGATCTGATAGTGTAAAAAAAACGTGCAATACTTAATAATATTATAAACAAACTCGAGAGCACCTCTTCATTCAAACGGAATAGCTGCTATCATACTTCAAACCAAATTATTATGTTTTTGACATTAAGAAATAATTTCGATGATTTATAATTAAAAAAAAACGAATTTAAAAGATAAACATTTTTCTGTTTGACTCACATTTTTTTTTGTGAAAAGGTACATTACGTTCCTTGAAGTTTCTTGACAACCCTAAGAATTGTCCAAAAAACCTGGGTTCTCAAAAAATAACAAAGGGTCTTCAATTATGTTATTGAAATAAGAAAGAAACATCTAATTTGATTTAAAAATGGATAAAAACAAACCAGTTTCCGCTCTCTATTTCTATTAGTTATTACACTAGTTTACAGCCAAAATGTACATTTGATGCCACTATTTTTACTTGCGATATAGGTACTATAGGGCAAGTTTTAGATTCGTGCAAAAAAAAATTTCGAGATAACAATCAAACATAACATTACGATAATATAGAACACGAAAAAAGTGGGTGGCAAAATTCTGTCTGTCTGTCTGTCTGTCTGTCTGTCCGTACCTCAACCTACAGCCTAAACTACTGAAGCGATTTTCTTCAAATTTTGAACTTAAGGTTTTTTGTAACTCTCCAGAGGGGAAATTGAATTTTTTTTTTAGCTCAAAAAATAACGATACTTGCCATACAACCGTTAAGGAAAAGCTTATTTATCTCAAAAACGGCTTCAACGATTTTGATAAAAAAAAATCAGTGTATTATTGTAGACATGGTGTACTTTCTGGTAAGAAAAAAAAATCACCAAAAACATTTATTAACGGTACCTGCCATATAACGGTTTTTTTTATTTTTGGTTTTCTCATTAACCGCTCATCCAATTTCAATAATTTTTTTTTGCACAAAAGCTTTGTTAGAATATAAATAATACTGCATACCAAAATTTTTGAACAAATAAATTTTGGATTTTTAAAAAAAGATTCAAAATTTTTTTTTGAAAATTCAATATTTCAAAAACGGGTTGATGAATTGTTTTGAAATTTCAGTTTTAAATGTATATTAATATATACTCCAAATTGGCATACCAAATCTTTTTTTGAAAAATGTTACAAAAATTGTATATATAAAAATTAATTTTTAAGAAAACGGCTCCAACGATTTTAATTTTTTTTTTTGCATATATTTATATTTTTTCAAGTAATCAGATGGCATAATTTTTTTAGCTCTAAGTTATTTATCAGACTGTTTATACAATTAAAAGAACGATTTAAATGCTTTTTATACTTTTTCTAAAACAACTTGAATATTTTTTTAAGTTCTTAAGTTCCACACAACTTGAACATAAGAGCAAGTACGTGCGATCCAGTCGTGCATTTTATTCTCTTATAAATTTTGACCTTCTGAACTCGAACATAACATTAAATAAAAATTAATATGGATAGGTTTTTGAGATATGAATTTTTGAATATTGTGTTCTATATTTCCGAAGGTCCCTTACAATTAATACCATATATTCACTATGGAATGCACAATCTGGCTTAAAATGGATTCAATTGAACATTATTAACTTGTTGACCAACATCTCTTCTCTTTTTTTTTATGATAGGCTGAGTAGTTTGAATGATATGGGTCAAAATATCCGAAAAAATCTTATTTTTGAACGAAAATAAGAACAGCAAATCTATTATTTCAACAGAAAAAAAAATTGAAATAATTTGTTTAAATTATACTTATACTTAATACTTAAGCAAAGAAAATGAGACATTTTCAAAAACAATCTATGGATTAGTTCTAAAGTTATGTCTATTTATATACTTTATTATTATACAAGTACCAAAAATCGATTTCTTCATTATTTTTTGACTTAAACCTTATTCATAGCCAACAAATTCACAACTTTTGATTCGGAAATGTGATGAAATGCTTTTCTTGTCTAATTTATTAGGCAAAAGTGACAAATATTTAAATAAAATATGTTTTGGGTGATAACGTGCCTGTCGAAAGTTCCTAATTTAGTCAGAGTTCAAAACGGCCTACAAAATTTTTCATCTAAGTGTCTAAAATTCTTTTTTTCTAAAATCACTTTGAGGTACGGGTATGAAACTTACTTTTTTTTAGGGGTGTCACTATTTAGTTTAATTTGAGTTCTTATATGTTGGGTCTTTATATCAGAAGAAAAAAAAGCTAGAAATACGAACATTGTGTTATACTCATAAAAGCTGAATTTTCGTCAACTAGACCCTTGGTGTTTTTAACATTTATTATTTTTTTTTTGATACAACGTTCAACATAAGACTCGCAGAAGGTACATTGGATATATGTACATATATAATCATGCAACGGATGCATTTTAATCATACAATAATGCATTTTGAGATGAGAGTTGTTTCCTCATAATAAGAAAAACGGATACCTAAAAATAAAGAAGATGATTCAAAATCCAAAAAATCCACAAATACCTATGTACCGTACCTTCATATCTCTGGAGATAGTACCTACAATTGTTTTGAAAAAAATATTAAATAATATAAACGCAAACTAAAGTAATGTATAAGGTAAAAGCCCAACAAAATATTAAAAAGTTTAAATTGTTGAACTTTTCCGAAAACGGTCATACCTCATAACCAAAACACTTATCTATAGATGCATGAGAGCAAGTAGAATGCCTTATTTAATTCTGTTTATACAATGCTTATTTTCATATTAGAAACGCTGTTTCTTCAAAGGAAAGCAGTATAAACAGGATGTTTCCAAGTTATTTGCTTATACTTAATGAAATAATTTGAGAACATATCCAAAGAATACAATTATATAGAAAGGGGATGTATTTCCTCCTCCTTTTCATACGGGAGGGATAAATTCCCAAAACATTGACTTAAAATAGCTAAATAGCTGTTCAGAAACAACAGAAATGCTTACTATACTGTGTTAAGGCTTTCTTAAAAGCTTAAAAAGAATTTTTTTAATATAATTGAAAATGAAGCTAACAATTTTTGAAAAATTCGTTTAAAAATTCAAAATTAATAAGAAATAAAATTGAAAAATGTTGTTAAGTGATTTTTTATTTTACATTATAAAGTGGTTAATTGTCTTTCATTATATAATGTTGTTACATGCCTTAAGTTGAATGCTGAAAACCAAACAGTTGTATAGGGTTTTAGTTTTTGGGAAAATTGAAAACTATGAAAACTACTTTTTTTTTAAATCATTA
Source organism: Dasysyrphus tricinctus (assembly GCA_963921185.1). Classification (NCBI taxonomy): domain Eukaryota; kingdom Metazoa; phylum Arthropoda; class Insecta; order Diptera; family Syrphidae; genus Dasysyrphus; species Dasysyrphus tricinctus. Next base: position 222,980,691 of record OY992531.1, read on the forward strand.
TTGACATCACTAGAATGACCATGAATCAATAATTATTTACTTTTTCCGTTATTTCTGGGTAAATTGATCAAAAAACATTGATTATGTAAGACAATAACATTGTTTTTCAAATGTTTGAAATTTCTACTCCCCGTATCTTTCTTAAAACCTTGATCCTTCTAAAAATATGAATACAAATTTTTTGTAGAAAATTTAATATTCTTTCATTTTGTAGTGCACACTTTACCGCTGATACGCTTAGTTTTCAAAATATTCATGAAAAATTACAAAAGGGGACCTTTAACCCCCCCTCCTGCCTAAAGCTCGTGGCTCTGGGCTGGGGACTTTTAGTATGTTGTATGTTATACCTGAGAGTCACTCCTACCACATAAAATAATAACCTGGAGAGCATGATTTATTGCATTTATTTTTCCTTCATTGACTGGACTAATTAAGAAACTTATAAGATGTTTAAATGGAGGTTGGCTACGTTTTCCTGAAAAACAATTTCCCGCGTAACGTGTTCCCGATTCACGTTTGTCCGAAAAATGATTCCCCGTCGATCGTTTTCCCGAAAAACGATTTTCCGTTGATCGTTTTCCCGATTTCGTAACCTTTGCTCGCCTATGGCCTGGTTCACACGAGATTGTACCGCACGTTTTTTTATCGCATTCGGTTTTTACCGAACAAAAATCGGGTGTTCACACGATATTTATATTTATTCGTTTAAAACTCGAATAGCTGCAGTATAATGAAAATGAATGGAAAAGTTTGAATTTGCGAAGTATTTTATTTTTATCTTTTTAAGGGAAAGGGCTAGAAACCTGAAATTTAAACGGATGATAGAAAATATTGATTGAAATTAAAAAAATAGGAGTCCTAAAATACCGTTGGACGGAGACAACGGCATTATTTGAGCGCTTTCACATATGAACTCACATCTGTTTAGTGCATTGATGAGTTTTCTTGTTGTTTGTTAAAAATAACATCTAAATAAAATTACGGTTATTTTGATACCTCATTCATTATCCTACGTGATATATAAGCGACACAATCTCGATTTTAAATTGATCGAAAAATCAAAACAATTGCATTGAAATTACCTGCTTGGACCATTGTCCACGACCATCCACCAGCGAGAAAATCCCGTTATCTACATGGAATTTTTTTTATTAAAATTTGATATGGATGGCTTTAAAAAATTATAGCTCCCGTTCTACTGATTGGATCTTCAACGTTAAAGTCTTTACAGAAAGCTGACATAACGGGCTATATTATGTAAAAAAAATCATTGAAGAGGGGCAAACATTTTCATACTTAGGGGTGAATAAAGCCCAATTCAATTCCATTTATTTTATTCTAAATTCAAATGTTCATGAAAATTTTTATAATTTAAAAAAACTAAAAACGCATATTTGTTGCCTCATTCCTCTTCTTTATTTAAAGACCTTAACCTTCAAGATCCAATCAGTATCATCGGAGTTATAATTTTTTTAAATCAACTTTATCGGTCGATTAATTTTTTTTGTATACATGGGCTTTTCTCTCCACTGAAGCTCATTCTATGCCAACGAACAAATACCCAATGAGGATTTAAACCGTGTGAACGAGACTATATAAAACTATACGCCACTGGAAGACGATACGTCGCAGTTCATTCGTTTTTTTTTTTAAGTCCGTTGAGTTTTCGATAAACGTACTTAGCTGAGTCCGTTTTCTTGTCGTACAAACGTCGCCGTCGTGTGAAAGGCTCTATGTAAAATATGTATAGACGCCACTGCTCATCCGCACGGATTTTTTTAATTTTTTTTATTTTTGACGGATCTGACGAAGGTGGCGGGTCTAGAACCAGGACAGAGGAAGCCCTTTTTTTTACTTTTTCCTTGATTTTTTTTTGTGGTGGGTATGATAGAGTATAGTCTGACGGAGTAGGTTCTGGAAGTGGGCCTGGAACCAGGATAAAGGAACAATTTTTTAATAACTTTTTTATTGATTTTTTGGTGGTATGGAGTTGGGTCTGCGGGGCAGTTTCTGGAGGGACGGAGACTCTGATAGAGTATGGTCTGACGAAGGAGGTTCTGGAGTTGGGTCTAAAGATACGGACAAAGGAAAATATTTCATAGATTCTTTTGATGCTGTATCTGATGGAGTTAGGTCGGACGCAGGAGTTTCTGGGAGGTGCGTCGGATCCTGTTCAAAAGGAACGGCTTCGGAAAAATTTATTTAAAAAAAACTTTTTCATTGATTTTTTTTAGTTAGATATTATAACATATTGAGCACTTTTTTGGTGCTTTCATTAAAAAGTGCACAAATGGTGAGCTTATCCGCTGAATTATTTAGAGTTTGGTTAACAAATTTTTCTTTGTAAATTTTTTTTAACAAACAATTCTTTAGATTTTGTTTTTATTTACTAATGGCGTTTTGGCGTGATGTGATACAATCGAGTATTTTCATTTTAAATTTAACGTCTGGCCAGTGCTAATATCAAGAGTTTTCTTGAGCAACAGTAACTTGGGAAGCCCGCTTCACAGGTTCTTACGATTTTAGCTCCCTTTTTTTGGATCGTCTGTACCACTCACGCAACTCCTTTGCTCCAATGTCGACAGTTTTCTTGACTAACAAATTAATTTATTAAAAATATATAAACTTTTCTGGCTTATCTATTTTTAATCAATAATTTAAGAGGTAAAGTTAAAATATTTTAACTTTTCTACTTGACTGATTAATTTTAGTAGCATGTTGGGTCAATGCAAAATCCCGAATGGAAAAAATGCCAAATGGACAAAACTCCGAATGCCTAAAATCAAAAATTACAGGATCCCCAATGTCAAAAAACCCTAATTCCAAAATCCCGAATAGCTTTATACTGATTTCGGTTATAACACAAATTTTGAATACCAAAAACAGTACATTGTACTTTTGTGGTTATTAGTAGAGGGATACTCTTTTTTTATTTTGACTTTCAAAATGGATGTACAAATTTTGCTGGGGTATTATAATAATTCTTGATATTTGTGCATTATAGATTTTTGTTCGTTTGAAACATTTGCATTCGAGATTTTTATTTTATTTTCAGAATTTCGTTTTCATTCAAAATTCTTGTCATTGATGCGAAAATGAGCAATAGTCAAGACATTACCAAGCAGTTTGGTATTTGGAACCCCAAATGCGACAGTTTTCCTTGTTCACTTATCCCGAGATAATTTTGTGCAAGAAATCACGATACAAACTGTTTAATAATTTCCATACATTCAAGGATGGAAACTATTGTTTAAATTTTTGAATTTCTTTCATCCCCCTCCCCCCTTAGAAGTGGTCAGGTTAATACAAACAAATCTATGTAAAATTTTTTTGAAATTTATTTAAACACGTGAAGACGAGCACTTAAAATTTCGAATAAGAAATACAAGGCGTTTTTTTTCGGTAAAAGTGTAAAGTGGATTGAAAATATTTAACGAACGAAATTGAAACATTTCAAAAATAATCACCACCCTAGTACATATCCACATACATATGTATGACCACATACATATAATAAAATAACAACCTACCAGTTTAATCTTATCAAAAGCTATCGCAGTAACTTTTTAATGATGAAAGATCAAAAATTGCGTGAAATTTGAAAGGACACATCTGGTTTGATGACCTGTCAAAGAAAAATCTGTTTGCAATTTTAATTTGTTGCAACATTTAATTTTTTGCATTCCACTTTAACAGAGATCATGTTTGGTCCACTGAGTAAAGTAAGTAAATATGTAAGTTTCGCAATCTATGTTGAAAAAAATGTGTCAACAAGCTTTATAGCCATTACACATTGCCAACGATCCATATCGCGAAAAAACACTGGACCGCCGCCGACTATAGTACGAGTAAATTAATTTATTTTAAAAATGCCAACTAGATAAACACCTCTTGCACATTGTAATTTAGTATTAAAATAGAAAAAAAAACTTAATAAATTGTGTGCAATATCGTAGGGGCACATTCCATTGACAATTTTACGTCTTGTAGGCAATAAACCCCCTACAGGCCACCTCAAAGCCGTATTATAGTTATTTTATACACAAATATTATCTCTATCACCATATCTAGTATGGAATTGCCTCCTTTTAAAAATTATGACATCACTCTTTTTACTATGGTGGTAAATACCATATAACCGGTACCCTCAAAGACGGTAAAACGAATATTATACTCTGTCATCAGACCAGACCACTTTCTATACAGCTAACTATGTCTCCAAATTCCAATTCCAATCCCAAACTAACAAACTAATTGCTAAGGGAGAATATATAGTCTCAGTGCGGTGTTTTGCCTACCAACATAATTATTATGAACAGTAAACAACCAAAAACCAAAGAGAGGATAAAGTTAACAATAACAAACAATTAGCCCACATTGTTGTTTTTACGAGTTTTTTTTTTTGTTGGTTAAGAAGAATTGGCCATGGCGCTACCTTGCATCGCGGATTATGTAATTTAATTATCCTAATCGACATAGCAGCTGCTGTAACCTGTAACCACCACCAATCGTGGTATATACACAGGTGGCCTATACTTCATTGCACTCTTTTGTTCAAATTGCGGAAAGCAGTGGTGGATGAAGGTTTTTACTGATAGGCCCAAAAGCGCTTACAAAAGAGAACCCTATCCCATGGTCTCGAGTCCAGTCCAGGGTAATATATTTTATTCTTAAAAAAAGTCTACAAAAAAGTGAGAAAGTTTAAAAATGTTGTTAAATTTCAAAAGAGTTTTCGTGGAGCTTTAAAATCCTTTGAGAACATCTTGAAAAATTTGGATTTCTTAAGAGAAAATGAAAACGCATGAAAGCCCCTTGAGCTAGCTACAGCTCACTTTTAAGGAATCCGATTTGTTCCAAAAGAAATTTCAGTAAAATATGGGCCCGTTCAAGATTTATCTCCTAAGCGCCTGTTCACAGCTCTCATTTTGTAATCCGCTACTGGTTTACATCAGCCTTGTAAATACAACCCGTACGTCGCGTCGCTTGGTTTGTCTATTGCTTCATCACACCAATGCGGAAATCAATCTTGTGGATACGATAGTATCTTTTATGTTTTGTTGCTTAATGTTTCGTACCCGGCGCGCGGCGATAAATTTAGTTTTGCATTCAATATGAGATTTGTTTATTATTTTATTTCTTTGATTATGATAAGAGCTCTGTTTCACGATGCAATTTTTTTTTCGCTGAAGCCGCATCTTCTATTTACATTTGCGAAAAAAATGTTTTTTAAATTATTTAATAAATTTTATGTAGATGATGATTCATGAATCATGAACGATATTTTTTTTTTTATAAACAACACAAATCTATATTTGTATTTCGTAACATCAAATGGAATTAATATAATTTATTCAGAGTAATTTATGGGGTCGTTGTCAAACATAATGTTGTTGATCGAAAATGGCGATATTATGCCACGCGTTTTGTCAATGACTTTGTACTTTGAAAAATATATTTTGTTATGATTATCAACAAGCTACATCACCTTTATTGTAAATTATATGTCTGCTTCAAATTTTTGGAATAAATTTAAAATTTGTGTAAAAAAACATGATTATGTATGAAATTTAGATGTTAAGGTAACACCTTCGCATTAGACTTTGGTTTCCGAAACAAATACTTATGTAGTTTTGTTTCAGGTTGTTTTTTTTGTTTTTAACTGAACCTGTATTGAAAAAAATACAATTAGTAAATAATCACTATGACATTGAATTTAATATAGAAAGGTACAAAATAAAGTTCAAACCTCAGCTCTTTTGTTTTGGAATATTCCACTTAAGCAAATGCAATCGACTGAAGAATGCAAAACTATCTTTAATAATTTGTCTTTGAAAAGTCATTGTTAATTGACAGAGTGGAAAGAGAGTATTTTTGTTTTTCTCAGTTTAATGACACCCTGCAGTATATATAAGAAAATGCGGATTTTTGCTTTTAGACGCAGTGACATGACAAATAAAACAGTTGACAAGGAATTTGAGTAAACCGGTGCGATGGCAACCAGTTTCAGTTGAGATAGAAACATGAAGTTTCAAATTTTGTCTATATTTCAAATACTTTGAGAAATTCTGAAAAAAAAATTAAAGAGCAGCTCATTTTCGGAAAATTAAAGCTGCGTTTTCTGACGTCGACGTTAGCCTAAAAGGGTAGGTGCCAACAATTCTTGAAATTATGTATTTTTGCTTGTATTGGTATCGAAAACGAGGATTCAAACACGATGCTTCGGGGGTCTAATTGCATTCGGCACTTTTAAAAGACATAGAAGTCCATCATTGATCATTACTTTCATGTATTTCAGAGTTTTTAAGAACCCAATATATCTCCAATTTGGGGATTTGTTATGTATTTGAAGTGTTTACCTTCACTTTAACAAAAAAAAAAACGATATTTGGTGAACAGTGTCTCGATATGTCACTGCGTGATGGACCTGGACTTTCGATAATATTTTTCTTTACCTATGTATATGTCAAAGTTGAATACGAAAAACAATTTTTTTTTTTTTGAATATTAAGGAATTTTTACTTACAAGATTTTGAATGCTTTAATTTAGGTACAAATTAGAATTTGGGATCTATAGGTGCAAGTTTATAGCTTATAAAAATTATGAAAAATATAAAAAATTTTATTTTTAAAATTAAAACGTTTAGAAAGCAAAACTAATGATTATTTTGATGACAAAGTAAGACTTATTTTTATATCTAACCTGCATTTCTGAATAAATAAGAACTTAATTTTGGCCCAACTTTTCAAATCAAATGACTTTTAATATAACAATTTTCATTGGCAAGGATCATTGAATAAAATAAAACTAATTTAATGTGCAAGGTTGGACCAAAATAATTTTTTTTGTGGTAGATTTAATAGTTAAGCCATGGGATTTACATAGGCATACATATAATCAAAGGGCACAACACCCTTTTTACAAAAACAAACTCAGGCAATTTTTGAGCCCTCTCTTACTTCAGTAACTTCAAATTTGCAGTACTTGCTGAACTAGTCAAACACTCGACACGACCTCACAAATGTGAAGGGAAATAGAATTTTGATTATTTTTTTCCTGCAAAAAAATAATCGACTTTAGGAAATAGTGCCCAAGGAAATAGCGCCCAAATCGTTTTGGAGACATCACCCAAACAAATTTTTATCACCCAAAAAGCAAAGAAAAAATTGGAAATATTGCCCAAAACAATTTTGAACCCAAATAATAAAATGGAAATATCGCCCAAATATTTTGCATGTAAATTGTTTTTGTAGAATTTAGGCGATAATTCCTCAATTTTGGGTGGTATTTCCAAGCTTTATTTAAATGAATACCTACGGAAAGGTTTTAGAAATTCTTTTGATGCTAATATTTGCTTAAGATCTCAAAACGGTACAGTTACAATTATTGTTGGATATACATATGTATGTATATGTATAGGAAAAATTTAAAGTTTCTTCAAATCCACATTCTTTAAATGCAAAAGAAACTTTGCATACAACCAACCTCGCACCCACCCAAATCCTATAACGAGAGATTTAAAAATTTGCAAATAAACAGTGAGGTATGTATGTAACCCCCCCTGCTTGGCTTTGTTATAGGATTTGGGGTCTGGAATCGCCCCGATTGCATTTGGGCGGTGTTTCCTTATATTGCAGTTGTTTTGGGCAATTTTGCCTATTGTGGGCTTTATTTCCCATTTTGCTATTTTAATTTATCAATTTGGGCGTTGTTTCATTTCATGAAAGAAAGCAAAATAAGGAAATATCACCCAAAATGAGAAAAAAAATTCACAAGAACAATTTGTTTAGTGTTTTTTTGGGCGTTATTTCCAAATCAATTTGGGCGCTTTTTTCTTGGGCGCTATTTCCTAACGCCAAACAAATCCACACAAATCCTTTTACCCCTGTATGAAGTAAAGGGGATATGCTTTTTGAGTATATTCAGAGGTTGAATATCCCGCCTTGTATAAGTTTTGTACATTTACATTGATTTCAATCGAGACGTATGCATATGTACCCATAATTTAATTTTTCATGATTTTGTTTCTATTAATAAAATTAAAATTTATCAAAAGTTATTCAGACCCGTTTGCTGATACGAAACTTAAGTATTTATGTTCTACTTAAAAAAGCTTATGTTCTACTTTTTCCTCTGCGTAAACTGTCACATGAGCGCTTATGTTCTACTTAAATATTTAAAATGGGCCTCAATAATTTAATAATAGAATATGAAGAAAATTTTAAAAGAAATTCTTCTGTTTAAGTGGAGTGACTGAATTTTTATAATTCAAGATAAAAGTTCAAGTGTGCTCAACTCCATACATGCGTTTCGCAATTTTCGTCACTCCACTTAAACAGAGGGATTTCTTTTCAAATTTTCTTCATATTCTATTATTGTAAAAAGCCTGAGCGCAGGCATTTGGAATTCTAAGTGTCTGAATTTAAACAAATTCCCTTAGAATAATAAAATTCACAGTACCTCCATGCTGTGATTTTTATATTATGTAGTTGGTAAACATCGATACAAAATTGCGTCTTGGAAGGGTATGATAGTCATCTAACTGATGAACCCAACTATCGTACCTGGGCGAAACGCAATTATGGAGTTGAGCTCACTTGAACTTTTAACTTGAATTATAAATACACAGTAATCTAAGTTTAAAAAAATCGATAGAACTTTGTTGATCATCGATAAGGTACCTGGACGTAGGACAACAAGGTCCTAAGTTTTAAGCGTTGATAGAACCTTGTGTCGCAGCTTAGATTTATTTTTCACAAAACATTTGTTCTATCTTTAACGTAACAAGGTTCTACCGATATATTAATTTTTCTTTGGTACACGGTTAAAAATTCTGGGGTATTTTTCATCCGTTGTATTACAGCCATATTCATTATTCAATACAGAAAATATTACTTTACTTACAATTAATACGAGCATAACCAGACTAAGCACCACTAAAGGAGTCTGATGATCGAGGTGGCTCTCGTGAAATAACTATAACTCCAGCTTATATACTTGGTGGTAACACAACACACGCAAGTTCTTGTTGTTCATTCAAAATTATTCATTACTTTTTAATGTTTCGTAAATATTAAATCAATTTTCTAATAACCTTGTATTACATTCTAATAGATTAAAATTGTTATTTGTAATACCAAAAAGATTAAAAAGTAATCGAATGAAATAAAATATAATCTTTTGGTATTCAAATTTAATAACTTAAGTATATGCGTACATGTTTAATACAAAAAGTATTGAAATTTTATACTCATTGTATTAAAAGGATGGGGACGTGTGTATTTTTAATACAAAAAGTATTAAAATTTAGTACAAAATGTATTAAAAATATGGGGACTCGTGTATTTTTTAATACAAAATGCATTAAAATTTAGTGCAAATTGTATTAAAATATTCGGGACGCGTGTATTTTTAATAAAAAAGTATTAAAGTTTAATACAAATTGTATTAAAACATGTAGCTAGATGCGTATACTTTTAATACAAGAGTATTAAAATCTAATACAATTTGTATAACAACAGGAAGCCATTACAAGCAAGCATCAGCCATATTTAAATATGAATACGAAGCATATGTTTTAATTACCGAAGTATTAAAACTAAATACAGATTGTATTAAAACAGCAATAAAACAAAAGTGGCAATCCTTTTTCTGCTTAATAACCAGCCTTATTATGAGTTTCACCCGGAAAATATTTCACCCGAAAAATGTTTGTTCCCCCGGAATTTTTAGAGCTATTATGAGTTTCGCCTGAACTTCTCTTGGCTTAAAATAAACAAAAAACTTGCGCAAAACGCACCAGTACAGGCGCGGATCCAGGATTTCGCTCAGGGGGGGGCAATTTTCGTAAGTTTCCAAAATCTTGATGAGATCTACAGAAAATTTGAGTACACTTCGTACCGCTCTTCAAGCCTGATTACACAAAGCAATGTGAGATGATGAGTTTGAAATTTGAATTTCATAACTGCCACAGTATCTCGAACAGCGGGTACTTTGAACTTTGTGAAATGAAGTTTTGCAGTTTATAGCTATAGAATGGTGTCTTTAAAGCGTTTTTGAGTTTTAATGGCACAGTGGTATGTTCCCATTCAGACAGAATGACGTTCGAGTTTGAATAATTTCCAGCCTCTTCTTTAGCAGGGACAACCTAACCTAACCTTGCCAGAAAAAGGCCATTTTCGAGAACGTCATCAGCATCAAAAATGCATTTTGCTGAATGTTCTCAAATGCAAACTGCAAAAGTCAAATAGAAGTTTTACTGCATATGCATTGTGTTTAATAATGCAGTTTGTTAAAGTCACATGTTCGAAAACATCATGTGTGGTGCAATTCTGCAGTAAAAAATCGAGTTGGCAACAAAAATATTGAGAAGCCGGAGAACGTGTTCATAAACATCAAATGCGTTTGCAAGAAAATTGTAGGATCAAAACCGAGATAAACTGTATCGTAAGCTCAGATGCCTTCGTCCATCGATACAAAACCAAACTTTCCGACATTGAATTAAGACACAATGATTATAGTGGAGAATACAAAGAGAAAACAACAACCTTTCTGTCAGACCTTGTCGATTCATTAAAAATGTTTCAAAATCTCAAACCATCGTTTGCATAGTTGCCAGACTCATGCAGTTCGATACAATAGCAATATTCGCGTCGAAAAATGACGATAATTCGATAATCGAATTGACGTTGACTTGACGTTTTCAAAAGCGGCAAAAAACACCTATCCTTACCTGTAAAAGTTCCATCCAACGGCTCTTCGGCAGTGGCCGCTGTAGTCTTTTCTGGTTTCTCTCCAATCTCCTTTGTTGGATTCGTACTCTTCTCGAGCTCCAAACATAGGTGCATATACATTTAAGAGTAAAAAGACGGTGAGCAGCTCTGAAGAAGCTCTCGAGAGTAAAACACGAAAGTGGACACAAACACAGTCATGAAATAAGCTTTTTTTAAAGGAGAATGGGCATATTAGTATGAAACATGGGCGTGAGCGGCCAAGAATGGTTTTGTTATTTTTGGATGTGTTTTAGTCCTACAATCACCGTGCAGAAATTTTTTCATTGTGGTGTACTTCAAAACCGAAAAAAATGCATTTTTAAAAGTTTTGCTAAGTTTCTGGCTTCTGACCAATTCAAAAATAGAAAAAGAAAATGGAACAAGGATTCTAGACAGTCTCAAGAATATATTGTATATAAAAATGGCCATATAACATCATTAATAAGAACATTTACCATAAAACTATAATATTAAAATCCTCACAATATTAAAAAATCCCGAGTAAAATAATATGTTTAAAAAATTACAAAGTTGTTGAAATACGTACTGGGTCTGTTTAAGCCCGTAATGCGTCCTTGGGATATTCTGAAACCCCCTTAAACCCACAACTACAGTGTCAGTAGACGTTATGAAGTTAGAATAAAGTATTACACCCACTAAAAATATAATCACTATGCAATATTGCTCAATGCAACTGCATTATATTAACATTGAAATATCTTCTTTTCTAAATGAAATGCAATGTAATGTCCATAGTGAAAGTTGCTCCTGAGTAGCATACCTTTCATTTGACACTAATTTCATCAATGGCCGCTAACGCCCAAAAATGCCCATTCTCCTTTTATTTTATTTTGTAAAGTGTATGTCTTAAGTAGTTTGTTGCTTACTAACTACTAACACTACACTAAGTGATGAGCCTGATGAACGCTTTATTTGTGTATGGCAATTCTTTGGTCGCAAGATGTCGCTTGTACTAAGCTCTCTTCGGCAAAGATCTGATAGTGTATAAAAGCTCACCAGAGGGGAAGAATGATATCCGAGAGTCGCTCTCGAGAGTTTTCTATTGTGAAAGTACTCCCGCAATGGAAACGCACATTTAAATATTTATCATAAAAAGAACCCTATCATTCTTTTTATGGAATTTTTTGGTATTTCTCAATAAATTTTATACACAAATGTAGTTTATTTTTTAACTTTAATTAGATATCTTAATCCTGTAGATCATAGCATTTGAAGCAAAGTTAGAAATTTTTAAAGCTAATTAATTCGACGTAATTTAAAGATTTAATTTTTTTTGTAAATTAAAATCAACTTCAAGTTTAATAATTTAGATAAGTGCCCCTGCTGCCTCTCCCGTTACATTTTACTATAAAAACCAAAAATATATTTGTAGAGGAGGGTTGGAGGTGGGGCAATAACTTTTTAAATCATTATATTTCAAATTGTGAAATGTTTCATTGACAGCATTTTGAAAAGTGAAAATCAAATCGATTTGGGATTCAATCTGATCACTAGTATGAAATAAATTGACTTCTCATAAAATGTTATAGGTACAGTAATGTAGCCAGACATCTATCTTTTAATTAAAGACCTTAACTTTGAAGATCGGACATCTAAAACCGAAGTTATAAGCTTTCCACTCAGTCGATTTGAAGGCAATTTGCGATAGCGGAACTGAACCTGATCAGCCAGCCGGCAATGCACAACCACTCATTTCTGCAACGCTGGGCTACCAAGAAAAAAATTTAAAAACGTATTACAAAATAACCTTTTTTTGATTACATTTTATTAAATTCATATTTTATGCTTCGTTCGTTCTTGCCCAGGGGGGGGCAATTGCACCCATTGCCCTCCCCCTGTATCCGCGCCTGCACCAGTACCACCTGTTTATCTTTTGTTCACCTCCAAAAGATAAGTGATAATTTAAAATCTTAATTACGCTACATTTTGCGCGAAATTAGTACTCACAAAAAAGGGGAATTTTTATTTTTCGGGTGAAACTCACAATAGGCGAAAAATTAAATGTCAATTTTTCCGGGTGGAATGTTGTTCACGTGAAACTCATAATAACCCTGAATATTAAATAAACAGTTTAAATATGCATTATTTTGAAGGCGCGCTGAAATATTTCGAGGTAAAATATACAAATTAGTAGATAAAATTTCAATCGCATTAAGATTTTAGTTCTCATATGTGTGAAAAACAATTAATAATATAATAAATGCCGAAGCAAATGCTCAACGAAATACTGAATTGTGAAGAGAGTATCACCTAGCACATAAGATGGTCTATCGGGAAAAAAAAGCAACACCAATCATCGTAGTGGATGTGGATGGCACACTTTTGTTATCAAACGAGGACCAAGTACGCAGGTGGAAGGATCACTTTATGCCTTGCTTAATGAGGAGTGCTGTAGTGCCCCAGCTTAACGAGATACGTAGATCTAGTTACATCTGAGACTCCACCTACACCCATAATCCCCTTTCCCCATATACTTCCCTTCGCCTAACGGCTTTTCTAAATAACGGGTTCCCACCATTTTTGCTTACACAGCAAAACGTGTCACCTATGGACACACACCCCTTTTTCCCTCTCACCAACAAGCGCATAAACTAAATAGTCATATTTCAGTTATTCAAATGAAATATGACTATTTCAATAACAAGGTGCATTCTTTTCCCACAGGAGCACTTCGCGACCGTGGCTACCTGTTGAATAATTTAACTAGAACAAGTCAGTCGTTAATCCACCTTACTTTAGAGAAGTGCAGCCATGCTAAGGACAGCGGCTTCTCTCTAGTAAATAATAATAAATATACATGTATAGAAATAATAATATTAATCAAGTAAAAATAAAAGAAAAAATGAAAGAAAATAAATAAAATAAAATAAAATAAAATAAACAATAAAAAAAAACAAATAAATGTTTTTTTTAAATACGCTCGGTAATACACGACGTAAATGGCGCAGTCGATAAAAGTAAAAGCAAAAACAGTGCGAATAAGTACAAATTTTGTTTAAAAAACAGTGCGAATAGGTACAAATTTTGTTTAAAAAACAAGTGCGAATAATACAAATTTTGTTTAAAAAAACAAGTACGAATAAGTACAAATTTTGTTTAAAACACAAGTGCAAACAAGTGCGAACAAGCACAGTGAAAAAAAAATAAATACACTTTTTATCAAAAAAAAAACCGAAGAACAAACTTGTATCACACTGGAAGAAGAAGATTTAGCAGAACTATTCAAGAAACTAAAAATATCATCACCAACAGCAGCAGCAGCAGCGGCAGCAGCGGCAACAGCATACGCAGGCGCAACGCTTATTATTCTCCTGATAATCCAAATGATGACATTAGCAACAGGACAAAGATTGACTTTACAAAACGTTAACAACGGAAACGGATTCATTATAATTAGAGAACAAAATTTAAATATTATTACAAATTACACAAAATTATTACACAACGTTAATATAACAACATGGACAGAAAATCTTGATATTTTAGAATATAACATAAATGAATTAAATGATAATGAGGAATTTCCAGCTATAAAACATAATTTTAACAGCTTAGTCTCAGAAATAGAGAATACCATAAGACATCGTGATCATAAATCAAGAAGAGGGTTAATTGACATATTAGGAAAAGGATTGAAATATTTAGCCGGTACAATGGACCACGATGACGAACTAGAAATCAAACAGAGTCTAGAAATTAACACAAATAACAACAAAAATTTGATAGACGGACTAAACGACCAAATAAGGGTTAATGACAACTTTAACGAAATAACAAACAATATTACTAAACAAATAAATAAATAACAACATGACATTAAGAAACAATTCGATAACTTAGGGAATGCAATAAAAGAAGAGCATATTAGAATACAAAGGATGCAACATGCATTTCAGATTAATTACGATATAGAGCTACTAAGAAATCAAGTAAGGAAAGTAAAAGAAAATTTAATGCTTAGCCAGCTAGGAGTTCTCAGTACAGATTTACTATCACCAAAGGAAATTGCAAAATTCAATATAACACTTGTTAAAATACCAAATATTAAAAGTTCCGTTATAATTCACGAAGATCAAATTATATTCATATTACTTATACCAAATTATTCACAGGAAAATTTTTTAAAATAATTGTTGAGCCTATTCCAAACAAAAATTATTTAGAAATTGTAACATCATATAATAATTTCATTACAAATGGAAATTTAATGTATTATAATACAGATAATGGATCAAAAATAAAGGATCTAAAAATTGTTAACGACACATGTGTGTCAAATATTTTAAAAGAAAACGCTGAATGCGAATTTATAGAAAATAAAAAAGGAGAAATTAAACAAATAACTGATAATATTGTTATTACAAAAAATTTAAAAACTACTGAAATTTTTCATAATTGTCACAATTATAGCATAAATTTGATCGGGAACAATATAATTAGATTTGAAAATTGTAAAATAAAAATTAATAACGTAGAATATAAAAATTTTATATATTATGATAATTTTATAATCCCGAATTTTAAAAACATAACAATAAAAAATATTGTAATGAATTATTCAACAGAAGAACTTCAAGTAAAACATTTAGAAAATCGTAAACTCATAGAAGAAATTAAAAATTCAAATATCGCGAATATTTCCATAAACATTGGGACAATGTTAATTACTTTCATTTTAATAGTACTTATTTTTAAAATTATTTTCAAAAAGAAAAATAAAATAATTCAAATTTCTATGAACAAAAATGATTCTTCGGAGCAGAATCTTAAGGGGGGAGGAGTTACATCTGAGACTCCACCTACACCCATAATCCCCTTTCCCCATATACTTCCCTTCGCCTAACGGCTTTTCTAAATAACGGGTTCCCACCATTTTTGCTTACACAGCAAAACGTGTCGCCTATTTACACACACCCCTTTTTCCCTCTCACCAACAAGCGCATAAACTAAATAGTCATATTTCAGTTATTCAAATGAAATATGACTATTTCAATAACAAGGTGCATTCTTTTCCCACGGGAGCACTTCGCGACCGTGGCTACCTGTTGAATAATTTAACTAGAACAAGTCAGTCGTTAATCCACCTTACTTTAGAGAAGTGCAGCCATGCTAAGGACAGCGGCTTCTCTCTAGTAAATAATAATAAATATACATGTATAAAAATAATAATATTAATCAAGTAAAAATAAAAGAAAAAATGAAAGAAAATAAATAAAATAAAATAAAATAAAATAAAATAAACAATAAAAAAAAACAAATAAATGTTTTTTTTAAATACGCTCGGTAATACACGACGTAAATATCTTATAGGGGTATCGACATCGAACCCCCTCGGCCTTTGACCGAGTCAACCATGAGTGTATATGGAGATCACTTCTTTGTAGGGGAGTTACCCCATAAATTGTTGCCATTATAAGAGAGAGTCCAATAACAACGCAAGATGTTTTGTTTTACACAATAGGCAGCTATCCGACTCTTTCAAAGTGCAGTAGGGTGTGAGACAGGGGGATGTTCTATCGCCAATTTGCTTTCTGCTGGCGATCGACGATGTTTTGACTGCCAGCGTTTGAACAGCGGAGAGACAGGGCATTCAACAAAAACACAAAAATAATGCTCACATCCCGCTCCACACATCAGCGTATATTTTTATACAGGAGATGAAGAGATTGAACAATTTAACTACCTTGGGAAGTATTGTTTCAGCAAATGGTGGTACTCAAATCCGTGCTATTATATGCTTGCGAAACCTGAAAAGTCACGACTACCATCTCGAAGAAATTGCAGGCTTTTGTGAACCGCTGTCTACGCCATATTCGATTCGCCACACATTATATCAAACGAAGAATTGTGGCGCAGGACAAGTAAAGAGCGGCTTGACGTTGACATAAGAAAGCGTAAATGGCAATGGATTGGTCACACACTGATGAAACCGAACGATGAAATTGCAAAGCCGTCTTTTGAATGGAATCCTCAGGGTGCACGGCGGCGGGTTGGAAGACTTAGAACAAAATGAAATCAACAGTTCTATCAGAAGCAGACTCCCAGAGAAAGATGTAGCCACAGTTGAAATATCTAGCTTCAGAGTTCAGACCGTGAAGGATGGAAACAATTTGTTGGCGCCCTATGCCTCAATCGGGGTTACAGGACTTGATGGTGATGACTTTGGAGTCTAAAGTTTTATATTTACAAACTGATTTCATAAAAAATATCCGGAAACTAATGCTTGAACTGTAACTTAATCAAACTGCAATGTCAAAAATCAAAATATTAAACAGGTGAAACATGATTTTTGTCCGCCCTACTGTGGGGTGCGAACATCAGCCGCCATCTTGGAAAACGCCTTTTTTTCAAATATCGCATGAATCGTGCATCGTACGACAGAAATATTTTTTGTTTTGAAAGCTAATATGTATTTGATTCTTTTATTTACTTGTTTTCAAAATCAAGTTTATTTTCGTGAAAAGTTTTTGACACTCGTACCCGGCCCCCTGTCCCACCAACTTGGGTTTTTGGGCATTTTGGCTCCTTGTCTAAATCTTGTATAAAATATCCAAAACGTGTTTAAGAAAAAATTTTGGAGTGCAAGTTGTAGAAGCATTTACAGATAAAAATTTAGTTAAAAATTTTTTGAGATATCGGATTTTCAAAAAGTTTTCATTTGCAAAAGGTTCAGAAAGGGATTTTATTTTTGATTCGATTGCGAATCTTGTTTTTTTGGTTGCTCGAAAATAAAATTAATTTTCACTTGTTGTTGTTGTTCATTCAAAATTATTCAATTCATTTACACTGCTGGGATTGACGGGTAAAATATGGCTCAGTCCAGAATTTATTATGAAAACTATTGAAGATCCATTCACGAGCCTCTTAAATAAGACAGAAAAATGTATTTTGTAACATGTGTAACCATAAATAATTTTAAATTTTTTTTTAAATGTGTAAATAGTGTATTTCGATCCAAATGTCACTCAATAGCCCTAAAATCACCTTTCTCCGGAGCAGTAAGAACTATGAAAATTTCTAAGTTTTAGAGATTTTTTTATTTTATCAACATCGTAGCCATCATTCTATAGAATGTGACAGTTGATGGCTTGACATAAAAAGTGAATTTTTATCAAAATTTCATCGAATTGCACTAATTTTACCTTTTTACAGGGCAGTAAAAACTGGAAATTTTTAAATTTGTGTTGTTTTTTTTTAATTTAAATCCTTCAACGACGTAGCCATTCTTAAACAGAATTTAGAATTTGAAAATTAATACCTTTTGGCTTTTGGAAAATATGCTGCTTCCTATCTTCTAAGGAATGAATTACAGAGAGTTTGACTAATGGCAACAGTTGGTCAAAATTGCAAGCTATATATTTCTTGTTAGTACATTTTTGTCCCTCCGGCTAATAGGTATAGAAATAAATTAATTTAAAAATGCATGACAAATCGTACATTTGTTCGTCACGTGCTTAGACAGGCAGACAAGCGGTTCTTGGTTTATCACCTCAAAGGCTATTCATTGACATGACTTACAACGTGACGCCAATGAATTGACTTTTAATGACATTGCCGTTCTCAATTAACAAAAAATAAAGAAAAGATTTAGTGTAAGTGGGCTAAAGATTTTGCCTGTACTATAGTTTTCTAAGAAGTAAACATAATTGTGTTATCAGGATAAATTTTTTTTTCCAAAAATCAAATGTTACAACTATAGATTTTGTTTGCAAGCGTTTAGGGTCATTCAAATTACATTTTTGCTATTCACGAAGGACTTTCTATTAATTTCAATTAAATAAACATCAAAACAATTCTCTATTGTATATCCAATTTCAGCTGTTACCGTAATTAAGGATGCATCCTCCAGGACATCTGAATTAAGAAATCTTCCGGTTCCTGTTAAAGTTGGATTGCTCGATAGCAGCACACTGTTAAGGAGATTTTTCAATGAATAACTCGAAGGAACCTTTAATGTGAACGAGGAAACACTTATTATTGTTGTCACAAACAACCATAATATAAATTGTATAAAAATGGTATCACTCTTCATTTTTCTTTGAATTTATTTATATTTCACTCACAAAATACAAAAATTTCGAAAATTTTTGTTCTTACACCGAAATTAAATCAACACTCATATCTATAATTATGGGGTATAAAACAAATAATTACTTATTTCACTTTTGTTTTCATATGAATGAGTGTGTGTTTCACTATACAAATTGTGTGGTAAGTTTAATTGAATTTTGTTTTTAGTTTACTTCGACACCGAATGTCATGACCATCAAACCACTTATATCGTAACGGTAATTAGGTAATTCATTTCCTCTGAACAACCGGCAGCAACATATCAATGAATGTTATTAAGTCTGTCCACCTTAACGTCAAGCTGTCTAGGTGTTCATTATTGTGCGGGAAAGACCAAACAAAATTCGTTGTTGTTTTTTTTTTCTTTGAAAAAAAATGACGTTTTTCTTTTACGATGCAGCACCCATGGTTTTGTATTATGCGGTTTGCTATTTAAGAATAACATACGAACTCAACGATGTACGGTAGCTAACTGTTGGTGTTAAGTTTGTGGCAAACGAGCTCCAGGTGAGTCTCTCTGATGGATAGCGCATTTATGCAAGTAGTGGGACAAAGCATGGTAAAGCAACAGGTGATCTTTGGACGAGAAAATACACGAATGAAGAAAGATGTAGCCTTTCTGTGGCATAAGTCTTTCTTGATATGTGGAAATAACCTCAACTATTGTGCATAAGCGAGTAGCACTGGTTTTTTCTTCATTTTCTTCCATTTCTTACTGGAAATAAATTGCAAGCTCCTTGAGAAATTGTAGTATTGAGAGTGCATGGATCTGTTCGATTTGATTTCTTTGAAAAATCAGTGGTATTAGGTGTCTGCATTTTTAAATTGAACTACCTTACCCATGGGCAGAACTCTGGAATGTAATCAATTAAATGTGCCTATCAGAAAATGTTAAAAATGATTTAAGATGGTGCAGTGCTGCATATAAAAACGCATGCATTTTTTTCTATGAGTCGGAGGACTATATTTATCGGGATGGTGATTATCAAAAATAGTTAGAGGCAATGTTATCGAAAGAACGGCAAATTTCTTACACCAATTCAAGACGAAAAAAAGACAATATTAATTTCTTTAATAAATTATTAATTTTTATTAATAATATTTTTAAATATTAAATCTCTATTTACATAATCATACATAACTTCCTGTATTTTATGAATCATTACTTAACATTATGTCATAATGACTGTATGACATATTATACTTTATTATAGCAGATTAATGGCGTTTATAGATTATATATTTTCTTAATTTTATAATTCATTCCCTTAAAATTGTTAAATTAAAATTAAAAATCATATATTAAATGTTTATTTTTATTTTTTTTTCTAATTTAATAATAATCAAATCCTTTCACATTCATATTTAAGTTGATTAAGCAAAAAATGAATGTCAAAATGCATTGAATAAGTGCTTAAAAGTTAGGTAAGGTTAAAAGTTTTTGTGTTCTTAATATTAATTGAAAATAATTTTGTACAATACTTAAATTCTAACACAACTTTAAAAATATTATTATAATATTTTTGTTTGCATAATATTTTTCTTGTATTTTATTTTTTTCATTATATAATTATTAATTCTACAATACAATTTTTATATTTATTATTTAATGAAATAATAATATTTTCGTTATTAGAATAATTTTTTTGGTTTTTTTTGTTATGATTTATATAATATTCTCCTAAAATTATTTACGTAATTATTTTTTTTTAAATTTTTGTTTCAATTGCAACTAAATAAATCTGCACTATTTTTAATAGAAGACGAAAAGAAAAAACGAGATCATTTTTGTGTAGGGATATGTTGTGAGGATACCAATTTTTATTTTCTATTTAATTTTTTAATTTTAATTTTTAATATTATTTTATATGCATTCTATGAACTTCTAATGGAATATTCTTGTTTTTTTTTTCTGTTTTAGTTTAAGGTTTGACAATAATCTTATGTTATAGAGAAAGCTAATGATAATCCATTTGTGGTGCATCTAATGCTGTGTGCAGTGTTAGCGTAACACCACGATTAACACTTACAGCTGGATAGAAAACTCCATAGAGATCTCGAAAAGCAACAGATCCTTGGGGCATTTCATTGACAAGAAAACTTAATGTATGTCGTTCTAAATCTAGAAGAACCCCAACTGTACTGCCTGTGGTAATGCCACCTTCAACACGACGTTCGTGTACAGAATTGTGTTGAAACCAGGATCGTTGGCGATCGATATACATGGCAAATGCTTTATCATCTTTGCCTGAAAATAAAAACAAATATAAACTGAAATTTTAACAAACAAAAATTAAGTTTTGCATTTTTTTTCTTTAATTTTGAAATAATTTTAAATAAAGGGTCCGCCAAATAACTTTTTTTTTTGAAAATGCTACTACTACATGGAGTGCAGCTTCGGCTGTGTGGCACGTAGCGCATTCCTGTTGAAACCAAATGTTGCCAATATCCTCTTCTTCAATTTTTGTGAACAAAAATTCGTTCAATATGGCCCGATAACGATCGCCATTGACTGTAACGGCCACTCGAAGAAAAATTGACCAATTATGCCTCTGAACCAAAATCCGCACCAAACGGTGACTCGTTTTGGGTGTATCGGCTTTTCAATGGCGTGCGGGTTTCTGTGCCCCAAATGCGACAATTTTGCTTGTTTACATACCCGCCAAGATCAAAATGAGCTTCATGTGAAAAGATGATTTTTTGGCAATATCGGCATCTTCTCTAAGTCGATCGCAGGCCCACTTAGCGAAGCAGCCATTTGAATGAAATTATTTTCCATTATTAGCCGGAAACCGAAAAAGAAATTTTCAGTAGTTTTTTTTATAG
Source organism: Dasysyrphus tricinctus (assembly GCA_963921185.1). Classification (NCBI taxonomy): domain Eukaryota; kingdom Metazoa; phylum Arthropoda; class Insecta; order Diptera; family Syrphidae; genus Dasysyrphus; species Dasysyrphus tricinctus. The sequence continues at coordinate 223,002,378 of OY992531.1, forward strand.
GATTTTCAAAAAAAGCGGATCCTTTATATGAAATTTTTCAATTTTTAAAACTCTCGATACAAACAAAAGAGTTGACCTTCGAACTCGATTAATTTAAGTTGTTTGAGTCGGAAAAACTATTCTTCTTTTAAGTCAACTTTTTGAAAAGTTAATTATTGTTCCATGTTTTAGGAGTGGTAGTTTCTCAGAGAGTTTTGTTTTATTTAAATCCTGGTTAAGGAATAAAAGTGATTCAAAATTCAAACCCAATTCCGCTAGAGTGAGTTTTTTTTTTGTGTAGAAAGAAGATCGTGTACATATCGATTTTTCTCGATTCCGCAAGAGTACGTTTACAATTTTTGACAGATAACTATCACACTATCAGTCAAACTTCACTTCACACTTGTTTTGGGCGCGAATAGAGTGTGTACACGGAAAATCATTCACGCTGGCGGAATTAGCTCATAGTTGTTCGATAAAAAAACTTTTTTAACAATGGCTCGTTCTAACATATAGTTATATCCACAGATTTGCTTTGTAAGTACTAACCACTACTAGTTCTTAATTCTAATAAATAGTTCAAAATTAGTATTAAAACTGGTATCTCTAACAGAAGTGTGTACACCGTGTGTGATATAGGTACCGATTTGAATACTTATTTTAGGACTAGGAGCGGTGCTTACACTAGGACTATGTGAAGATATTGGATATTCATTGTCTTTTGCAAACTTTATATTAATCTACTTTATTTTCAAGGTAAATAACTTACCAAGCATTTTATTCCGATTGACATCAATTCGTGCCACTCCAAATGCAGGATCAGTATCTGCAGTGTAATTGTTGACTGTAAATTCCCAATAATGAACTCCACGAGAAAATCCAACTGATCCCAGAGCCACACGATGCTCCCACCCTTCTACCGAAACTGTAGAATTATTATTGGAGAATACTAAACCAGTACCAGATCCACCACTAAGTTGTGGATTGAAAGTAAACCAAGCAACTGGGTATTGGAAATAAAAAAAAATATATGAATTGATTGAATTATTAGCGGAGATTGTGGAATAAAATATAATAGATAAGTCATTGATAAATATTTTATAAGTATTAGACCCGAAAATTAATATTAAAAACCGAAAATACCGAGACCGAAAAACATCAAATCTTAAAATCCAAAACCATAAAGTAAACAAAAAAGATTTAATTGAAAAATAATAACCCCGAAAGCCAAAACTTTAAACACAAAATTCGGGAGGACCAAAATACCTGACCGGAAATTCAACACAAATCCAAAAACAAAACAAATCCAGAAAACCAAAAATCCAGAAATTCCAAAACCCTAAAAACGCAAAATGCAGAATATCCCAAATTATAAAAAGCCTGTCAAAGTAATTTGTTTGAAAAATGTTCATGTATAAATGTTTGTATGCATCTGTAGTATTTTTTTATTTTCTCAACGACCCGCTCGTGACCCTGAATTCCAGCGTTTCCACTTTGCTGCAGATGCAGTAGATCTACTACTTTTTTTCCAGAAAACAAATTTAATGCCTTTAAATCAAATTTACAACTCCTTTGGTTTTACAAAAAAATATTATTATCATTAAACAAAATTTGACCCTTAAACTATTTTTCAATTCTGACTTTGAATGCAATCATTGAGCCTGATTACACGATTCGTTTTTTCGTTCGTTTCGTTTTTCGTCTTTTTGACAGGAACGTACCTTCATGATTACACACAACAAAAAAATCCATGCGTGATTTTGACGTTCAACAAATTTGAGGTTTATTTATTAGAAAATAGGCATTAATAACAGTTAAAAACATTTTTAAATCACTTCTTGTTCAAATTTATACCTATTAAATTATGAAAATCAATTTTTAATCTCATTATTTAAATCTTATAAGCATTCTCCACCTCTACTCATTTGTCAAATCATAAACGTCAACGTTCAACCGGAAAAAGTCTTAAAATTTTCATACGTGCTTTCGTTACTTCATTCCCCCTACATTTCTACACCCCTCACCCAATGTGTCAAAAAAACGAAACCCGAAACGACGGAAAAAACGAATCGTGTATTCAGGCTCATTCTTATGCTTCCCGAGACCAAGCCATTATTTAACGGCTTCCGGCAATTGGCTTGTTTTGATGACAGTTGTGACAGCTGACTCAATATAGCTCTTTATAAAATAGCAGTATATCTGTCTCTCTCTCGTTCATTTACAAACGTCAAAATTAGCATTATGGAAGGTTACCATATATACAAATTTGCTGTAGAATTGTTTCTTTTTTCACTTTGCACTTTGGAATTTGACACTTCCTCCACAATGATAGCTGTCAGATTCATAAAGTACTCTATTCTTGATTTTATTTAATTGACGGTGTTCACATTTGGCTGAAAAGCTGGATTTGTTTTTGACGTTTCAGTGTTCACATCACTTTTCAATGAAGAAGCGGGAGCGATATGTGACTACTGAAAAGTAAAAAAAATCAATTTTTCAGTCTAATGTGAGCACCGTCATAAGGAACGTTTGTTTTTGTTTTGACTGTCAGAAAATATTAACCCTTAGGAGTGTTTTTTTTTTTTGGAAAATTATAGCTAACACAGTTAAATTTCTCTCGATAAACAACTACAAACCAACAAATTTCGATAAATAAGGCAGCATAGAAATGAATTCAAAAGTTGTGATAAAATCTCGTTAAGTTTAATCTTAGGTGGCGCGGCGCTTGGCTTAAGGTAGCGCTAAACGACGAACATGCTCGCCAAACTTGTTCGTTTGCGTTATCCCCTACACGACGAACTCATTTGACGAACATTCATTTCGTATTGATTCTTCAAAGCGTACACATGTGCGATAAGGTCGTGCAAGTGGTTCACGTTCATAGCAATAATGAGGTTTGGTCGGGAACATGGTACATGGCGAACATCAAAGCCAACGAACACGATTAAAAATTCAATTTTTCGCCAACAGCGAACCGTTCGCGAACCAGCCCTTACACGACGAATATATAGCGAGCACGAACAAGTTCGGCGAGCATGTTCGTCGTTAAGGGCTAGCTTTAGAATAACGATTCAAAAAAAATTGCCACCTGCGATCAGCAGCAGATAATTGTTTATAGTTATTATAGCATCCAACAGGTGGCACTATGGTCAAGTTATTAACATTGACCGCGTTCCGAATTGTATCCTCAGCTAACTGGATAGCTTTGTGTTGTTGTAAATATAATTCCTTGATTAGGTTGATAACAAAATATCTGTTCTCAGAAAAAAAAATCTTAAGTTATCCCTAAAATTCTAGGATATACTCAGTAATCTGAGCAGAAATGTCAAAACAGCTGACAATGCAGCAAGAAGTTTGATTTTTTTGTTTTGAGTTGTGTCATGTCGGGATTTTTGAAAATAAAATAAATGTGTAAGTTAAATGCAAATAAAATATGTATATTTTCATTATCTTGGATTCCATTTATCATGAAATAGAAATTTCTAATTTAATTTCTTTGTCAGCTGTTTTCTGCTAACCTATTCGGTTTCGGTCTTTCACAAACTTTTCGTTTACTAAGTTATCTTAGATAATTTATCTGATAGCTGGCGGAACGCGGCCATTAATTCTTTATTTTCTTTATTTACAATCGATACGCTGGCCGGACTTAACTGATCGACTCCAGGATCAAATCGTTTGCACTGTAATCATGCCATTAGAAAATTCTTTATTTATGAACCAAAAGTGTGAATGTCTCAATTTTTTCGTTAGCTCCTCTACTGATTCTCATCTGGCTCAGCTAATCCTTTAAAATTCTTGGAATTTAGTTTTAACAACTGTGTTTCTGGGTAAAGAATAACTTTGTTATCGAAAGTTTTTATGGAAATGTCAAAATATATTATAACTTTTTTACTTTTTTTTTGATTATAACTTTTTTATTTATAAAGATTTTTCAACAAATTTAAAACTTTATTATAAAAAATAATATTTAAATTTAGTAAGGAAATTAAAGAGATAAGAATTCAACCGTTAACTAATCCTATGTTTCCATACCAAAGGTTTATCTCAGCTTAGATTAAATAAATCTTTTTGGTGTTTCCACCGCACAAAAAGATTTTGTTTGACAGCACCTTTCAATATGCAAATGGTGTTTTAATTTTGTTTATGAAGTGCAAGTGAGATAGAATGTTTGATTTGTGTCAAATAATGAAGAACTGAATCGAGTCTCGAATGAATCGTTCAACACCATATTATACTAAGTTTTCACCCAAAGATAATCCGGGATTTAAGGTAGAAGATTTATGTGGTGTTTCCACCGCATTCCGCATGGAAAGATTTACAAGAATATTAACTTTGATAGCACATTTCAAAAACAAATAGGATTTCATTTTTACTTGCGATATAGGTACTATAGGGCAAGTTTAGGATTCGTGCAAGAAAAAAATCGAGATAACAGTCAAACATGACATAACGATGATAGAGAACACGAAAAAAGTGGGTGGCACAATTCTGTCTGTCTGTCTGTCTGTCTGTCCGTACCTCAACCTACAGCCTAAACCACTGAAGCGATTTTCTTCAAATTTTGAACTTAAGGTTTTTTTGTAACTCTCCAGAGGGGAAATTGAAAATTTTTTTTAGCTCAAAAAATAACGGTACTTGCCATACAACCGTTAAGGAAAAGCTTATTTATCTCAAAAACGGCTCCAACGATTTTGATAAAAAAATCAGTGTATCATTGTAGATATGATATACCTTTCAGTAAGAAAAAAAATCACCAAAAACATTTATTAACGGTACCTGTCATATAACGGTTTTTTTTTATTTTTGGTTTTCTCATTAACCGCTGATCCGATTTCAATAAAATTTTTTGCACAAAAGCTTTGTTAAAATATAAATAATACTACATACCAAAATTTTTGAAAAAATAAATTTTGGATTTTTAAAAAAAGATTCAAATTTTTTTTTTGAAAATTAAATATTTCAAAAACGGGTTGATGAATTGTTTTGAAATTTCAGTTTTAAATGTATATTAATATATACTCAAAATTGGCATACCAAATTTTTTTTTGAAAAATGTTACAAACATTTTATATATAAAAAATTAATTTTTAAGAAAACGGCTCCAACGATTTAAATTTTTTTTGCGTATATTCATATTTTTTCAAGTAATCAGATGGCATACTTTTTTTTTAGCTCTAAGTTATTTATCAGGCTGTTTATACAATTAAAAGAACGATTTAAATGCTTTTTATGCTTTTTCTGTAATTACTTGAATATTTTTTAAAGTTCTTAAGCCCCACACAACTTGAACATAAGAGCAAGTACGTGCGATCCAGTCGTGCATTTTATTTCTTATGAAGTGAAAGTGAGATAGAATGTTTCATTTGTGTCAAAGAATGAAGAACTGAACTCAGCCTCAGATACAACATTCAAAGCCATATACTAATATTTTTGTTCGATTTGTAAAACTTTTTGTCCTAGGAACATTCAGCAAGATTAATTTCTAATCTTCTAGATTTAGAAAATAAATTCGTTTGATAAATCTTCGAGATTTGAAGAAAAGCGTTAGGTGGAAATCTAATATTAATTTGACTCAATGAAAGACAAAAATGAGCATTTAATCAAATAGTTGACTTTGTGAAACTGTTCTTGTAAATGCTATACTGCCGTCATAAGAAAAAAGGGCGTATCTCCATTTTAGTAATTTTTACTTTTCTCGCCTTCAAATTGAATAAAATTGAATATTTTAAAGAACGATTTCTTATTAGAAAAAATTATGTTTTTTTACTATGCGTATAAGTTAGAGTAATTTTGGTGATGACTTAGAAAAATGAACTTGCGCACATAAGCAACTTGCTTAAAACCTGAATTAAAATGTGCGTTCGTGATTTTTAGCCATTTTCCGTTGGAAATATGAACTTTTAGCTTTACAAAAATATATTGTACTATTTAACTGTTCCAATTATGGTACTAACTCAATTTTGGGATTTTGGCGTTTATGCCTTTTTTCTTTGGATGGCAGTATAGGCTTCCACTTGTCCTTTACCAATTGAAGAAAGATGCATTTTCGCATCATCCAACAAAACGACAAGTGGAAATACCTACTCCAAAATTGGTTGTCTCTGAAGGGAAAAACACTGTTTGCCAATGAAAGACAGCAAATTTGAAAGACAAGTGGAAATAGCTCAATTGACAAACGAAATATCATTTTGTCTTTCGCTGACAAAGAAAATTATTTTGGCAAGGTTTTTAAACTCTTTCAGCCCTATTCTGCTATTCACGTGAATCGAAGATTCGATTCACCCAAGCGATTCACTTTCGAACTACCTTTACATTCTGCTATCCATCGGGGGAACTGCACTATCACAACCCGATTTGACATTTGGGAGCAGCAGCTGTTTATTAAAAGTGAAACTCTTGTGTTGTGTTCAGTTCATTTATAGTTTTGGTAAATTGTTTTAAAAAAAATATTGTAAAAATAGCAAATGGATGGTGTTACGACTTTTTTTCAGTTTCGCAAAGAAAAGGTGATGACTGGGTTTAACTTTAATGCCAAAATAAGAGTGATGAATCGTCCTCAAATTTATTGTTTTAACTCTAAAATTGTTAAAAACACAATGGTTGTAACATATACTTACGAAAAATTAAGTTTTTACCCATATTTTAAGACCCAGTTATCTTATTTGCAACCAAAAAGTACAAATCCGCAACTTTTATATGCGGATCGGAATTGTATAGAAACTATTTGTTCACGTGAATAGTAGAATACCGCACATACTACCAACTTCTTTACCGACAAGTGAATCAGATTCACTTCGAATAGCAGAATGGCCTCAAGTGGATATTCAAAGAAAATTCCCCCCGATGGATAGCAGAATAGGGCTGTTTGTCAATGAAAGAAACTAACTTCACAGCTGATTCAGTGCAATTTGGATGTCATTTTGAAAATTTGGCTGATTTTGTTCTCAAAAGTGAAGAGAAAAAAACTATAAGACTGTGAGATACATAAGTGACCACAACACATACACTTTCCTTTATCCATTTCAGAAGATGATAATATTCCTAACAACAAAAAATAAAAAGTGTCAGAAAGTCAACTCAACAATGGAAATTCGATGATCAAAAGGTACCACAATTCGATTGTATTTGGATTTAAAACCACAAATTCTATAAAAATATACAAAAATAACAATTATTCGCACTACTATATCTACACACATTTTATTGAAGATGACTGACAGCTGCCAACATTAGCTCCAATGAATGTCAGTTTATTAAAGGCGAAGCAAATAGAAATAGCTGTTAATGAACTGACAAAGGCGTTTGTCAAAATTTCTTTGTCTTTGAAAAGACCAATGATTTTTTATCAATTATAGACACAAGTGGAAATGATTTGACAGTTTTATCGTTCAAAGACCAAATCATGATCTGTCAAAATGTTCAATTCAAAAAGAAGTGGAAACAAGTTCCCTTCTCAAATTTTACTAAATTAAGCTGCTATTTTTCAATTTTAGGAAAAAAGGGTTTTTAAAATGATGAGACTGTGTGCTTTGAACTCGAGATTTGCTCACGATATTTTACTCTCAAATAAACAAGAAATTTGATAACACAGATAAATTTTAAAGTTTTAATTTTGTTGAGTAGTGTCATTTATTTAACTGAAATACTAACAGTGATTGTATGATAAATGTGGTAATACTAATTACATAAATACCAAAGAAATCTCTTAAAGTGCCTCTACACTATCCCACAAAGTATTAACACATGTCAAAATAAAGTGGGAAGAAATTTCATACGACTGCCAAATTTGTGTGATGTATCTGACTTTCATATTTTTCTTCCACACTTGCATCAAAAAATCAGTTTCACCATAACCTCAAACGCCCAAGTGGGATAGAAAGTGTGATGGTTTTAGAACCGATCCTAAATATTTCCATTGTATTAACACATGTCAAATCGTGTCGGATGCGCTGTCAAGCTGTGTATGATGAAATTTCATATTTTGTTTCCACACTATTATACATGATTTCTTCACACTTTTTTGACATGTATTAATACTCAGTGGGATAGTGTGGAATGGCTATTAGCAAAATTATTGCTGGCCTTCTTATGTGAAAATCAAACCCTTAACGGTAATTTAAATAAAACTGACAAAAATATGCAATGAATTGTAAATGTAATGAAGTTTCAAAAAATTGCATACTTTTTGACAGCAGTTATTTTCATTTTGTAATTTACTACTAACCTTCTGCTGTTTGAAGTCCAATCAAAGCAGAGTATTCTCCTTCACCACTGCTATTGAATGCCTTAACCCTAGCATTATACATTGAATTAAAATGCAATCCATCTACTGTGCAAATGGTTTCTTTTCCGCAATAGACTTCCTGTAAAATTATCCAATAATTGTGTTAGCAAAATATCATTTATCATTTCCTTATAATTTTTAATAAACTAAAAATCTTTTCCAATATGTCTTTTAAATTGTAAATAGGTACCTTACCCTAAATTCACCACCACTGCCGTCATCCAGTTCAAGAACATATCCTTCTACAGAGCAGTGATTTGGTGCCTGCCACGCCACAGTTACAGAATTATTTTCAGCTGAACAATTTTCTGGGATGACGGTTGGAGTTAGAGGTGCTAAGATGATAGAGAGCAATATTTATTAAAAACTCTGGCTGTTAAGAAAATACAAATTTAAAAAAATCATGCATTTAAAAAAAAAATAATACAAAGCTATAAACAAAACAAAAAGCTGTCTTTGGAGCCGTTATGGGAGGAAGTTGCTGAATGGAGGAGGAGACAAAATTATTTTTTTTTTTAATTTTAAGACAACAAAATAATTAATATTAATATTAATAAATTATAATAAAAATTATATTTAAATTAAGCATGAACATGATGATATATATGAATATTGTGTGTGCAATATTTGTATACATTTATTGATATGAAGTATTTGATGCATTATAAAGATGATAATGGTTTCTAAAAATAATTATTACATCTCTCACCTGCTGGCAATCTTCCATCTCCATCCTTAGAAGCTATTCACATATATAAAAAGCAAAGCAGAATATAAATACCAAAAATATGAAAGCAAACTAATAGATATTTGTACAGATACATATGTATGTATGTCACACCAAAATTGAGTTTTGGGTTATTTCTAAAAAGTTTTAGTTTTTTTTCAGTTAATTTATGTAATTTTATTGGTGCCCTGAATTTCAGTCAAATTCCCATAATTTCACACTTTAATTTTATCTTTCAAGTGATTTCGGTACATTTAAGTCCAAGCTTGACTTTTTTTTAAATAAATTCCACAAGCTATTGCAATCATATATTATAAATAATTAATTATATAACAGTTTGATTAGGTTTAATAAAAAGGAAATGCTTCAACCAGTTTTAAAATTGATAAATTTCCATCTTTGGAATTTTCTTTGGTCAATTACTGTTGCAAGCGAAGTTAAGTCTATGTTTTCCAATGTGAAAAAATAGGGGTATACCTATATCTTAATTCTTGAGCAAAGTGAATTGTTGATAAGAAGATATGTGTTCCTCCCCCCCCCCCCCCCCTCTCCACCCAAAAACTCATTTCAAAACTATTATAGGCATAGAAATCTAGCTTTGAGATTCATTCAAAAGATGACAAGTTGTATGAAATGTATGAAATATATCTTGATTATGGGGAGGAAAGCACCCCTTACTGCCCCCCTTGCGTAAGCCTTTGGTACAATTATAGAAAGTTCCACACTTCGACATAATCTTTTGGTTGAACCTTTTTCCTTTTGAGTTGAATATTCAAAAATGATACTTCTTTGAATATGAACGCAAAAAAATAGAAGCCTTTTATCCAATTCTGGTTAAAGACAATAACAATATCACAGGCAATTTATTTTCTGTTCATTTTATGTGTCATCAGACATTTTTATTTGCTTTTGCCTCCAAAATATTGTTATACTAAATGATTCATTCAGGGGCTAAAATTAACATATGTGTTGATCTAGATATAACTTTTGTCTTGATTCGTATGTTTTTTTCTTCCTTCATGCTATTCACCCCAGAAATGTGACCCATGTCAAATTTCAATCATGCCTAACCCAATTTGTTCAAACAGTTTATGTTGAAAATATAAAAAAATATTAAGAAGAAGTGTTGATTTATGTTCATTAATTTTTTTATATTCCCCAGATGCAGGTATGAATGTTTAAGCTTTTGAAGAAGGTAAATATTGACAACTAGCATTATTATTCAGTAGTTAAAAATGAGATAAAAGTGGTTTAAGGAATTGCAATATAATTAAATTAAATGTTACACCACAAAATATGAAGTACTTACTTTCTAGTTTAAAGGTAAATTAAATAAATTAGATAGCATGTGGCCAGCATAGTTACGCACTTAGTTAACTAAAGCAAAGAAAATCTGATTTAAAGATATCACTATTGGCTCAAAAGACGGATTTTACCTTTTTGACTCAAAGCTAGTTCTTGTTTATAACCTAGAACTTAAATTATAGAGATTTATTTGTTTGTTTGTGGCTACGTAGGGGGTAATCTCTGGAATTACTGAACCAATTCTGTAAATTTCTTAACTAATGGAGAGCTTCAATGTCCCTGAGTAACAAGGCCTAGATTTTATTTTTTAATTATAATTTTTAGGTTAAGTTTAAGGGTTAAAATTTGGTAAAAAAAATCTATTTAAATGGTGAAATGGGGTTAAAACAAAAATGGCGTAGTAGACTTCCAATTTTTTTGGGTTAAGGGCAAGACATGTTTCGAGATTAAAACTCATATTAATAGGGTGAAATGGGATAAACACAAAAAAATATCTGATTTAATTTCTTCCATTCTTAGAGTGAAATGGGTTAAAGGGAAAAAAAATGAGAATTCGATTTTAAACATTCTTTTTGTTTTTGAAAAGTAAAGGATACCTGTGCATACAGAATATAAAAGATAGGTACGTGTACATACATACTAGATCTCTGGAAATATGGGTACCCGAGTACTCGAATACCCACGTATCTTCAACCCGAAGACCCGGATACCCGAGAACTCGAATAACCACGTATCTTCAACCCGAAGACCCGGGTACCTGAGTACTCGAATACCCACGTATCTTCAACTACCTGGGTAACCGAGTACGCGAAAATTTAAAAATACACACATTATAATTGCACAAATTCACTTTCTTTGGTCTAGGTTGATTTATTTGTATTTTACATTCAAATTTATATATTTAAAATACAAAAACAATTTCTAGATTTTTATTTTTATAATTTGTTATTAATATTTAAAATGGATTAAGTCCATTTGGGACTTAAGTACCCTTAACTTTCTTTGATAATTTTAATAAATTTTATTGCATTTTAAAATTCAAGATTATTATAACCAAAAATGCGTCACCTGAATTTATTTACATTTGCCCATATTTTTCAAAACATAGAAACGCAAAACTGTAAGTATCTCGAAACATGAAAAAATAGACTTATCATCGCACATTATTTTATGTGGTTTTGTTGATTTTTTAATAATTTGTTTTCCATTGTAAGTCAATTTCTCAAAAATTTTCCAAAATTTTTGTGATTTCCCCACTATGCAATTTTCCCAGAATCATCCCCTAAAATATCAACCATGAATTCGGTGACATCCTGTTTAAATTGTTTAAAACATTCTAGGGAACATTTTGGTATGTAAAATTATATTTACTTACATGGACAAAAAATTAAATAAAAAAACATAACAGTTTCGAGATTGTGTGCATTGTAGCTACATACACTCCGCTTAAACTGAATAGACATATAGACACACAAATTTTCAAAGGAACATTGTCCATTTGTTCCAAAAATTGTGAATGAATGTATCATTTCATGATGGTTATTGTTTGTTTGTTTAGAATTATTCAAAAAGCACCATTATTTTTTCTCCGGCTTTCCGTTTACGGCTTCAAAAATATCCAAAAATTAAGGAAAATCTTTTTCCAATATTTCTTATGAGTTATTGCAGCCAGATTTGAGCTTTGAAACTCAAACTCTAAAGTGCAAAAGTAGCTAATTTCTCTCCATACCAGAACATCTCTTTCTCAAATATGGTGACGCGCTAAAAAGGTTTTTGATCCCATAAGGGCTTTAAAAATTAATTTATTTTTCATCCGAAAGACCCCCATTTGTTCTTATTCATATGAATCAATGTAGAAAAGTAGATGTTGAGAAATCAGCTACTTTGGTACCTTTTTGAAATTTTTAGAATTTTTTGAAGAAAATTTTTATTGAAATCCGTTCAGCCGATATTGAGACAACTCAAAATCAAAAATACCTTTCTATAGTAAGTATTTTTAATAGTTTTCCAATGAAAACATTTGTCAGAACTTAAAATAAGAACGTTCCTGCTAATTTTAGAATGCAGACATTTTTTTTAAATCAAAATCGTTGGAGCCGTTTTTGAGAAAAAATGAGAATTTGCTTAACTTAACGGGTTATACAAATTTTTGTACGGTAGCTATTGGTGTAAAAAAACTGTTAGTCACTATTTTTTTTTTTAATTCAGCTATGTATGTAGGTACACATGTCGTTTTCAAAATATTGAGTTTAAAAAAAAAAAAATTAAAATATTTTAAAAATTCTGGTACGCAATACTACTTAAAGGTTTTTTAGTTTCTACAGAAAAGTATCTAGAAAAACCTATTATCTAATACCGATTTCTACTGCACTGCATTATTACCCATCTATCAAAAAAAAATTTTTTCATCAAAATGTAGTTTTTACCAAAAATATTTTTTGATATTTTCTTAAGAAAATCTGTGGAACCATTTTTGAGAAAAAAATGTTTTGCTAAATTGCTAAGAAAAATTATATGGCAGGTTTCTTTACCCTAAGGCCACACGAGCAAGTACTTGCAAGCAAGTTGGCTACATACACTGGCTGTCAAATTCGTAATTTGCATTCCACTTGCCTATCACTTGCTTTCCACTTGCATTCCACTTGCTTGTCTCCCAACTTGCTTCACTACTGGCTTCAAAACTTGCGTGCCAGTTGATAAGCAAGTTGCTTGGGTTTATTTGTGTAAGTAAACAAATGTGTATGTATTGCAACTTGCTTGCAAGTACTTGCTCGTGTGGCCTCGGGGTTAAGAGAAGTTTAATTATTTATGCATAGGAATTAACTGTGAAATTTTGCAACACTTAGAAAATGTATCTATATACGAATTTCTGAACTCGCAATCCAGGTTGGTGTCTACGCGATAAGAAGTGCTACGCATTGAAATTCAATAACCAAATCCACCGGTCTATGAACTTTAATACTAATACCCGAAACCACCTTGCTGGCTACCGATCACAGATCGCATTATTATTAAATTTTGCCACCCCATTAATGCCACAAAATGTATGCAAACAAATGGGCATTGTAAAAACATATGCACAGACGATTTACTAAAAATATTTTTGCCATCTAAACAACACTCGAATTTTAATAGATTTTTCAGAAAAAAATTCTTATTTTAAAAAGTGAAGTCGATTCCCAGCCGTGCCACCTAAAAACAGAAATGTTTTATTCGAGGTACTGCCTCTTGCGAGGAACTGACAAATCCTCCAAGAGTATACCTGTCATGAAAAAGTGCTTCTCATTTTGCCGTTCGGACTCGGCAAAAAACTGTAGGCCCCCTCCATTCCTGCCAACAAACACGCACACAGGAATGGTTGTGAGTTGTAAGTCACTAGGCCCTGGTTCTCCATGAGCTGTTGCGCCACCCAATTTATTTAATTTATTTTTTATTTTAAAAAGTGAATGGAAAAAAGATTTTTTGGTCTTTAATCTCGTCAACTTTCATGCCTGATAATTTCATCAAAATCAGTTAAGAATTTTTATGAATTTTTTTGCGCTCTCTCAAACAAAATTGCACCACCATGTGTCCGACATTTTGGAAAATGGCGTCCCGGCCCAGATTATCATGACGTCTATACAAAATTTTCTATAGCTCTTTTTTGAACTTCAATTGATTTTGGTGGTTAGACAAATCAGTACTTAAATTTCTACGGGACTCGTAATACAGGGAGTGTATTAAACAGACAGAAATGAAAGGAGGTTTAGTAAAAACATTTGAATAAAAAACACTTTCTCAATCCCCACCCGATTGAATTGTATTGGTTGTACATAAAATACATTCTTAATCATATTTAAAGGAAATTTTGTTTTCTAAAAATTGCCAAACAACTTTTCTTTTCCTTAAAAACCCCCCGAAAGAAGTTATAGGCGAAAAACTGGAAAAAAGTGACGATTTTCGGTGGTACGCATAAAAATATGTGTATGTGAGAGTACAGTGTAATAAATTTATCTTTGCTGAAAAGTTTTGTAGAATTTTTTTTATTATGTTTTTGAAATAAGTTATTTCCAAGTACATACCTAATTTATTCACGATTAAAATCTAGAACGCTGCTGATGAGAATCGAAAAATTCCGTACAAAAGTGACACAAAAAATTATAGTTTAAAAAAATAAAAACACGCTTTTAAAGTTAATCAAACTAAAAGTTAAAAAATAATTCTTTGCATGAGAATAAAATTACTGACGAGAAAATCAATGTCACTGTTTTAAAAGCGTGGGGTGCATTTGTTGACATATATTTAAACTAACTCTGCATTTCGGAATGAAACAAGTGAAAAATTATAAGGATTGATACCGAGCTCTCAATTTCGATATAACCATTTTGAACGTATTAGGAAAATATATTTCAGTCACCTATGTATACATACAATTACCTGCTCGATATGCAGAGTTAGTTTAAAAATATCATACAAGGCACCCCACGCTTTAAGAACAGTGGCATTAATTTTCTCGTCAGTAATTTTATCCTCATGCTAAGAATTATTTTTTAGTTTTTAGTTGGACTAACTTTAAAAGTGTGTTTTTATAATTTATATAATTTATATAAATAATTTATATATTTATATATTTATATAATTTATTTTTCACTTTTTAGTTCGATTTGCTGTAAAGCAACAGTCTTGAATATGTACAGATGTGTTAACAGTTGCATCTCGATTAAGAAAGTCTGTACTACGTTGGCCCTCTAAAAGTACTTGAGAGTGCTAGGACGCCATATGGCCCTAGGCTCAATGATAGGAAAATCCCTATGCACACCTCCGCGTGGTAGAGGGCGGGTAACGCTAACGTGCAGGGGGACCGAATGGATGCCGGGATAAGCAGACAACCCAGCTATGCTGGTCAGGGCACAAACTTGTCCTCGGGATGGTTAAAAGCCCCCTTAAGGCGGATGAACTGCAGGTGGCGGTCAACGGCATGATAGTCTGGTGGCGGAGGAGCTTTTTTTGGTAAAAGGCCAACGGCAGCAGCAGGTAGCGTCTGAAACCCATATTGGGCGGCTACAAAAGGCGTCTGTTTTCCCACAGTGGGCGGCCTCGAGCAGTTATGTGTTTGACCATACAAAAGGCGGGTGTGCCTGTCAAATCTGAGCTTATGTATGTTATTAATCATATCTCGGAAAACACCATGGTGGAAGGATATATGCAAATACATGAACTATGACAACAAATGGAAATGAGTCCCCAAGAGGTAATCTTTTTATGGAAAATCCTTCTGTAGCTTCGGTTGCAGTAAACCGCACATCGGATTTGGGGTGCCGGCATCTTTCATGTACGAGCGTCAATCAAGACGCCATAATAATAAATGAATCGTTGACAAATAGAAGAAGTCTTTCAAGAAGCGCAAATGTTACTTTTGGCTACCGCATACGTACGAAAATCGGAGCATGGAACGTTCGATCCTTGTACAGCGATGGTAGATACGAGCAGGTTGAGCGTGAAATGCTTCGCCTAAAGATCAGTATCCTGGGCATAAGCGAAACTAGGTGGAGAGGAAGAGCTGAATACAGATCAGACACTGGACAGACGAGAATGCTGTATTCCGGGGAAGATGAAAGAGAGGGTGGCCAAAGACTGCATGGTGTCGGAATTATGTTGAACGAAGAAGCGAGGCGTAGTTTGATCTCCTGGGCGCCAATTTCTGCGAGAGTAATGACAGCAAGGTTTCGTTCAAAAATTCGTAACGTCACAATAATTCAGTGCTACGCCCCCACAAATGAAGCGACAGAGGAAGACAAAACCGCGTTCTACACTCGTCTTAACTCGGTTTACAGTAGTGTTCCGACAGCCGGCATCATAGTCGTTATGGGAGACCTTAATGCCCAAGTCGGTTCAGACAATTACGGACTGGAACGCGTGATGGGAAGAAATGGCTTGGGGTCGAGGAATGAAAATGGTGACTTGCTTGTCGATTTTTGTAACGCGAATCGTCTTGTGATAGGTGGGACTGTATTTAAGCATAAGACGTGCAACAAAATTACCTGGGGGCATCCAGATGTTCAAACCGAAAACCAAATTGATCATATCATGATTCAGCAGCGATGGAGGAAGTCTATGTGTGATGTCCGGAGTATAAGAAATGCCGATGTGGGAAGCGACCACCATTTGGTTCTGATGAGTCTCAAACTACGAACCGCTGCCGTACAAAAACCAGCGCAGGATGCAGCAAGGAGCACAAAATTCATTACTAATGCTTTAAATGACCCCAACATATGTCGAAACTATGTCACCACCCTTAACGACAGAGCCTCGTCATTAAATGGAATCCAGCATTCAACAATTGATGAGATGTGGGGTAAAATTAAAAGTGTTTTTATGGAGGCTGGATCCGAAACTGCACCCAAGCGAACGAGACGTAGAGACTCTTGGATATCCCAAGACACCTGGGATAAGATCGAACTTCGCAAATCGTTGAAAATCCAAATAAATGCCGAAGCTGATGTTCAACGAAAGGCTAACTTGCGAAGAGAGTACCGCATTGCACATAAGATGGTCTACACTGAGGGAAAAATGTATGCACTCAGCACATCATTTTATTTACTCATCCCATATTTTTCTGCACACATACTTTTCTGTACTCATTACCTAATGAAATCTATACTGACAACATAAACCTATTAGCAGTGAAGCAGCTACTAAATAGTTCTGTAGACTCATTACACGAATATGTACCACGCCAGCTTACGATTATGTAGTGAGAATAGATTCTATGCACTATTTTTTGGTATCATTGCGTAAATATAAACTTTCCATGGACTCAGTAAATAATTATGTGTAGGTTGTCGCATGATGATGTACTGAGTATAGCTCATATGCACTTATTAAATAAATGTAAATAAATCTATTTAGGCATTTTTTGAAAAAACTGTTAGTTTTCTGCGATTAGTACATTGTCTATGCACTCAATAAATAAATATAAATATTTTATGTATGCATTTACTAAAAACAAACCGGTTATCTGTGATAAGTACAGATTCTTTGTAGTGAGGACAGAGCAAATTTGTATGTAATGAATACATATTAATGTAATGAGTCCATATGTTTATTTACTCCATATGTGTATGTACTCACTACATATGTTTGTAACGAGTCTATGTACTCAATTCATATTTATGTAATGAGTCCATATGTCTATGTACTTCACATATTTGTGTAATGAGTCCATATGTCACTACACATTTATGTTATGAGAGTCCATACATTTAAGAGAATCCTCTGTAACGTTTCACCTTATTCTGAAAGTTTATTTTCTAGATATTTATTTTATTTTAAAAATACTTTGTGATACTTACTCGGATTTGAACTGGGAACCTTTCACACACGAAGATAGCACGCATCCATCAGGCCACTTGGGGGCACACAAAACTGGTGCCAAAACTGAATAAGTTGAAACTCATTGCTTGGATGGCTGAAGTGCTCAATATACACATAGAGTCAGTACAAGTTGCGTGGACTCAGCACTGTAGCTAGTCAATAGATACATGTGTAGGTATTGAGTATATACCGTCTGTATTGAACAAATGTCACCATAGACTCTGTGTAGGTTGCATATACTCAGTACATAACTTTATGTAATAAATGTTTTCTATACTTGGATGGCTGGTGCTTGATATGAACTGAGTAAATACCATCTGCATTGAATATATCTCGACATAGACTCAGTACACGTCATATTTACTCAGTACATAACTTCATGTAATAAACGTTTTTTATTGGTGGATGGCTGGCGCTTGAGTATAAACTGTTTGCATTGAATAAATGTCACTATAGACTCAGTGCACGTTGCATATACTCAGTATATAACTTTATGTATCAAATGTTTTTTATTGTTGGATGGCTGGCGCTTGATATGCGCTGATTATATACCGTCTGCATTCTATAAATGTAGACATAGACTCAGTACACGTCGTATTTACACAGCACATAACTTAATGTAGTTAATAATTTTTTATTTAGATGGCTGGCACTTGATATGTGTTGGGTATTAAACGTCTCTATTGAATAGATATCGAGATAGACTTAGTACACATTGCTTATACTCAGCACATAAGCTTAATTTTTAAATTTAAATTTTATTAAATCGAAACATATTTGACTTTAGCTGGTCCATAGTTTTGTATTGAGTATATTACGTCTGTATCCAATACACAAATCGGTACTCTAGATTGTTAGTTTTATTCGATACATAACTTGAATTATAACTAGTACATATTAACTTTACTTAGTGAATAGACCTTCGATGGCAATCCTTTCCAAGCATCGGTACATACAATTTACATTTATGGTTCTGTACGGAGTGCATTCATTTTTCCCTCAGTGTACCGCTGTGTGAGACGTGACAAGAGGGTGAAGTTGGATGGACTCGCAGATAATGCGGAAAGCGCTGCCAGAAGAGGAGATATCCGGGAATTGTACCAAATAGCCAAAGATGTTATCGGGAAAAAAAGCAACACCAATCATCCTGTAATGGATGTGGATGGCACACTTTTGGTATCAATTGAGGATCAGCTTCGTAGATGGAAGGACAATTTTTGTGCCCTGCTAAATGAGGATTCAGTTGAGCAGAGTGCTGAAGTGCCCCAACTAAACGAGATGCGCAGGTCCTATAGGGGTATTGACATCGAACCCCCGTCAGAATCGGAAATTCGTACATCAATAAATCTCCTCAAAAACAACAAGGCAGCTGGACTGGACGGAATACCAGCTGAATTCCTGAAAGCCGATCCCGTAGCAGCGGCTAGTATTTTACATCCGCTGATACAAAACATTTGGGAAAACGAAAGCTATCCCAGGGACTGGAAGGATGGTGTGATTGTTAAGTTGCCAAAGAAAGGTGACTTAAAGAATTGCAACAATTGGCGTGGTATCACCGTTTTGTCCGTTTTCCCAAAACTAATGGCAACAATCATACTCGAGCGAATAAAGGATAGAATCGAGTCTACACTCAAGAGGCATCAAGCTGGCTTCCGCAGTGATCGATCGTGTGTCGACCATATCAACACCCTGCGTATCGTCCTCGAGCAGTCGATGGAGTATCAATCACCGCTTTACCTCATGTTCGTGGATTTTGAAAAGGCCTTTGATCGAGTTAACTGAGAATGTACATATATGGAGATCGTTGCTTGGTAGAGGAATTCCACCAAAAGTTGTTGCCATTATTAAAGAGTCCTACAACAACGCGAGGTGTTTTGTTTTGCACAATGGGCAGCTATCCGACTCCTTCGTAGTGCAACAGGGTGTGAGACAAGGGGATGTTCTATCGCCAATTCTCTTCCTGCTGGCGATGGACGACGTATTGACGGCCAGTGTTGGTACAGCTGAGCGACAGGGCATTCAGTGGAGACCGTTCGAAAGGCTCAGTCATTTAGACTATGCCGATGACATATGTCTACTGGCTAATAACATCAGTGGGCTGAACGGGATGTGCCAAACACTGCAAGTGAAGGGAGAGTCGAGTGGTCTAAGAACTAATAGCAAAAAGACAAAAATAATGCTCACAGGCCGCTCCACACAGCAACGTATTATTTTACAGGAGACGCCAGTTGAAGTAGTGGAACAATTTAACTACCTTGGCAGTATTGTTTCTGCAAACGGTGGTACGGATCTGGACGTTAAAAGTAGAATAAATAAAGCTCGTGCTGCCTTCGGTACTCTGTCCCCAATCTGGAAATCAAGTCAAATCTCCTTACGCACTAAGTTGAGATTCTTCGAATCCAATGTCAAATCCGTGCTGTTATATGCTTGTGAAACCTGGAAATTCACGTCTATCATTTCGAAGAAATTGCAGGCTGAATCGCTGTTTACGCCATATCCTAAAGATTCGCTGGCCACAAATAATATCAAATGAGGAATTGTGGCACAGGACAAGTCAAGAGCGGCTGGACGTCGACATAAGAAAGCGTAAATTACGTTGGATTGGTCACACACTGAGGAAACCAAACGATGAAATTGCAAAGCAGTCCTTTGAATGGAATCCTCAGGGTGCACGGCGGGTTGGAAGACCAAGAACAACATGGAAATCAACTGTCTTAGCGGAAGCAGAATCCCAGAGAAAGACGTGGCCACAGCTAAAGTACCTTGCAGCAGACCGTGAAGGATGGAGGCGTTTTGTTGACGCCCTATGCCCCACCTGGGGTTACAGGACACGATGATGATGATGATGTACTACGTTTTGCTAAGCCAAGTGCCTGGACCAAAGAGTAAGTCTGATGCTGCACCCATGCCTTACTTCTCTCATTCTCATGCAAGGGATCTCGAAAGAAATTTATGATTTCTGGCAAGCCGAATCAGGATAATCGGATATTTTGATCGAATTATTGTATTGTCATCGGGCTTCGACAAGTGTGCAAAGTTTGAATCAAATCTGACCGTTTGAAGTGGGTCAAAATCAAGTCCAAAGATTCCGTTACATACATAAATACATACATACATAAAACCGAAACTAATAAAAGCGTGTTAATTAATAAAAAAGCATTAGCCTCTGAGTTGAACGTTCGACTCAACTATAGCCCTTTCGACATTTCAAAAATAAAAACTGTGATTTTGTTCGAAGTCACCAAGAATTACAGTTTGACATCGACGATGGTTGGCGAATAACGTTTGCTTAAGGTATTGAGTGACATTCAAATTTTCCAAATTTTAGCCGTTCAAGTCAAATTAAATTAAAGCGAGTAGCAAACGGTAATGCCACATAGTCGCAACTTTCGACTCACCGTATCGCAAAATTGGTGCCATTATCAAATGTCGTTCGTAGTACCAGATTATTTTGAGAACTTTCCACAAGCAACCCAGAGCTAAGTCACCGCAAATTTGGTAAAAATTATAAGAATTTTTTTTATCACAAAACATCAAAAAATCAATTTTTTAAGTTCTTATGACGTTTTTGACGCATTTTTCCAATCTTATCAAATACAGCTTTATTAATTTATTTCAATTTTATAAATTGGAAGAGTCCTTATGCGGACCTTACACCAGGCAATATTATTGCTCAATATGACATTTTGGCAGTAATATTGAACTTGAACGTGTAATGGCTGTATTGCGCTACAATTTTGACCTTGTTAAAGGATCGTGGAGCTTTATTTTGGCAAAATAAAAAACAAATTAGAACCACCCTAATTTAAGTACATGTATACATAATGTATTAAGAGCCGTGTTCTGATACGAAGCTTAAAGATTTTTGTTCAACTTAGCGCCTATGTTCTACCTTTTCCTCACATAAGCTCTTATGTTGGACTTAAATATTTAAGATTTGTTTCAGAAAATGAGAGATAATGAAAAAACGAAATGAACTCTTTTGTATTCATTATTCTTTATCCAATGCAAACATCTAAAAGTTTAATAAATTCAAGAGCTAATTACAAAGAAAAGTATTTTCAGGGATGAATTACTCTGATTCAAAGCATATTCCAATGTTTTTCCTAAACTATGTTTCTCTGATATGATGGTTTTTCAAAGAATAGAGTTTGCTTCCAACACAATTTTATTTTTTTACATTTGAAGAAACTATGTCAGAGCTATATTTTATTTCAAGGATATGTCCTATGTTTTCCTTGAACTCAACTGAATCCTTGGCTCTTAAGAATTATAATAATTTGCTTAATATTGTTTCTAAATTGAGACTAGATATAAAATTCTAGCTTAGTGCAAATATTACAATTGTGATGATGACATTATTAGCTATTGACAAATTTAAAAATTCATAGTTTTATCCAGTTTATAAGTTTAATAGATACTTTTACTTACGTTTCATCTGTATAAAGCTTAAATTATCAATTGCTCGTAAAAGTGGTGCATCATCTAATGTTAAATCAACAACTGGTGATACACGTGGTGCTGCATTTGTGACTTCTTGATGCCAAGTCATATCTGTATTTGCTACCCTATTTATAAGCATTGATCCGACCTTAAGATAAAAAAGATGAACCTGTTTAGAGAAAAACTTTCAAATTTTAAAGAAGATAAATATTTTACTTGTAAAAAAGCAGCGCCATCAGTCTCTTTAAGTGCTTCAATACAAAATTGTATTAGTCCAGTTGTTTGTTGTAATTTTCCAGTACAATTCGATTGTTGATCCTTTGATTGAATTAAATTAAAGAACAGTCTTACTAAGTACACACAATTTAAAAATATTTTATTAGACAAAAACCTTAAGTATTCGTATTTTTGTATCCTTATCCATTCGAATTGCCTCGAGTAGATATTCCCTTCTGTCGTGTATAGCTTGAATTAAAGTCTCACATTGTGCAGTTACTAGCTTTTCAAACTCTAAGCATGATTCCTGTGACCACACATTAAAAATGAAAAAGGATAAAATTTAATATACTCGTACAATCTAGGTATAAAGTTAAACCTAGTCAAAGTAGACAAGAATAAAATTATTTCTGAACATAATATCCTTATATTTCTTAAATATACGTATATTGGTCTCTCTTTATATATTCTATACCCATAGTGACCAAACAAAAGGACACGAAAGGTATCTCTATGACATGCAACTTTAATGCTTTTAAAGCAATTAAAATAATTAAAAGGACTTTGGTTCGGTTAGTTCTTATTGCTTACCGTAACTTTGTCGCTCATTCCTTTTAATCGTTGAATAAACTCAGTTGTTGAACGTGCCTTCTCCGATAACTGTTGCAGGTTATGAGAGAGTTCGGTCTAATAATTAAAAAAAAAAAGAAGAAAGAAAATGAAAATGCTTTTAGTTTTGAAATATTTTTAGATGTGTGTTGATATTATTGATTATTATTATTTTTGAGGAAAATGAGACGATACTTTCCTAAGCAAACATTAGATAAATTGTTTGGCTTTTAATTATTCCCATGACTCTCTTAAATGTATGCAATTGCTTTTGTTTTATTTACTTAGAAATAGAAATATACACAAAATGAATCCTTATAAGGATTTAGAAATAAATTTTAAAAAGTTTCAGATGAAAATCGAGTGTGATGTTTAAATAAAGAAATAAAAAGTAAATAAATTCAATTGATATTAATCTGCATCTTCCCTTAAAATAACTTTAAAAATATTAACAACAAATATTTCGCGAATTAAATTCCCTAACCTCATAAAACATTTGGCGATCCATTATTCTTCTAAATCCCTTTTTATTAATTTAACTCAAAACTCAAAGAGAGAGGTGATCATCATAAATCATTAATCATAAAAAAGAGTTTAAAGATTAAAAACTCAGACGTGCTAATAAATAAAAGCATCGCAAATGAGCTAACCGTACCGATATGAAACCAAATGAAAAGGCGTGTTCACCAAAAAATCAACAAAGATAGGGGACCCGAGACAGACATACAAATCAATGATAACAAGCATCAGCAGCCTGCGGTTCGGTTGGTGATGGTGCTATGTAGCACGGTGCATTGTCCGCCCGTGCCACATCCGAAAATGATGACTCCTGGCTGCAGCCAGCTGTTTGCATTGTTGTACAACATTCATACATATAGATCCAACGAGACAGACATCTGTTAATGGGAATAACAAGGAACACAAAATATAGGAGATAGGAGGTACTTTTCAATACTATTTCCTGGTATATTATTCGATTTATTTTTATTGTATTTTGTATTGCACCCTAAGTGCAGCCAAAAGTGTGCTGTTGTTGCACCTTTTAATTACTATTGTCATCACATCACATTCCCTTACCCTGATTCTTTATACATAACATACTATTCTGGCTAAACTGATTATTGTGGGATTTATAAATGGGGAATCGTTAAAAAAACAATCTACGATACATGAGGGTGTCGGATTGTTACACAACCACTTAAGGTTGGGGTCTTATGAAATATGTGGGAATCCTTTCTAATTGGGAAACGGAGCATTTATCTACAATAAGAAAGGCCTATCTTCCTTTGAAACATTGAAACTCCTAAGAAGATTTGCTTTGCAATAGAAAGTCTAATCTTATAAAAAAACTCAATGAAAAATGTGTTAGATGCTTTGACTTCGACTATTTATCTATACCTACTTAAATGTTTAGACGTATATGATCAGGTGGCTATTTTTCTAAAGACTACTCAATATATATATTTTTTATATATAAATAATAAAGATTTTTGCTATTCAAATTTTGGAGCGACTTATGTAACTTTTCCCACCCAAATTAATATATTCCCTTGAATCAAATTAGGCAAAACTATATACAGCCTGTTTTATGGCCCTTAGCACGTGACACTAATTAATTAACTATTTGTTTAGGTTTAAAGCTGTTCTCTAACTCTTACTTTTCCTGAACTATAAACACTTCATAAACTTGTATGTATTATAACAATATAGTAGGTGGTTGGATGTTGTAGGCACTGGGGGCCTCGAGCTGTATCTTTTCCTACACATCAAGTTGGTAGCCACCGCATACTGGTCTTAGCTTTAGCCTTAGGTTAGTGCGTTGGGCTAACGACCCGACCACAGTAAAAAACCAATTGTTATGAGAGAGACGCGGGAAGCCTCGGATAACGACCCCTCTCAAATGGCAACCAGACCCGGAACGAAAATGGACTATGATCTACGAGTATGCACCTGGAATGTAAGGATACTCAGCTATACGGCAGGTGCTACTCAAAAACTTGAATTTGTCCTCTAGCGGTACAAGGCAGATATTACCGCGATCCAGGAGATACGATGGATAGTATCAGGAATAACGAAAAGAAAAGATTGCAACATTTATTACAGCTATCATCAAAGACTGCACATGTTAGGATGCGGGTTCGTGTTGGGAAAGCGGTTCAAATCAAAAGTCATCGATTTTAAGCCGATTAGCGATCGCCTGGCTGTGATCCGCATTCAAGCTATCTTCCAAAACATCAGCCTAATATGTGCAAACGCCCCTACCGATGAAGCTGAGGAGTCTAACAAGGAGGAGTTTTACGAACTTCTAGACGGAGCCTGTCCGGAGTACGATATCAAAGTCGTGCTCGGATACTTCAAAGCTAAAGTCGGAAAGGAGAACATCTTTGGTGGATTAGTTGGAAAGCACAGCCTCCACGAAACGACAGCAAAACGGCTTCCAACTAATCGACTTTGCTGCAGCTCGTAGTACGGTGATAAGTTGCACTAGGTTCCCCAGGCGAAGGATACAAACAGCAACTTGGCGATCTCCAGATGGTCGAACCGCCAACCAAATCGACCACGTGCTTGGCGCAAGGTATGCGCAAGGTAACATCTTGGACATACGAACTTTCCGAGGCACAAACGTGGACTCTGACCACTTTCTTGTTGTGCAAAGTTCAGAGCCCGACTGTCCAACGAAAAGAAAACGAAGACCGCCCAAAGAAAGAAATTCAACATTGAATGCCTTAGCACATCTGAGAAAGCCAGAGACTACAGTGAGCAATTGACCGGGAAACTCTCTGCCGTACCCCCAGCCACAAGCTTCAACAACCAGTGGAACCAGTAACGCGACATCATTAAGGAGACAGCCGAGGCCACAATAGGCTATCAACCACCCAGAAAAAAGAGTCCGTGGTATGACGATGAATGCGTGGTATTGAAGCAGGAGCCGGAAAATGCACGAATACAAATGCTGCAACGGAAAACAAGAGCAGCAAGAGAGGAGTACCGTGAAAAGAGAAGGAAAGAGAAAAAAACCCTGCACAGAAAGAAAAGAGCATCCGCAGCCTCTCAGTCACCGAAGCATAGAGAATTGTAGAAGTGTTTAAGCAGCATTTCCAGCAACTGCTTAATGAGCATTATGTAGATGAGGCCACAAAGGAATAAATTAGCATGAGACCAGTCAATTAAGTTCCAGTCCCAGCGCCCAGTTCTGAAGAGGTTAAGAAAGCCATCCACAAGCTTAAAATTAAATTGGGTGGCGCAACAGCTCGAGGAAAACCAGGGCCTAGTGACTTACAACTCACAACCATTCCTGTGTGTGTGTTTGTTGGGCAGGAATGGAGGGGACCTACAGTTTTTTGCCGAGTCCGAACGGCTAAATGAGAAGCACTTTTTCATGACAAGTATACTCTTGGAGGATTTGTCAGTTCCTCGCAAGAGGCAGTACCTCGAATAAAACATTTCTGTTTTAGGTGGCACGGCTGGGAATCGAACCCACACCTTCGGCATGACAGTCCTACGCACTAATCATCAAGCCACGAGGTACTACCACAAACTTAAAAACAACAAATCCCCCAGCTCGGATGGCCTACCTGCGGAACTCTTCATGGAGGAGATGTCCTAGTAGGGTGCATGCACCAGCTCATCAACTAAGTGTGGGAGGAGGAAAGTATGCCCGACGTATCAGTGTGACCTTAGGCCAGGCAAATCAACGATGGACAAAATCTTCACATAGAGGCAAATCCTGGAAAAGACCAACGAATTTCAAATTGAGACCCACCATTTATTCTTTGACTTCAAAGCCGCATATGATAGCATAAGCGACCAAGAGCTTCTATTGGCGATGTTGGAACTCGGGATCCCGAAAAAACTGATCCAGCTATGCCGCATGACGTTTCAAAATACGCGGTGCAACGTCGTCAAATTGGTAATAGCTCATCCGAGTTATCCCAGACGTACAGGGTTCAGACGAAGAGATGCGCTGTCATGTGATTTCTTCAACCTAGTCCTGGAGCAGATAGTGCGCAAGATTGGTGTTAACATGGAAGGCACTATCTTCAACAGGTCTTCTCAACTGCTTGGCTATGCGGACGACATTGACATCATCCGCTGCTCCAAGAGAGCTGTACTTGAAGCATTCACAGCTATTGATGAACAGGCGAAACGCGTTGGTCTTGAAGTGAATGAGGACAAAACTAAGTACATATACTATCAACAAACAAAGCCTCATCTGTGCATCACCTAGGACAAAATGTCACTGTTGGTAGCAGTAATTTCGAGGTTGTCAAGTTCTACTCTACGGCGCCGAGTGCTGGACGATAAATAAAAAAGGGGAATTGATACTGGGGACTTTCGAGAGAAAAATTCTTCGGCGGATATTTGGTCGTATGTATATGCGAAGAGGGCGATTGGAAGAGAAGATTCAATCGTGAACTGTACGACCTGTACCAAGATGTGGATGTAGTCCAAAAAGCCAAAAAACGTCGACTACTTTGGCTCGGCCACATCGAGCGATTGGACAACAACACTCCAGCCAAGAAAATCTTCGAATCCCAGCCCCCAGGTTCGAGACGACCAGGAAGACCGAACATTCGCTATAGGGACCCGGCGGTCACAGATTCAAGAGCGCTTGGTCTCGATGACTGGAGGTAGCGTGCGAGGGACCGCAACCGATGGAAGACGCAATATCTCCGGCAGAGACCATTCATGGATCGGGAGCCGGATAGGTAAGTAAGTAAGTATTTTTAAAGTTATGCAACAACGTGAGGTCAATTGAGGCCGTGAGTTCATGCCATAGTGGCCTAACTGCATTTTTTATAATTAAATAAGGAACAGATTATTTTCAAACACTTGTCGTTTTAAAAAATTTCAAACACTTCAAATTTTAAAATAAAGAAACATAGTTTTTTTATAGTTACCATTATGATCAATAAATAAAAGTTTTTTTTTGATTTTCTATTAATGATCCGAAATACCGTTATAACTGATGATATAGGCCACTCTTACCCTCAAGCTTTCAATTTGTTTGTGGGCCGCCTTTAAGTGCAATAAATCCTAAAACTATGGTATGGAGCTGTCGAAATTTAAATGCAGAGATATTGTTTAATACATACAAATTCAATTTTCACATTTAACTCAATTTCACTAAAATTGCAGTTAGGTGACTTCGGTTCTCACGGCCTCAATTTAATTCCAACAAAATTTGCAATGGTTCCTAATTTTCCACTTCTTCTTCAATTTTCAGTTTAATTCTTTCTTTTACCTAGTTCCATCTCTCTAAGAAATTCCTTGTTGAAATATTATTATGTTTTTGGAATTCATTACCAATTTCATATTTGCTATTATTTATCTATACAAGAAAATAATTTTATAAAAATTACATTTTTGCACATTATGTATGTAGATATATGGTGTGCACCATACATATACTGTTTTTTCACTCATCAGTTAAATTAAGGACCTAAAAGAATAAAAAAAAAGTTCGTTTTTGCTTTTGGGTGTGAAGACCTAATATCAAATTAAGTACTCTCAAACATCATTATTTGTGTAAGAAAGTTCCCTTCTGAAGTTGATCCTCATTGCCAAGGGAACGTCTGACTTCTTCTTGAATATTAACACGGTATCATAAATTCAATAAACTTTTCTTATCTTACATTCAAGCAAACACCCTTTATACTACTGCATTGCATATACAAGTAATAATGTATAAAATCAATATCTTATGTGTAAAGAAGATTTAATTTAATATCTAAGGAATTTTAAATCAATTTAAATACAATATTCAATCGGCAATTAATTACGCTCTTCAACGCTTGTTTACTCTTCGAACATGTAGGTAAATGCCTTACTGCCTATACTTGTATACACAATAAGAAAATTGATATATGATACATTGATACCTCTCACCCTGACGCATTGTTCATGATATAAGTTCCTTGATTACGGTCTAATTAATTGCTTTTCTTTGATGGTAAAGTGCAAACACTTTTTTTTTTATTCAGTAGGTATCTCACTCTATATAGACTACTAAATGGGGCTACTTAGTAGGCTTTACCAGAATTGAAACCTTATATTTTAACCGGTATAACGATAACTGGAGTGCGTATAGAGAGCATCAACAACATACGTACATATGTACATAAATATATTATTTATTTGATGATGAGTGATGGGATGAGTATCTTTAATACAGTAATGCCACAAATATTTGGTCAATGCAACTTCAATACAAACGCAAACGAGAGCCATAAAGAAATTAAATGAATTAATGAGTAGTGCTTACTTCCAATATTTAATTCCAAAATAATAAAAAAAGCGGATGGGAAAAACTTAATTGTCATTCCTCAGGGTTTAAAAACTTTAATAAAAAAATTTCAACTTTCTAGGGACGTTGGAAAGGATATTAAACTTAAATATAAAACAAGAAAAACTTTTTGCTACTAATTAGAGCAAACCGTGAGTATTTCAATGAAATCTGGGTCTGTATTTTGTATATGTTCGAGCTCAACTTTAAATTAAACGAACTAAAATGACAACAATTTTATATTTTCATTGAATTAAATTAGAAAATAGCAACTGCGATATCAAACAATTGTCATGATCAAAGTTGTTAAGATTCAAGATATTACCCACAAATGGGCTATAATATCGAAAAAGTCAATTAATCTTTCTTTTTCTTAACGTACAACTACTCATGTAAATGAAAGGTGGTTACAAATATTCTAAAGTAATATTAGACCAGGAAAAATAGCACAAATCGTATGGGGAACATTGAAAAAACTAGTTCATGAAATATTAAAATTGGAATCGACGCAGAATTGCAACCTCTATAACATATCCAAAGTCCCCCAAAATCCCCGCTTTGGCTTTTTGTGTAAATGCATTTGAAGAGTTGCAGACGGGGAGAATTTGGAGGTCTATCAAACTAAAATATTTGTTTGGGTAAAACCTAATCATATGATACATGCTTTAAGGGTAGTTTTTAACGCTCAATCTAATGAAACCAAATTCAAAATGATACAACCACCCAAAAAGAAGTTATAGTCCTTTTTATGTAATGATGACTTTTTTTTTCAGGTACAACAGGTAAAATATTACCGAAACCCCTTTGAAAATAACGGTATGTTAATGAAACTTGGAATGAATGTTTCATTTGTCATTGGAACTAAGAAACAAGAGAGTCCCTAAAAATATCCATGGTGAAAGGGTGTTTTTTTTAAGGTCGAGGGGCAACAAAGAATGTTAACCATAACACCCACGTAAAAACTCTTACATTCATGAAACTCGCCAAAAATATTAAACTCTTCATAGCAACCAAGAATCAAAAAAGTCCATACAAACATCTTTGTTCTAATAGTGTTTTTGGTGACTGTTTACTTTTGACTTGTTCTACGGAAAATACGATTTCAAAAATTTATTTTTGCTTGAAAAGACCCATAACTTTGTTAAGGGTGCTTGTATCATTTTAGTTTTGCTTTTATTAGATTCATCGTTAAAAAATACCCTTAAATCATATACCATACATTGTGTATATACCTCGATTACACCAAATCGGAATTTTGGCTCAAATCTTCCAACTTCTTCCTAAATTTTCCCTCTCTTTAATAAAAAACCCCAGAACAAATATATTTATGAGGACTGTTTTGATTCTTGATTGCCATGAAAAATTATATATTTTTGGCGAATTTCATGAGTGTAAGAGTTTCTTCGTGGGTGTTATGGTTAACATTCTACACTTGCCCCTCCCCCTTAAAAAAACACCCTTTCACCATGGATATTTTTAGGGACTCTCTTGATTCTTAGTTCCTATGACAAATGAAACATTCATTCCAAGTTTCATTAACATACCGCTATTTTCAAAGGGTTTTCGGTAATATTTTACCTGTTGTACCTGAAAAAAAGTCATCATTACATAAAAAGGACTATAACTTCTTTTTGGGTGGTTGTATCATTTTGAATTTGGTTTCATTAGATTCAGCGTTAAAAACTACCCTTAAAGCATGTATCATATGATCAGGTTTTACCCAAAAAAATATTTTAGTTTGATAGACCTCCAAACTCTCCCCGTCTGCACCTCTTCAAATGCATCTACACAAAAAGCCAATGCAGGGATTTTGGGGGACTTTGGATATGTTATAGAGGTTGCAATTCAGCGTCGATTCCAATTTTAATATTTCATGAATTAATTTTTTCAACCTCGGAACCCATTTTTCCTGGCCTATATCTTCCATTCTGCAAGAACAGGATATGATCTTTCATTAAATAATTGGATTCTTGAATTGAAAAAAGTATATGCATGAAGCATTCAGATGGCAATGTTAAGCGATTGTACCTACCTATTCATAGGTCTAAATCTCGGCGGCGAAGTTTCGAAATATCCGTTTCTACATGTTTTAACCCGAGTTGTATTTGAAAATCTTAATAATTATACAGAATCGGACCTATAATAATATTGTTCAAAATTGAGTCTGAATATTGTTCGCATTATCAATTTTTCCCCAAGGATAAATCGATTTGAGAAATAGAATCGGAAAAATGGGGGGAAGCTCTGAAAGGGTAATACTCCAAGCGTAAGGAATGTTTTTAACTAGCCCAATTCTTAAATCAAAATAATTGTAAGTAATTAATTGTAAAAAAATAACATTTAAGGCCTAAATGTCATTTCCGTAACGTGTCTCCTCCTCGTTTCAGCACAGAAAAAGTGATTTTTTTTAAAAACTTTTAAATAAAAAAAATAAATTCTGATTAGATTCCAGCATACACAAATTGTTGTTTAATATAATTTTCCTTAAAATAAAATTAATTAATTTATAACAATTAACTTAAAAACTTACAAACATGTGTCTCCAAGTATTTGCATCATTTCCGTAAGAAAAAGTAAATGCTTTTAAATTGAAATTAAGAGCCAGCAGCTTAGAGAATTCAACCTAAATGAAGAAATTCAACCAAGTTTTCTTTGAAATATCGGGTTTTTCAATAAGAGCGCTACAAAAGTTTTTTTCAAATAGAACAAAAACGGTTTTGAATATCAATGAAATTCTTTCTTTCTGTGAAAGTACATTCGATGCCATTATGTATGAAATTCGATTTCTTTTGCATGGCCACCACGGGCACGCTTGCAGAAGTCCAGACGCTGAACCCAATTTTCGACGGTTTTCAAGCATAAATCGGCCGATACTGCTGCAATTTCACGTTCGATATTCGTAAAAATTTCATCAACCGTCGCTGGCTTGTTGGCATAGACCATAGACTTGACGTAGCTCCACAGGAAATAGTCTAACGGCGTCAAATCGCACGACCGAGGTGGCCAAGCGACTGGACCATTTCGTGATATAACACGTTCTCCAAACTTGATTTCCAATAAATTGATTGTGACATTCGCTGTGTGGCTTTTGGTGCCGTCCTGGTGGAACCACATGTCGTCCAAGTCCATATCCGTAGCGTCATTTCCGTGCCCTGTCTCTGAATTACAGAAATGACGAGTTGTTACGGCAATGACTTCAGAGTATTTTTCCTTTAAAAAACCATGGATTAGTTACAAATTCTCCAATTTTTACATTACAGTACATAATAAAAACACTTTAAGGACAATGATGGGCTTTATATCCAAAACAAAATCGCGCACACCAGGATCTTGTAGGTATATGTGGTCTATGATCAGATCTTTTATACTTCACCATTTTGATATCTCTGTTCTGTGCTACAATGGGGAGTTAGGGAAAAATTTTTTTAAATACAGGAAACAATCCTTCGTCATTACCACTGTTAGCTCATTTCTGATTAAAAATGGTTAAGTTGGCAGAATGTAAGAATGTAACTTAAAATTACCCCTTCCGCTTCCTAACGCTTCCATGCCATATCTTGACTTCAAGTGATTTCAGCGTTGATCATTGCAAGTGTGAGTTTGGAAACCTTCAAGTATAGAAAAATTCCCGAATTTCGGCACAACACCGTGTCGGGCGGTGGAGGTTGCGTCCACTGGTCGTGGGCTATCCGTTTTTCTTAGTTTCTATCATAAATGGCGTCTTCGTGTGACCGGACATTACAACGGGTTTCGATTGTTCCTAGTACTCTTTTTTTGACTGATTGTGATAGTTTGTGCATTTGAAACAAAGCAGTATGATCTTAAATCTAACCCTCTGATGCCGCTTATTTTGTTGCTTAAATATGCTTTTTAAAAATTTAGGGGAGCTTGTATTTTATATAGATTGCCTTCTTTCCAATGCATCCTTTATATAAAGTTTACACGGATGTATCTCAAAGCTAGATTTCTATACTTATACCTACTAATTTTTTAATAAGTCTGCTCCTCCCTTCCCTCCCCCATCCGAATCGACATCGTGCCTACGCTCTTGAATTAAGCTGTTACCTTCAAGTGGACACATCCCCACAAATTCCTTTATCTTATTTCAAATTTACTTGTTAGTACAGTAAAATTAGAATTGTAAATGGAAAAAAATAGCGGCAGGCTGAAATTTTGCAAGTCGTTTCGGGGGTAGGTATACAACTTAAATCTAAATTGGCGACCTCCTACCCCTTGCAGGGGCGGTGCCACGCCCACTTTTCTTAAATCCTGGTTTCTGAAGAAGCGGCTGCACCGATATGGATGAAATTTTCATAATTTGTTAAGATAGTCGTAGAAAAAATTAAAAAAATTGTTTAAGTAAAATCCGCCCACTTCCACGCCCACTTTTCTTCTTTCTTTGTTTCTCGAAAATGGCTCCTACGATTCGCATGAAATTTTCAGAGTTTATTCTTATGAACGAGAAAAAAATTTAAAACAAAATTTCATTTAAGTCCGCCACTACCACGCCCACTTTTTTATATCTTGATTTCTCAGAAACTGATTTGGATAAAACTTTGAGAGTTTTTCATACTAGTGATATATAAAGATTTGCTAAGTGCTTTTATTGGTTTTGTGAAACCCACAGGTAGTCACGCTCCTCTTTCATGTATATTTATTTATTTCTACGAACTGTTTTAGGGAGTAACGATTTAGTTTTCAAATAAAATATAAAAACCCAAATCAGGCTTCGAAGTCTTCAGATTAATGTGTGTAAAATTTTCAAATCTTGTTTTTTCGAGCGAGACTTACAATTAGTATTATTCATCAGTGTTCATAAGGTTGTGGGAAATCCAATTGTGTTGATTAAGCACATCACTCGTTTCCAAACCACCCTGGAGGTAGAGTTAACAGCACAGTGGTGTCCACTGTAGGCCTAATCAACATAATTCATTAGATATTAATATTTTTATATTTTTTTAATTTTTGAGAAGGACCTGGTAGTTCATTCTCATTCTCAATCAAAGGCCCAGCGCCACGTTTTTCAATTGAAATTTCATCGCCAAAACAATCGTCGTTTTCGTTTAGTAGAGTTATCTGACGACTATGGTCGCAGGTTTCCCCACTGCAATTCTTTCAAATTGGTGTACATTTCAGACCAGCTTTTCGGTAGCCACAAGCGTATCCACAATTTTTTGTACATTTAAATACGATTAGTCTAAGACGAGGATTTAAATAAAACAACTTTTTTAAATTTTTTCTCGTACATAAGAATTAACTCTCAGAATTTCATACAAATCGTAGGAGGCATTTCCGGGAAATAAAGACATGAGAAAAGTGGGCGTGATTGTGGGCGGATTTTACTAAAACCAATTTGACAATTTTTTCTCATCCATAAGAACAAACTCTTAAAATTTAATGGCAATCCTTGGAGCAGTTTATGAGAAACAATGGAATATGAAAAGTGGGCGTGGCAGTCGGCGGATTTTATTTAAACAATTTTCTTAATTTTTATTTGATCATATTAACAAATTATGAAAATTCCATTCGTATCGGTCGAGCCGTTTCTTCATAAGCCATGATTGCAGAAGAGTGGGCGTGGCAGCGCCCCTGCAACTGGTAGGAGGTCGCAAACTTAGATTTAAGTTGTATCCATTTGGTCAGTAGTAAAATTTCTCTATTTACTGGACTATGTTTCATACGATTGAAATTGATGCATTTCATAAATGGATTTGTATCCAATAGGATGCAATTACCCAACCATATACAGATACGAGCATTTTATATAAGATCAAAGATACTCAATTTTAATTGATTTTGAGTAGGTACCTGTCAACTAATAAGTTTTAACAAAACAAAAAATTGTTATTTGCTTTATATTAGTAGAAAATGTAATTTTGGTACCAGGGGCCTATAACACAAAGCTACAAGTCTACAAGCCAAGAGCCACTTGTAGGATTATGTTAGTCTTACAAGTGTAGATTATTTCTGTAACACAAAAAAAAAACTTACATTTGTAGAAACAAAAATTTCCCTACACTTGTAGGCATTCCATTCTGCATGCAACGAGTTGAGTAATCGTCGGCGATCGACCGACAAGATCCAGTTTAGAAAATTTCTGTTATGCACAAAAAGCCTTCAAACCGACCGATTGGAAAGCTTATAACTTTGGTTATAACTATCCGATCTTCAAAGTTAAGAACTTTAAATAAAGGGTAAACATAAGACTACATTTTTGTATACTATTTTTTGATGAGGAACACAAAATTTAATACTAAATGGCAGATTGAGTCTCCCATCAATTTAATTTTAATTTTTCAAAATGCAAAAGTGAATGAAAACTTATACCATTTTAAAATATGTATTGTACCAAGTTATTACCCCAATCCTCTTCCTCTTCTACAAATTTGTGAGTGATGTACTTAGGCTTTATGCAACGGGAGGGACATTTCAATAAATTTTGCACCAAAAAATTCATTTTAATAAAACAAAAATCGTCGATTTTATTCTTCTTCTATAGCTTCAAAAAATTATAGCTTTGCTTCTAATGCTCGGATATTTGAGATTAAGACATTATAAATTCAAAATTCGTGTTTAATTCCGCACTAAAAAGGTAGAGTCCTTTATCACAATTCATAAAGATTTGGCCCTGCATCTATGCGTGTAGACATGCTATAAAGTCCCTGGTGAATTGAACGAGTGATGCCAGATGAGATTTCTAGAATCCCACCAAATTCCAAAAAAAATCCCACCATTTTTGTACTGGAAGGAAAAAAAAACCACCATAACCTTTTCCGCTACAAATATTTCCTAGATATAAAAAAAAAGAGAATGTTGGCTCTGCACTCTTGGTACTACTTCATATAATTGGTCAGTAATTGGTAATTGGATTAGTCAACTTGTCCTAGAAATTAGTCAGCCCTAAAAAACTTGTAATCAAGACTTGAAGTTTCCTAAGGTCACGCACGATTTTTGCCACCTCATTTTTGGAATATTCAAAAATAATGTATACATTATTAAATCACCATTTTGGTTGGAAAAACTGTTGTAAACTAAGTAGTAGTTCTAATCAATTAATTTTATCTTTCAAAATATTTTTATATTTTCTTCACTTGACTATAAGCTATTGAATAATAAATACGTTTCCGTTCTGGGATTTATTTCATTTAAATATTTTAATTTATTTGGAATAGAAGCAACTTTTCTACAGGTTATGGGCCCAGGAAATTGAAGATTCTAATTTGTTTGGAACTTTAAAAACGTTATTTTTAACAAAAGATTTAGCTTCATAGTTTTTTGGTCGACGTTTGAAATTTTCAAGAAAAATGGCTAACGAGAAGACTTCCTGTTTTTTATCAGCGATTGAGCGTCTGAGAGGAAGAGAAAATTATGCGACTTGGAAATTTGCTATGCAAACGTACCTAGAATATGTTGGCCATTGGGATGCTGTTTTGGGGACTGAAACCGTAGTGGCCAAAATTACGAAAGCAAGAACAACAATTATATTGAGCATTGACCCTAGCCTCTATGTTCATGTTCAAAGCGCTACAGATGCGAAAGATGCTTGGGAGAAACTACAAGCAACATTTGAAGACAAGGGTCGAGCTAATCGAATTCATTTAGTCAAACAATTGGCTGGTACAAAATTAGAAAATTGTAATTCGATGGATGTATATGTATCAACGATTATAACAGCCGCACATCGATTAAACGCTATTGGTTTCAAGGTCGATGATGAGTGGTTGGCAATTTTCTTAATGTGTGGATTGACTGAGAAGTATACGCCGATGGTAATGGCTCTTGACAACACCGAAACTAAGTTGTCTAGTGATGCTGTTAAAACAAAGCTATTACAAGAGATTTCGTCACCAAATACCGAAAATGTTTTCCTTAATAGCAACAAGAAAGGAAAGCGTATACAACCAAAGGGAATTCGGTGTTATAGTTGCAACAAAAAAGGTCATAAGTCTCCTGATTGCCCCTATAAAAATAATGAAGATAAGAATTCAAAGAAGAAGTACGATACTGGCAGTAAATCTGGTGCTTCATGCAGTACAGTTTGTCTGACAGGAAAATTTAACAAAAATGACTGGTATATTGATTCCGGTGCAACTCAGCATCTAACGATGAACAGAAACTGGATTAACAATGGTGAAAAGTCTATTATTTCTGAAATCACTGCTGCAAATAACAACAAGATGAAAGTCGAAATGTGTGGGTCTGTTGAATTGTTAGTCGAGGTGAATGGTCAACCGAATCGGATAGATGTGAAGAATGTTTTATGTATTCCCGATATTTCTGCAAATTTATTATCGGTAAGTCAAATGACAAAGCGTGGTAATGATGTTAAATTCTTTAAGGATCGTTGTGAGATCCGAGATCGAAAGGGCGTTTTACTAGCGAAGGCAACAATGGTTGATGGGCTTTATCGATTGAATGGCTTGAGAGATTGCAGTTACATCGCAGTTGCTTCATCTGATAGTTCTGAGACATGGCATCGTCGATTAGGCCATTTGAACTTCCAAGATTTGAAGAAAATGAAATGTGGTGCTGTTGATGGTGTTTCATTTGTTGAAGATAGTGGGGAACACGTATGCGTTACATGCTTAAAAGGTAAGCAACACCGTCTTCCTTTTAACAAGAATGGTTCGAGAGCAAAGGCATTGCTTGAAGTGATTCATGCAGATTTGGTAGGGCCAATGGAAAATGTTTCAATTGGTGGATCAAGATATGCATTGGTTTTAGTTGATGATTTCAGTCGTATGACATTCACATACTTTTTGAAGTCAAAAGATGAAGTATTCCAGAAGTTCTGTGAATTCAAAACATACGTTGAAAATCAAACTACCAAGACAATCAAAAAGTTCAGGTCCGACAATGGAACCGAATTCTGCAATCAAAAATTCAAGAAGCTGTTCAAATCTTGTGGAATTGAAAGACAAACTTCAACACCTTATACCCCACAGCAAAATGGTCTTGCTGAAAGAACGATTCGTACAGTGGTAGAGCGTGCAAGGTGCATGTTAGAGGATGCAAATCTTCCAAAAACTTTTTGGGCTGAGGCAATGTCAACCGCAACGTATCTGAAAAATCGTTCTGTCTCTCGAGTTCTGGAATTCAAAACGCCGATAGAAATTTGGAGTGGCTCCAAACCAAATTTAAGCCACTTGAGAGTTTTTGGATCGATTGCGATGGTGCATGTTCCAGATCAAAAACGAAGAAAGTTTGACGTCAAATCACGAAAGTTAATTTTCATGGGATACTCAGAAGGCACAAAAGGTTATCGAATGTATGATCCAAATACCAGACAAGCAATAACAAGCCGAGATGTCATTTTTTTGGAATCCGATAATGGGAAAGAAATTGAAACTGACTTTCAAGAAAGAGTTAATGAAGTTGTACCAGAAAACAATATAGATGCAACTTGGAGAATGTTAACAGATGCCAACTCTATTGACACTGAACGTGTTGCAGAAAATATCACAGATGAATCTGTTGAACTACAAGATACAGTTACCACAGAAAGTTCTACAGAAATGATGACAGATCAACCACTTGAATTAGATGATAACATGAACCCATCAACTTCACTAAGACGTTCAGAGCGACAACCTAAGCAAAGAAAATTTCCGGACTGTGTCACATATATGACATCTGAGAGTTTTGACGAACCAAATACAGTTGAAGAGGCGACATCTGGTACGGACTCTACACATTGGAAAAATGCCATGGAACAAGAATATCAATCTCTATTGGCAAATAAAACTTGGGAACTGGTTGAGCTACCAAAGGATCGAAAATCTATAAACTCGAAATGGGTCTTTAAAATCAAGACAGACTCAAATGGGAATATTATTCGATACAAAGCAAGACTAGTGGCCAAGGGATATAGTCAAAGACCTGGTATAGACTACGAAGAGATCTTTTCGCCCGTTGTTCGATATTCTTCAATTCGAATATTGATGGCATTAGCTGCAAAGTACAATTTGGATATTGATCAGATGGACGCCATCACGGCTTTTCTTCAAGGTGATGTAGAAGAACAAATATATATGCGACAACCGGAAGGCTTTGATGATGGTAGTGGGCGAGTTTGTTTACTGAAGAAAGCTATTTATGGGCTTAAACAAGCTAGCCGTCAATGGAATGTTAAACTTAACGAAGTTTTGATAAAAGCTGGATTCAAAAGGTGTGAATCAGATGCATGTATTTACGTTCGACGTGAAGGGAAGAGCATGATATTTGTAGCTGTATATGTTGACGATTTGTTGATTTTTTCAAACATCAATGCCTGGAAAAATAAACTGAAGAGTAATTTGACAAAACATTTTAGTATGAAAGACCTGGGTGAAGCAAGCAGTTGCATTGGGATGCATATAACACGTGATCGTAAAAATGGCACTATTTCCCTGGATCAAGAAAAATATACAAAGATGATACTTGAAAAGTTCCGAATGTCGAATTGTCATCCGATAGATTCACCAGCAGATATCAATAGCAAGTTAACAAAGGAAATGTCACCAAAAACTGAAGATGAACTGGATGACATGAAGAATGTTCCATATCAAGAAGCTGTGGGTAGCATTTTATATCTCTCACAATGTACTCGGCCTGACATTGCATATGCAATCGGAAATGTCAGCAAATTTAACCATGAACCTGGTCGATCACACTGGAATGCAGTCAAGCGTATATTTCGCTATTTGAAGAAAACAAGTGACTACAAATTAACTTTTGGATCCAAAGATGATACATTGGAGTTGCACGGTTACAGTGATGCTGATTGGGCGTCAGATGTTGATGGTCGATTATCCTGTACTGGTTACGTTTTCAAGCTTCAAAATGGTGCGATATCTTGGGCAAGTAAACGACAACCAACAGTGGCACTCTCAACTGCCGAAGCGGAATATATGGCACTTTCAGCAGCAACCCAAGAAGCTATTTGGATTAGACAATTAATGAGTGAATTACTCGAAAATTTAGAAAAGAAAACAACAATATTTTGCGATAATGAAAGTGCAATGAAAATAGCAAGAACTGAGATCTGTAGTCAACGGACAAAACATATTGACATCCGTCATCATTTTGTGCGTCAGTGTGTTATACAACACAAAACTATTGGACTTCAGAAAATAGAGACCGAGAAGATGGTTGCTGACAATCTTACAAAACCAGTTAGTAACTTAAAACATACATTTTGTACACAAAATATGGGTTTATCTAAATGTTGATTGATTTAGTTACTTATGTTTCGTTATACATATTTATGTTTTTGTTATTTTAATGATTTAATGTTATATTGCCTTGTATATTTTACTTAATATTTTAATTAATTGATTAAGTGGGGATGTTGTAAACTAAGTAGTAGTTCTAATCAATTAATTTTATCTTTCAAAATATTTTTATATTTTCTTCACTTGACTATAAGCTATTGAATAATAAATACGTTTCCGTTCTGGGATTTATTTCATTTAAATATTTTAATTTATTTGGAATAGAAGCAACTTTTCTACAAAAACCACCAATCTTGGAACACTGATTGAACCTCGCTTAATTGATTTATATAAGGTGATCTTAAAAAACTGATGCCATCAAAATAAAAACATGTAAATAAAATACGTATTTGGGTTATTTGATCTAAAAATTTCACAAAAAGCTAGGAACACTGTACATTTTTACTTGCGATAGGGCAAGTTTTGGATTCGTAAAAAAAAAATTGAGATAACAATCAACGATAACATTACGATGATAGAGAACACGAAAAAAGTTTGTGGCACAATTCTGTCTGTTTGTATCTGGATCTACAGCCTAAGCAATGATGCGATTTTCTTCAAATTTTGAACTCCAGGTTTTTTGTAACTCTCCAGACGGGAAATTGAAATTTGTTTAGCTCTTAAAATAACGGTACTTGCCATACAACCGTTAAGGAAAAGCCTATTTATCTCAAAAACGGCTCCAAAAAAAATCACTGTATTATTGTAGATATGATGTGCCTTTGTAAAAGAAAAAAAAATCACCAAAAACTTTTATTAACGGTATTTGCCATATAACGGTTTTTTTTTTATTTTTGGTTTTCTCATTAACCGCTCATCCGATTTGAATTCAATTTCTTGCACAAAAGCTTTCTTAGAATATAAATAAAACTGCATACTAAAATTTTGGAACAAATAAGTTCTGGGTTTTGAAAAAAGATTCAATTTTTTTTTTTTTGAAAATTCAATATTTCAAAAACGGGATGATGAATTATTTTGAATTTTCAGTTTTATATGTATATATTAATAAATACTCAAAATTGGGAAACCATATTTGTTTTTAAATGTTACAAACATCTTATATATAAAAAATTATTTTTAAGAAAACGGCTCCAAAGATTTTAAATTTTGTTTTGCTTATATTCACATTTTTTCAAATAATCAATTGGCGTACTTGTTTTAAAGCTCTAAGTTATTATCAGGCTGCTTATACAATTAAACGAACGATCCAATGTGCATTTTATTTGAAGAAGAGGCACATTCAATAATTACATTTTTAAATTGTACATAAATATACATATGTATGGTGAAGGAGACTATTAAAGCAACTTACACTTCCTTAAATTGGGATCGTTTGTGATCTACATTGATATATTGACGATTGAAGCTTTTTTTAGGTAAAAAACAGCAATAATCATGATGAACAAAAATTATTGAAATTGAAAAGATTGTTTTTTAGCATTTTAAAATACATCTTCTGCATCCTACAAGTCTTGAATCACCTGTAAGATTTCATCGATTATTCTACAAGTAAGATTTAGTTTTTCTTTTTACTTGTAGCTTTGTGTTACAGAAA
This sequence comes from Dasysyrphus tricinctus, assembly GCA_963921185.1. NCBI lineage: Eukaryota > Metazoa > Arthropoda > Insecta > Diptera > Syrphidae > Dasysyrphus > Dasysyrphus tricinctus. The sequence continues at coordinate 223,044,387 of OY992531.1, forward strand.
GAGGGAAATTGCATAATTTCCCACTTGTAATGAATGTTCATTACACTTGTAAAAGAGCCAGCCGACTTGTAGCTTTGTGTTACAGAAATTCATTTCATTTGTAAAGATTGACTTGTATTACAAGTACTTGTAGCTTTGTGTTATAGGCCCCAGATCATCATTTCCATAACAAAGGCGTCATTTCCGTAGCAAGACAAAATCCTTAAAAACGCTTAAAATCAACTGGCCGGACTTTTTTAATCATCAGTTATAGTAAAATTGAAGCATTAAACGTGCATCACTTTTTTCTTAAATTAAGGTAGGGGACATTTTGGATGCTAAAATGGAGCTTTTGACAGAGAATCACCCATATATATTTATTTATCTCCTAGTATTAAGTTTTATTGAAACTATTAAAATATAACGTCTTCTAAAAGAACTTACATATGTCTTAGCCTGAGGTCACAAAAGCCAGTACTCGCTAGCTAGCTGGATACATACATTAACTGTCAATTTACTGGCTCCTCACTGGCTTCACAACTGGCTGCGAAAAAAGTAAAACAGTTGACGTTGACGAACAAGTCGCTAAAAAAAAGTGATTTTGGCCTCAGGGTTAAACACCAACATATTTTTTACATTTTTCCAAAAGAAAACTGTTTTTCTGTAAAGCTATATGCACCTATTTAAATTCTGTTTTATAATTTCAATTGAGCATGTTCCTTATGATTCACAACTTGTTCTTGTTATCAACGAAATGTTATTAAGTAATTCTCGTTAAATCATAACAAACAGTTGTTTTGTCGATAAAAAAAAACAAATGTAAGACAATAAATCTAAAGCATGTACAAATAAATACAAACAATGACACACGTGATGTAACACACTACATACACCATCATATAAAACTTTAAAAGTTCGGGAAACCCTATCCTTTAACATCAACGGGTAGGGGTAGGTATAAGATACTGTATGCTTTATTCTTTATTCATAATGTATGATTATATATGAATATTGTCCAAAATTCACGTTGGTGGTCTCATTTCAAAATAATTCAAGGAATTTTACATAAAGTGATTGGCACCCGCTTTTTTAACATCCTGTGTTATATCTAGTTAAAGTTGGAAATAAAAAAGTTTTTTTGTGCAGTGTATCCGTACCGTAAAATCAAATTTGTAGTGAAATTCAGAGTAAAGTAAAAGATGAAAACCGGAAAAAATTAAAATCTCAGAAATAGAACTTAAGATTTTGTTTATGGATAGATATGTACATTAGGGTGGTCCATATAAAGATCATTGTTGAATTAAAGTTGGTGCGCCCCCTTTATTTCGTCCAAATAAATATAAACAAAATATTTAGTTCTATTCCTGATTTTCTTCTTAAATCAAATTTTTAAAATAATCAGAGCCGACAGTAGATTTTGGGAGTGGAGGTACGAGGGATTATAGGTACATGCATCGTGATATGGAATACAAAAGTCTGTCTGGCAGGTTTTTTTATCAGCCTTTGATGGGGGTCAAGGCCGTAGCCAGGGGGGGGGGGGATCACAGGCAGGGGTTTGATCCCCCCCGAAATTTTTGAGAAAGGCATTTGTAAATCATACCTTCCATTTTAGTATGAATTTTGTACTCAAATTTGTGCGATGGTTATTAATTAATTTATTTTGATTTAAGGCCGTGTACCAATTGCGTTAAAATTCTGGTTAAATTTGGTCCCAGTTAAATTTTATCCGTTTTTATAGGGGTGAATAAAATTTAAGGTTTTTGCTGTGTCAATTGAATTAAATGGGACTTTATTAAAACAAAAATATCCCATTAGTTTTGTTGTTGTATTTTATTTTGTAAGACAGTTCGCTGAACAAATAATTCAGTTTGCAAAATAAATGATCATCTGAAAAAGTATTTTCAATAAATTTTATTGATTCTTTTGCATTTTGAAGGATTTATCACAGGTAATTCAAACAAACGGGGAAGAGAATTTCGAATTTTTAAAAGGAGATAATTTGAAGTGCCGCAAACATTTACCTACGCTTGAAAATTTATACCTTGAAAAGAACCATGAGATCCTATACAAATGAAAATATTGTATATTTCTTTGTTTTGATTTCTTGAGTTCATTATTCTAGGCCTTTGTCTTTGTTTCTTAATCTTTTTATTTGATTTTAGTTTTTTTTTAATCTTTCCCGAAATGATTCATGACTTCATGACAACAAAATAAAATATTTATCTACATTCATCTCCCTCACTCTTTCATGAGCATAGACATGTCAAAAATTAACCACTGGCTAAAATTTTAACGAGCTCCTGAGCAGGTTAAATTTTGACGTCTATATTCACCTCAGTAATTTCAAAATTTAGCCATGGGATCAAATTTAACCAGGATTTTAACGCAATTGGCACACGGCCTAGCTCACGTACTTCTATTTTTAAAAAATTTTGGATCGTGACAGTTTAAAGTTTAAAGACTGAATGTATGATATGGTAGACATAATTCACATACACAAGCTTATTAAAATTTTCGCGACTCTAATGGTTTTAACATGCACACCGGAAAGAACTTTTTCGACAGTGAAACGTCTAAAAATTGACCTGAGAGATTCTACCGATGAAGATAAACTTTTAGGGTTGGAGTAAATGTCAGTTCATCGACAAATTGAGACTAACACTGAGGCAGTTATCATATGGGAGGAATCTATTTGTCATAGGAGTGAGTTTTGCGCAAACAATTAAATGTTTGACGATAAAGCATAGTTTACAGTCCCCATGCAAAAGAAAAATCAAATTATTCAAAACAATTTTACACCTATTCTGTGCTTAATTTTATATAATATTTTAGGTACAATGTTTGCCTTTGCCTAAGCCACCCATTGAGTCATTAATTAACCTCTATTAATAAATTATAGGCTTAAAACTGGAAAAAAATAAGTTTTTGATGCAAAAACAATTTGCATGCAAATAATGCTGTGAGGTGAATATGTTTTTTTTTTTTCGGGAGCGTAAATATTTGTTATTCACCACTTTATCTCACGCGAAACAATTTCCCTATTGTTTTGCAGTTCTATAACGCCAATGGTTCCTTTTAGCATGAAACTGTTAACCAATCAAACAAAAGAGTAATTTTGTACTTCACCTCAATCATTTTTGGCATGCGAAAATATTTGCATAGATTTTCGCACAGGAACTGTAAGCAAGGCTTTGTATTTTGCTTTAATATAAAAAAAAAAACGTTTACAGCACAGAAATTTTTTCTTTGAATACATTTTTTTTCACCACCAAGCGTTTTCTTTTCTTTACTCAAAAGAACCGTTTACTTAGCTTAAATGGTGAAATATTTTTTCGAAAAAGTATATCCCCCCCCCCCCCCGACATAATTGTCTGGCTTCGGCCTTGATGCGGGTGGGGGGTTAAAACCAGCTTGGTTTCCTATTTATATTGAAGGGTCATTAACACTTCAATTCACTTTTTAAAAATAGGATATGATGCTCTGTCATTTTCTCTAAGTCTCAAGACTTTTATCTTGTTGATCCCATAAATACGACCCATGATTTAACCTATTTAAGCACACTTTATTGGCGTTATTGTGGAGACTGTATTTCTTGATTTTTTGTTTTGCTGAAAATTTCCAAGAAAGGGGTGATAAGGTTCACGTAAAATGGTTAGGAGTTCTATTTATTCTAGATTGTGGTGTTAACCTTAGAAAAAAGGTTTGATCAACCTCCTTTATATGATAAATGTCACCCTTAGGTTAGAATATGTTCCGAACCAATAGAAAGTTGCGGAAGTCATAATGATTTTGAAACCTGGCAAACCATCTCATGAAAAGAACTCTTACGGACCGATTTCGCTTCTTCCTATAATATCGAAAGTTTTTGAAAGAACATTACTCCTGCGCCTGCAGCCGATAATAGAAGAAAAACAATTAGGTAATACACGAACATCAGTTCGGATTTAGAAGCAAGCATTCGACCATTGATCAAGTGCATATAGGATAACTGACGTAATTGAGAGAGCTCTTGAAGAAAAGAAAATCTGTTCGACGGTCTTTTTGGATGTGTCGCAAGTCGCAAGCGTTTGACAAGGTGTGGCACGAAAACCTCAAATTCAAATTAAGACAAGTTCTGCCTGAAGGACTTTATAAAATTCTAAACGAATATCTAGAAAAGAGACTTTTTCGTGTAAGACACGGAAATGAATATTCTAATTTCAAAGAAATAGTGGCTGGGGGTACCACAAGGTAGTGTTTTAGGTCCAGTTCTGTACCTTCTATTTACACGTGATGTACCTCAAACAGAAGACGCTATCGTAGCAACGTTTGCTGATGATACTGCAATACTAGCAGTAGGCAAAACGATTAACGAAGCTACGATTAAATTACAAAACGCTCTTAATAATGTTAATGAGTGGACAAAAACATGGCGAATAGCGCCCAATGAACAAAAGGCAGTCCACGTGGACTTTACTTATACGAAAATAAGTAGATTGCCCGTCTTTCTTAATATCGGTTGTGTACCATTTGCGAATGGGGCAAAATATCTGGGAATGACTCTAGACACGAAATTAAAATGGAAGCCGCACATAAAAAAGAAATGCGAAGAATTTAAAAGTAAATTAAGAGATATTCTAAGCTAAGTATTGATAATAAGTTGATTTTATACAGGCAGGTACTTAAACCTGTCTGGACTTACGGTATACACAACTCTAAGGTTGTACCTGCGATACAAATTTAAATAACTTACAAACGTTTGAAAATAAACTGCTTAGGTCATTTGTAAATGCACCATGGTAAGAAGCGAAGATCTTTACAGGGATCTCGGGATTCCTACAGTTCAAGACGAAATAAAGAGTTTCGTGCGAAAACATAGAAATAGAAATCGAAAATTCTTGGCGAGTCGAATTTAGTACGCCGTGTGCGAAGAACAAAACCTTCCGACTTGGTGTGGTGAGCACAAAACCGCTTTAAAATCGCGGAATAAGCAGAAACTTTCACCGGAAAGTTGTCTGCAACACGTTACTTAACTTCGTTAAAAATAAATTGCTAGATAAGATAAGTTTCAACTTAGTTGCAATCGGGAAGTGGAGGTGGTTTTAGTGTAGTAAGAATCTCACACTTCTATGAGCACGCGTTTTTCGGTCCTCATAGAGCTAGCTTTATGCAAGTTTTGCACCTACCCACGGAAAAAAAATATCTTGAGTTCTATTAATTCTAGATTGTAGTGTTTATCTTAGAAAAAATGACCGAAAATCATATCCGATTTTTTTTTATGAATCAAAGAGATAACCCTGAAAATAAAACAGAGGATCTTGTACTTTATAACCGCCACCCCTCCCATAGGCTGAAAACACTTAACTTCACTACCACTAGTTCTTCGTTATCGAAAAATTCTTCAATTCTTCTTTTTTTTAATTATTTTCCGATAACTTGCAAATGAAAGTTTGTGTTTGCATTTTACTGAAAAAGCTTTTCAAAATTCTAAATAAAAATGTTTTCACTTTGCAGAAAAGAGCTTCTCACTTTGCAAATTTGCGTTTAGTGAAACGTATTTTGCAAAGAAGAAAACTTTTCAATTTTTCATATCAATAATTTCCTTTTTGAAAATTTGCGTTTGGTGAAACAAAATGTGAAAAGTAAAAGTGAAAAGTTGCAAAGTGTAAAGTGAAAAGTATTTGGTGCAACAGGTCCAAGGTCTCAAAAATTGCAAAAAAAAACTATTTTTGGTCATTTTCTAACGGCAATTTCTTGAAACCCCGAGCTGATAGCCACAAACAGATGACGGATTCGAATTCTGCATCTTAAAAATTTGGCAACACTGATAATTACCCAAACCAGGATGCTTTCACATTTCACCGTAGTCCTGGAATTATTTACCTACAGCAAATTTTCGACTGTTTGATCCAAAAATGTTGAAATTACTTTCGTCAATAAAGATAACATTAACTGTCGTAAAAACCGATACAGAAAAACAAGCTGAAAATTTGCAAATCAATTAGGTAACATTTTGCAGAATATTTGTTTTTGGAAAATTTGGTGAGCAGCAAATAGTTCAGCACCACAGACTATAAGTTTCTGTATTGATATATGTACATTTTGGAAAATACACGGATTTTTTTTTTGTAAGTAACCGTTCGGCAAATTTCACTTGAAAACCGTTTGGCGAGGGCCGGTGACCCCTCGTAAAGTTCTTAGCGATGCTCATATCGATAGGGACTTTTTCAGTTTCCTAAGAACACTGATGTTCAAAGGGTAGAGATGTTCAAAGGGTAGACATGTGCATTCAAGAGGACACAAGCGTCCAGCCGCTTTTTTTCAAAGCCAACCTCTGTCTATCAACTCCTAGTCTCATCTCCCCGTGGTGGTGAACATCGGGTGCCTAGCTCCTTTAACTGAAGATGGGGTTCCAATCCCAGTGGACGGTTTTAGGGGGCACAAAAAGAAAGAGCGGGGGGGGAGGAGTGTTCCCACTAAGGCACTTCTCCTTTATCCAGGCGGCAGCGGAAGAATTCTCCAATTGGAATCAACGGTGGCGTCTACAGTTCCAGTAAGGTTGAACTACTTAGTGAACACCTTATATGGGCTACTACGACATATTCGTAGCTCAGGCCTATAAGAAGCGGCTTATCTAGCTCCCCACCCTTGGAGTTATACTAAGGGTCTGGTCCTCCAGGTTGGGGGTTGTGCGTCGGGGTAACTTCTCTACCACGGAAAATAACAATAGTTCCGAAACAACAACAAGCCTCGGATATGGATGATTTTAATGTTGACGACCCCAGCAAACGAAACAAGGACAATGAATTTCGGATCTGCACGTGGAATGTCCGGACCTTAAACAGACCACGTGTTGCCGAACAATTAGTGGAGAACCTGGATAGGTTCAAGGCTGATATAACAGCCATCCAGGAAGTGCGATGGGATGGAGAGGGTATACGGAGGATGAAGTCGTGTGACATTTACTTCGGCGAGTGCTGCAAGGAGCAGGGTCAGCGACTCTTTGGTTGTGGCTTTGTGGTAAGGGGAAGACTTAGGGAAGAAGTCTTGGGCTTCAGAAATATAAGCGAGTGTCTAGTCACAATCCGCATCAAAGCTAAATTCATAAATGTTACAATGATCTGTGCCCACGCCCCAAAGGAAGACAAAGATGACTCAACCAAGGAAGACTTCTACGATCTCCTCGAGAGCACGTATGATAAGTGTCCCAAGTACGACGTCAAAATCATTCTTGGCGGCTTCAACGCCAAAATCGGAAAGGAGGGCATCTTTGGTTCGATAGACGGAGGACACAGCCTGCACGACAACACTTCCGGTAACGGACTCAGGCTGATTGACTTTGCGGCAGGGCGTAACATCATCAAAACCAGCACTCGATTCCCACACCTCAATATACACAAAGGGACTTGGTGGTCTCCTGATCAACGAACCGTCATGTCAACCAGATTGACCATGTTGCGATAGACGCCAGACATGCTTCCAGTATCCTGGAAGTCCGAACGTTCAGAGGGGCCAACATTGACTCGGACCATTACTTGGTTGTACCTCAAGTACGTATATGCGGATATCTATGACGCCACAACACCGAGTGGATGCTGTGAAAAGATATGATGTCGCGAAGTTAAAATCGCAAGAGATTGCGAGGACCTTTGCTAATCAAGTCTCTCTGAACCTTTCAGCAACTCCGCCACCATCACCAACTGCGAAGGACCAGTGGCAGCATTGCTAACAAGCCATCAGAAGTGCCGCCACTGATGTGCTGGGTTTCACTACGCGACCAAAACGAAACCCCTGGTTCGATGAAGAATGCCAATTGTTGCATGCAGCCAAGAACGAGGCCTACCAATCAATGCTGCAAACTAAAACCAGAGCTGCTGAGAGAACAGCCCGGGAGCCCTACGGGCAAAAACGAAGGGAGGAGCGCCAACTTCTCAGGAGGAAAAAGAGAGAGCATGCAAAGCGGGCGGTCGAGTCTATTGAGGACTGTTGCGGTAGGGGGGATGTTCGAAAGTTCTACCGAAGGGTGAGGCAAAATACCCAGGGCTACAAGGCCAGAACAGAAGCCTGCCAAGACGAGAGTGGGAATATGGTAGTAGACACACAGTCGGTGCGGAGGATCTGGAAACATCACTTTTCTAGACTGCTAAACGGCGAAGGTGACAAAACCTGGATGATGATGGTCAAAATTTCCGTCCACCCGACCTAAATGAAGTGCGGTTAGCGATAACCAAGCTTAAAGCGTACAAGGCTGCTGGTGCAGATGGCCTTCCATCGGAGCTATTCAAAGCAGGTGGAGATGATTTGGTAGGGAGTATACACCAACTTATCTACAAAATTTGGTCGGATGAAAGTATGCCCGATGAATGGAACCTCGGTATAGTGGGCCCCATCCATTAGAAAGGAGATGCTCTGACTTGTGCCAACTATAGAGATAAGTCTCCTCAACGTCGCATACAAAATCCTGTCATCTGTGCTGTGTGATCGCTTAAAACCGTTTGTCAACGATCTGATCGGCCCTTATCAGTGTGGTTTTAGGCCTGGCAAATCAACCGTCGATCAAATGTTCACAATCCGACAGATTCTGGAAAAAACCCTGGAGTTCCAAATCGATACACACTCATTATCGATTTCAAAGTCGCGTATGATGGCGTAGACAGAGACGAGCTATACAGAGCCATGTCGGATCTCGGCATCCCTGCCAAACTCATCGCAATTTTACGCAACTCGCAAGTCAACAACAGAGGTACAATTTATCAAAAGTCAGTTCAACTACTTGCTTATGCAGATGATATTGACATCATTGGGAGAACGAAGCGAGCTGTTACCGGTGCGTTTGCAAGTATTGAATCGGAAGCGGCGAAAATGGGTTTGGTTGTTAATGAGGACAAGACAAAGTATCTCAACTTCGTCGATTCGGGCAAAACGTTACGATGGATAGGTACAACTTCGAAGTCGCTACTACAACAGAGCTACATCAGCTACATCAACTACATCGTACATCTAAATCCTACAACTACATCAGTTAAATTTGTCTGATTCAAACATATAACTGGAGTTATGTAATAAAAGACAAAAAAGTTTAAACAATTATAAATCTAATTTATGTAATTGTAAGATGAAGTTGTAAAATGTAGTTGATGTAATTGATGTAGTAGCGCAGAAATAGGCCCCTGGGCTCCACTATTACATCGCAAAATGACATCAGTGCTGAGATCAAACGAAGAATTACTCTTGCCAACCGCTGTTTCTTAGGGCTTAGAAGGCATTTGAGTAGTAAAGCCCTCTCTCAAAGAAGCAAGGAGACCCTCATCATCCCGGTTCTGCTATATGGGGCAGTAGCATGGACCCTGTCAAAAACAGATGAGAATCTGCTTGGGTGCTTTGAAAGGAAAATTCTTCGGGTGATCTTCGGTCCAGTATGTATCGATAGAGTATGGAGGAGAAGATTTAACAACAAGCTTTATGGGTTTTTTCAGCAACGTCGACCTGGTCAAAAAGCTGAAAATACAGCGACTGAGATGGCTGGGACACGTGGAGCGTATGGACACCGACGCTTCAGCCCGAAGAGTCTTCGAATCTACCCCTGATGGTCTACGCAGCAGAGAAGACCCCACCTTAGGTGGCGCACACAAGTGGAGAACGACCTCAACCAACTTGGAGTGCGTAACTGGAGGCAGCTAGCTAGGGACCGAGCTGGCTGGAGGGGCTTGTTGGTTGAGGCCGTAGTCCACCCTGGACTGTAAGCGCCATCTAAGGTAAAGTTAAGTAAGTAAGAACACCATAAGGAGACTATGAACCATAGTCCAGCTTTTCGCCATTTACCAAAGCAAAGTGCTTTAATGACTAGACCATATTTATGAAGCCTTATAAAAATAATTGCCTATTTAGTTACCTGTATTTTAAATGCTAGTGAACATAGCTGTTTTTAACTTTTAAAACTTTAAATTCAATCTTCATATGCATTAATCTGTTATAGAAACCATAAATACCGGTTTCTTTCTATGTGGCGAAATTATGATCTTATCACTTAGATCGTATTCTATTTTTGTTTGACAACTTTTATCAACTGACCATCTTGACTACCATACACTTTATTCATATCTTATTTGCCTTACAATTTAAGAAACTGAACATTATTATACCTACAAACCACACGCAGCTCTCGAAACAATGGCTCTATTGCGTGATTAATTTTAAATGACTCAATATAATTATTGTTTTATTTTTATTGAACCAAAGTTTTGACTGTAAAATATATTGTTCAATACCTACTCCCTTTAACATAAGTTTGAAATAATGTTCTTTGGGATATCTCTTTTAAATATGTCAGTAGATGTCCACTGAAATAAAATCTCTTACTTTGATGCCTATTCCCTATTACTATCCAAATAACCTTATCTACGAACAAATAAAAACATTAACTTGTTACATTCAATTTGAATTTTTATAACTATCTTAAAATAATTTCTTAAAACTTTCAATAATAACCTGTTGTGATCAGTTGAGGGAGTGTCAAATTACAAAACAAACTGAGAAAAAAAAGGGTTCATATGGTCAATCATTTCAAATAATATCAACAAAGCAACAAACAAACAAAAAAACCAACCCTTAAGCGCACTAAAACTAACGATGTGCCCTTTGAATGTTTTAAATGGAACTTGAACCATAAAATTCTTATGCATCGTTAAACATTGACAGACGACGCACGACGTATATCGAGTCAACTTACTTATAGAAATTGATACCTTCTGTTTTGAAAACACTTGATTAACAAAACAAGTTATCATCACGTACTTATCAGTCAAGCACTTGATGATGGTTAGTATAGGTAAGTAGGTACTTTCAAACTCAAGTAGTTGATTTTATTATTTCTCAAAAGTTTGACGTGCAACTGAGGCCATAATAATTTTAATCAGCCTTTTTTCCATAAGGCTAATACGAGCATATTATTACATCAGGTGTTCGAAATAATTTGTTATATTTTTCTCTAAATATTTATTTTTTTCTTTCTTCAAATAAAGCACGTTTACATAGAACCTTTTTTTCTTGAGTCATCATGAGCAATATGGTGAAGTTCTTAAAATAAAAATTCAATTCAGTTAGACCTGATATCAGAACAATATTGAATTGTACAATTTTATTGATAAAACCAATTCGAGGAAAAACGTTCAAAACATCGCATCATCGCAGAGATATCATATCATTATCATTGGTTTATAATCAAAAAACACCGGCAATACAAACACAAATAAAATGTTTGTATTTACTTAATCTCATTTTATCAATAAAAAAAAAAGAAAACAAAACGTTATCATCTTTTTTTTCTGTCAAGAAACTCACCTTTTGTGCCTTACAGGTCTGTAATATCGGTTGAACGTCATGCGATTGATGAACGTTCTCGTTCACACATTGCACACAAGCTGGTCCCTTGCAATTCAAACAGAACAAGGTAAACGGTTCCGTGTGTTCGGCGCACAAGGATTCCCGTTGCTGGGCTGCTCCGGTGGGCTTGACAAGATTATGCTTGGCCAGAGGACCCCGGGCTGGATGACACAATTCCCTGCAGCCGTCGCAGTAACGTATCTCGCACTGTTCGCATATGAGGGAAGCAACTTTGGGATCGGTTTCGCACATTTGGCAGCGAAGGGCTTCACGTGCGCAAAATCTATCAACTATGGATTCCATTGTCTTGTACGGAGGCAGATTCCGTACTCCACTTTCGTCGAAGAAGGCGACTTTGCGGCAATGTGGGCAGATGAGATAAAACACAGCACCACCAGAGGGCGGAAAGAGCAGCGCCTGAAGATTGGGAGTGCCAACGTATGAACCAGGTCTGGATGTACAGCACACAACTCCGGAATCGGCTTCACTGAAAATGCTGACCTTATCGGCTTGGTCCTGGTCGGAGCTGCTTTCTGTGGTTCCCGAACTGGAAGTGCTTGCGGCTGAGGAAGTCGATGAGTGATGTGTGGAATTTGGATGATGGTGACTGTGATGATGACTTGCAGCGCAACCTGTTACGGCGGAGGGCAAGCTACCATTAGCTGTGGCAGCACCCACAGCCGGTGTGTAGGCAGCTTGGATGTCTATTGCACAAGCCAAGCAGAGAGCATGATAACAGGGCAAGAGAACGGGATTCGCGAATAACTGCTTACATATCGGGCAACGTAGTTCGTCCTCCATTATAATAAAACTTGGACCTTTAAGGGTCGGAAAAAAGTGTTTTTTTTTTTATCGATAACTTTTTGGGAGTCCTTTTGGTTTTTCACTCAATCTCGGTGAATACTTTAAAATCAATCTTTCACTTTATTTCTGTTTTGGTGGTTGAAAAATCATTTCAACAACTTTGTGTTACTTTTTCTCACAAATTTTCTTTTCAAAAACCGTTAAAACTTTTCTCACTTTTTTTCAAAAAAAAGAAAAAATCAATTCAATTGAAATTCGAATAAAATTTCCAACACAAATAATCCAATTTGCTAATGGCAAAAATTTAGAAGCAATGAAAAAACTGCAAACTAAGCACAATCACACCCCACTCCCTTTTTTTTTCTTTTGCACGAAAAGGAAGAAGAAAAAAAATTACACTATGTAGCCTTCTTCCAGAAAATATAACCTCAAAATCGATTTATTCCACAAACTGGAGGAAAAAACGAGACTTGCGCTAACCCCTATGCTGAAGAATCACCATTCTTCATCTTCCTGATTTTTTTTGTTGTATTTTTTTTCTTCTTTTTGAATTTTCGGGTTCAGTAACACTCGCGAATTGGGAGGAATATTATTTACAAAATTTATACAACAACAACAAGATAACCGATATGTTTATTGTTTTAACGCAAAAAAGGAAAGAATAACAAATTACATCGTAGAATAACAGAATCTACCCTTAAAAATGCTTCCCTTTCTCCCCAAACTTAATTTATGATAAATCTTTTCCTTTTAAAATGCTCTTCACCGACACAAAAAAAAATGAAGAAAAATTGAGGCGATGACACAAAACATCCGCACTTTGAATCCGTTCCGAGTCCCGTAAGAGTTTTATTAGAACTGAAATGTATCTATCGTGTGCTGTGTTCGATAAATGTATGGGTGTGATGTATGATAGAGAGAATGATGATGAACATTTTGGGTTGGCGAAGGCGATACAGTGGTGGTGATAACGAGTCAGTGTTATGCGCCGGTCGATAATTTTCCACCCTGACTGTGTTGGCAATGTTTTCAGTTTCAATTGGTTTCGATAAATTTATAAGGAACACGGAAGTGCAAGGATGAACAGTTATTGTGAGAACATTTTTGAAATGGAACACATGCAGTTGAGTTAACAGTTACATCTTACAAGGGATGATGGTTGGGTGTTTGAACAAACAAGTGTGGTTGCTGTTTTACATGCGTAATTCTTCTCAGTTTTAATGGTGTCAGGTATCAGGTGGTAGGAATATTTTATTGTATAACCTCTTCATAGTTTGTTCATAGGCGTTGTTGTCTCGTACTTTCTCTCAAAATGTATAGAAAAAACTTACGATTTACGATAAAACTGGACTACGAGCAAACTATGAGGTTTTGTGCTAATTTTATTTTTTAAATGAAAGAAGCATACTTATAGGCGTTTATAAAATATGCGTTTATTTGAAATAAATTATTGAGGCAATTAAAATTTGATGTAGGTATATGGGGCTAGGGAGTTTGTGTTTTGTTGCACTATAGCCTGAGTTACTTGTTCTAGTCAGTACCAGGAGGTGAGTGTGCAAAATATGAGAACCTCATTTTGATAATTGACATTTGCTCAAAAATGTCTCTAGAAGAGATAATATTTTTTTTTTAATTTTGGCAGACATTTTACAGGTCCAAAATGTCATTTTGTTCTAGAAACTGGTCAGACCTCGAAAACTTGTAATCAAGGCTTAAATTTTCTCAAGGTCATGCATGATCATGGCGAGGTTTTTTGCACCTCATATAAGGGATATTCGCGAAAACTGTAGATATATCATCCGAGGGATCACTAAATCTTGATAAAAGGTTAATTATTTTCAGTAACCAATCAACCATAGATTTTTGTATGAGCTTCAAAAGTTCGTTCACAAAAAAAACTAAGATTAAAAAAAAACTGTTAATCCGTTTTCGAGATATCGAATTTTTAAAAAAATTGAAACTTAACAAAAATAAAAAAACATTCTATGAGAGGTAATAATAGTATTTGCTAAGTGTAAATTTTTAAAATTTTTGACAGTAGATCGCACTAATTTAAGAATACAGAAATAGTTTTATCAAAACCGTGGAAGCCCTTTTTAAGAAAAAAAAAATATTTTCCTTAACGGTTTTTTAACATTTGTATAGAAGGTAGGTAGGTACGGTTATTTTTCGATAAATGTAAACTTTTTTCTTTAATTATTCCAAACAGTTATAAAACACCCTCAAATACCAAGTTTCAAAAAAATAAATCAAGTAGTTTTTTGATTTTCCAAAAAAAAATTTACCATTTTTTAAAAATCCAAAAAAAAATTTTTTTAATTTTTGGTACAAAAAACTTTATATGTATATATTTGAATAGCTTCTGTGTAAAAAAAAATATTGAAATCAAAGTGCCGTTTTGAAGAAAATCGAAAATGAAAAAAAAGTGGTTCTTTGGGGGGAACTATTAATATTTTTTGGAAAATGATCTCCTATCCAAAGGTAGCCTTAACGAAAAAAAATTATTGAACTTTTCTTAAGAAGAGTTGTAGAGCTAAAAATTTTATGGCTGGTACCGCTATTTTTGGTTCTACAAAAAAATGGAAAAAACGTGAGCGCAGAATCACCAAATGCCACTATGTACCAAGTTTTGAGAAAATCGATCCAGCCGTTAAGGCATTAGCGAGGATATGCATTTTAAATTTTGTGTGATCTATTTTCCTTCAACTATTATTGTATACGAAAGAGGGGGTGGCGATATAAATAATTGGACCTGTAAAATTTCTGGTATAATCTAGAATATTATTTTAGAGGCATTTCTGAGCAAATGTCAATTGTCAAAATGAGGCCGTCACATTTTGCACACTCAACTCCCTCTAGCACCTTCACTATGTATGGCAAGTTATTCATTCGAAAAAAACGGACTCGTGATTTTGATCAAACTTTAACATAGTGGTTTTTGATCACTTATACCCTGCAGGTTTTTTTTCATTTTATTTCGTAGAACCAAAAATAGCGGTACCTGCCATACAATTCTTTTTAGCAATTTTACATAATCGTATTTTTCTCAAAAACGGCTCGACAATTTTTCTTTAAAAAAATTCAATAAATTAATTTAAATAACTTTCAAAAAATGGTTACTATTGGTACTTTCACAAGACCCATTTTTTGATTTTCTTGAAAACTTTGTAACTGGTTTTAGTATTTTTTTCTATGCAGATAAGCTTCCTAAAAAATTAAAAAGTATATTGCGTACCAAAATTTAAAACAAAATTTTGATAAATATTACTAGGTGTATATATTTTTTTAGAAAGCTTTATACATATTTTGAAAGTAACATGGTGAATTTTTTTGAAATGCGGTATATAAGTGTAAATGCTCCGTCAATACGGAAATTCAAAAATCTAATGATGCATCAGTTACGTCCTACTTAAGACTTTAAGAGCTTATGAAGTGCTGCAATCTTGAACTTAAAATGCATCTCTAAAGTGCATTCGAAAAACATCAAACGCCTTAAAATGATTGTACGGTGGAAAAAACTAGTTTCAAATTAAAGAACTCTCCAAATGCTCTTCAAAAAGGGGCTTTTTAGCTTTACTCCCACTCCTTCACTCCCAAACAGGCTTATGGAGCCTTGTGAAACTTGTGTTGGTGCAACTAGGCCTCAAAATAGCACTGCCACAAGAGAAATTCTAAAATCTAAAGCAAAAATAACATCCTACATTAGTGAAAATTAAGTCCTGCAATATCAATGCAGCATACTTGATTTGGATGACCTTGAAGCTTGAAATCAGTCGCAGAAGTGCAAAAAATTGTAAAGTTTTTATATTTGACCTTTATCCGAAAAGTTGAAACACCAAAAAAAAGTGCTGTCGGGTGTTTTATTGTTCTTCTTCAACCCATTTGCCTTTAAAGGGAAAGAAAAATGCACTTTTTTCAAAATAGCACCGCCACAACATAGATTACAAAATCAAATGATGATTAATAGCCTATTGAAAAGAAAAAAGAACAATCACGTGCAAGGGTTTTTATTTTTGAATATGTTTGTTTGGCCCAAAAGCATGCTAAAAACCAAAAATGCTACTAAATTCGCCCATGCATTTCTGAGAGAATGTTCACACTGGCCACTTTTCAGCATTTTTGGAATAACTCGGAAACTAAGCCGAATTTGACAATTTTACGCTTAAAATTTTTGTTAATTTAATTTTTACGAATGTGAAACTTGCCATATTGTACCATATAAGAGGCTTTGTATATATATTATTATAGTACTATCATGAAGAGGAACGATTTGGTTTCCCTCTATAGCGGCGAACCAGAACTACAGCGAGGGCGAATTGAAGCGGGGAGATTGAGCAGATAATTTAGGAAATAGGAATGAATATTAAGGTTAAAAGAATTTAAGAAGATAGAGAACAACGCATACAAAATTTATGGGAGTCCAAGGGAGACAAGAAAAACATCAATTTTGTGGGTTGTTCTTTATCAAATTTCCGTAATATGGTTGTATTGTTTGAAAATTGAGATTATATTGGACTTTTATTGTTTGGTTGTATGAGTGACTGTAGTAAATTGGGAAAATAGAAATTTATGAAGAATATATCTATAACCACAGTGCCACTAAAAAAAATGTTTTAATGAAATTAATAGTGAGGAATGTTATACATTTTTGTAGGTAGGTATTTTCTTTAAAATTTAAGTAGGAAAATTCTGAATAAAAATGAATCATTAATACATATAGTGGGTGACAACAATACTTAAAGAGTTACAAAAATGTATTATTTCTCAGAATTATGTATTTAATTGAAAATATTTTAGAAAAAGTATGACAAAACGCTAGAGCGTGTAGGTTAGGTCTAGGCAAGAAAAAAGTTACATGGGGTGGATGGTCCATTTTATCCCGTTTAGGCGGGAGGGTTAATTTAAAAAAAAATGATTTGGAATAGAAAATAAATTATTAAAAAATAACGGAAACACCTACAATGCCATGCAATTGTTTTTATTTAAGCCAGAAATTCGTCCTTTAATAACCTTTTAAAATAAAGTTGTTTTTGTAAATATTTCGTTAAAAACAAATTTTTCAAACTTAAAATTTTGGAAAAAAGAAGATATTATTTTTTTTAAACCAACTTTTTTCAAAATTTTACCTTATTAAGTGTATTTTTTTTTGAATATTTAGTAGAAGATCAAACAAATTTTAGCATACAGAAAAAATTTCATCATAATCGTAGTAGCCGTTTTTGAGAAATAAAAAGATTTAGTTGAACAGATATACAAATTGTATGGCAAGTATACCCATGTAAACAATTTTTACTTCAAAATTGTTCTCAACTGTTGGTAATTTTTTGCTACAAATTTGTTGGCTATCTTAAAGCATGCATTTAAAGACCTCAATCGTGAAGATCCGTTGAGAACTTTTGAAGTTGAAGATTTATTAGTGAAACCATTTTATTCATTTTGTAATTAAAAATGATTTTGTGAGAGTCATTTAAACCTACATAATGTCATTCTGGTTGAACTAATCCTTTAACATTGTTCAACATTATTTTAGAAAATGGTCGGAGGTACAAATGTGTGGTAGATTATTTTCCATAATTTTGAATTTTTTCATCATCTTTTGAGTTTTGAAAAGTGAAAATCGAAACGTATGGAGCTTGAAACTAGCGTAAATTGTCAAATATCTCCACTTAGCAGTATTCTAGAAAATCGAAATTTTTATCAGATACTGGAATAAACAATAGTTATCACTCATTAAAATTTCAAGTTTTTTTCTTCACCCCTCAAAAAGTTAAAAATTAAAAACCTCTAAGAACTCACCCAAAAAAAACATTGTTTTTAAAAAAATTATCAAGCACGAAAATTTATCTTTATCAAAAATTCCTTAAACACGGATAATTTTTTTTCTGTCTACTTTCCGTGGGTATAAATTTTATTTTCATCCTACGTTCCACTAGTCAACGGAAAGACATTTGTCGAACAGATTTTTTAACATTCACATTTTTCAAAAATTAATATCTTTTTAACGGGATTTTTAGAATTAAATGTTGGTCTAACAACCTTCTTAGAATTTTATTTTTCTATCAAAGGTGAAAAAATCAACTTTTTATCTCTTACCGTTTAGAAAATAGATTTTCGACCTTCACTTGGTTTTACCCCCTTTCCACCCCTTTAAATATTTTAATTTACAAAATTAACTCCTTATTGGACACCTACATAAATGCATGTACTAGAAAATATATTAAATTTATGTTCTTTCTTATAAGATAAGTGAGTTAATCAATACCTATATTGATACACACTTGAAAATTGATTTTGAAACAAAAATTGTAAATTTTAATTCGAATTTCAATTTTTGCAAGAAAATAATAGTACCTATATCTATAGATATACCTACGTATTAATTAATTCATAAAAGAAACCAACACCATTGTATAATTTCGTATACGTGTATGAACATTTTACTTATTTTCTCTACCTCATTCTGTCGTTGCCATGACACTAACAGCTGACGCACCCATCTCCCTTATCCCCCTTATTGTTGTCAGAATAAAAAAATATAATCCTCTCTGTCTTATCCCCCTGACAGAAGCAATTCGCTGTGGTTAGCAGCGCCACACTCGAGCCCAAAAACGAGCCGAACCAGAAGCTCAAAAAGCTGTTCCATGAGAGTACTATAATAATATATATACAAAGTAAGAGGCTTTCGGGTCAAAATTGTGAAGAATTATAAGAAATGGTTAAGTTTGAATGGGCATATCTCTGTCAACTTTAAGCAAAAATTACTTTTTGAATATGCCCTATTAAAGCCCTTGGTCTCTACTTTATTTAGTCTATGCATGGCTTGACCCTATCTTTGATTCAAACAAAGTTATGCACAATTTCTTAAAAAATTTATAAATATTTGATTTTTATTTTTTTTAGGCTGGTTTTTGTTTAATTTTCCTGCTTAAATTATTTTATAAAATTTTTTAAACTATCCATTTCAATAGAAAATCTAATTTTGAACAAGAAATTTTAAGCGTAAAATGGTCAAATTTGGCTTAGTTTGAGAGTTATACCAAAAATATTGAAAATTGGCCAGTGTGACCATTCTCTAAGAAGTGCATGGGTGGAATTTAGTAGCATTTTCTGTTTTTAGCATGCTTATGGGCCAAGCAAACATATTCAATAATAAAAACCCATGCACGTAATTGTTCCTTTATACCCCGCATTTTCCGGTCTATTCAATAGGCTATGAGCTCTACTCCACAAACTTCTTTATTTAAACTTAATTCATTCGCTCCACTAAAACAGAAGAATATTATTTTTAAATTTCTTCAAAATCAAAATATTTACTTTTGTGAAAACATACCGATACCTTCCATATAAATGTTAAAAAACTGTTTAGGAAAATCTTATTTTTCTCAAAACAGCTCTTGCGATTTTGATACAAAATTTGTTCTTATGCTTAAATTAGTGCGATATTCTTCCAAATATATACACAAATCTGAAATAAGTGGAAATAATATTCTGTACCTAAATTTTCAAACAATTTTTTTTTAATTTTCAGATACTAAAATTCATGGTAGACATTTTAGGGAATGATTTCTGGAATCATACTTAGAAAGAAATTTTTTTTTGGGGGAAATTCTATATCCCCCTGAGACACGGGGGAGTTTGGGCGATATCTAAAAAAAATTGACTTCAAATAGAAAAATATGTATTAAAAATCAACGAAAGCACATTACATGTCTGCAACTTTTTTGAAAGAAAATATTCCATTATTTTCCAACATTTTTTTAATATTAATCGAGTGGTTTTAGATTTTGAGAAATTGAATTTCAAAGTCAATATTTTTGAAAAAATATAATAAGTTTTTTCACGTTGGTTTTATTACAAAATTTTGCGTAATTAAGTAACACTGTTTCGTTCTATATTCAGTGCTTTATCATTTTTAGACATGATTGAAAATCAGATTTAAACATTGTTCTAAGATTTGAGAAACTTAAAAAACAAACGAAAGGTACTCTCTCCCATTGCTTGTTTGTTTTGTTTCGTTTTGTTTATGAAGCAGTCAAATTACCATTCATAAATTAAAAACTGTTTGCAAGTTTTTTTTTGCAGAAGTAGCTTTCGTTTTATTTTTTTTTTATTTTTCAAAAATTAAGAAAGATTTTTACATCTGGATTTCAGTATTTGACTGAGAATTGATAAGAGCACTAAGTATTAAATAAAACAGTGGTAATTAATTGCGCAAAGTTTTGAAAAACAACTTGAAAAAAAAAAATGTTTCACTTTGAAATTCAATTTCTCAAAAACAATTCATGTAAAAAGCTTAAGTCCAAGAGCCAGAGCTCTTAAAGTAGGTTCATAATGCAATTTATTACTGAACTGATTCGTTTGATGAAATATGTCCATGGGTGTCCCCTGAATGTAAATCCCGTGGTGAGACGGGGGTCTGCAAGCGTCAGCCGCATTCTTGGAAAATGTGTTTCATCAAAAAACTTGTGACGCGTGCATTGTACGACAAAAAAGTAGATTTTGTTTACAAAGCCAGTATTCCAATCTCTATTTTTTTTTTAATCAAGTTGTTTTTGTGAAAAGCTTTTGAGAAATTAAATTTTAAAGTCAATAATTTTGATTAAGATTTTTTTCAAGTTGATTGTTTTCAAAAATATATTTACTTTAAAATTTAATTTCTCAAAAACTTTTCACTTTAACAACTTGATACAAACAAAAAAGATTAATTTTCTGACAGACAATGCACGGTTGGATTATTCCATCAAGAAAAGCGGTCCAGTAATTTTTTGCAAACAAAAAGTCCCCGGCTCTAGGCCTACTTGATCTTAAAGACAAACAATGGAATATTTTTTTTTTCAAAAGAGTTATACCACATCATTATATGAGGCAGTGAGAGCCATAGTGGCCTAACTGCAATTTGATCGAAATTGAGTTTATTACAAAAATTGAATCTGTATGTATTAAATAAAATTTCTGCATTTAAAGTTTTTGAATTGATAGCTCCATGCCATACTTATAGGACTTTTTGCATTTAGAGGCCACCCACAAGTAAATTCAAAGCTTAAGTGGTAGAGTGGCCTATCTGATCAGTTTTAACGGTATTTTGAAGAATCATTAATACAAAATCATAAACCTTTTATTTTTTTATCATTATGCAAAAAGAAATCAAAATTATGTTCATTTGTTTAACTACAAATTTTTTTAACTTTTTTTAAAACTACAAGTGTTTAAAAATAATTTGTTCCTTGTTTTTGCTCTACTGAAAATAATGAAAATGCAGTTAGGCCATTCTCACTGCCTCAATTATTCTTTGGCTTCTGGAACTCCCAGCTAGTGGATTCCAGATTGATGCATCCATTTGGTGGTAAAAATTTGGTGAGGTTTCTGGAGGGAAAATACTTCAACAGTTTTTTTTTTTTTTTTTGAGGGGAAATTATTTGTATTAAAACCACAGCTTACTATATCTGTCTATTTACGAATTTTAGGATTATGATTTGGCCCAAAAACCGTTTGTGTCCTTGAAAAAAATCTTTAAAAATTCATCAAAAAAACGCTTTGCACTTTAACAAATTAATTAAAAATTCATAAAAAAAATCAGTGGCTGACCAATAACTGAAATAGTTGACCTTTTATCACGGTCTAGTGATATCTACATATCTTCTTTGCCAATATCCCACAAATGAGGTGCCAAAAATCACGTGTGACCTTGAGAAACTTTAGTTTTAAAGTTTTCTAAGGCTGATCAATTTCTAGGACTAGTTGACATTTTTCGACCAATTATAGATAACATTCCTTTACTTACGAAGTGCCAAGAGCTATGTTTTGTATTGATATGACAGAAAAAGTATGGTGTTTTTTTTCCTTCCAGTACAAAAATGGTGGTATTTTTTTTGGATTTCGGCGGGGTTCCAGAAATCTCATTTGGCATCACTGCATAAATGTGACAATCACTAATCACCTTAATTTATTCCGCCCCTGTGACATGTACGGTCCAAAATAATTATTTTCATATTCATCGGAAACAAATTAGTTTCAGGACCTGGAAAAAAATCTGCAACTTTTGAACTTGATCTTTTATAAAATAAATACGTTTATTTTACTTTGAATCCGCAAACAATATCTAAGTTGTCTCACGCAAGGAAATGGTTTCAGTCTTAATGTATCTGACTTTGTCAGAACAGCATTTTGTTCTCAATATAAAACAAAAGAGCTGAGCAACAAACTTTAAAGCATTATATTTCTCTTAAAATATAGTTTAGACTATAGACAAATTAACTATGTATGTATACACATATGTAGGTTCATATATTTTAATAGATATCATTATCAGCTTCTTGGTGGCATCAAAATATTAAAGTAAATAAATTAATTTTATTATATAAAATAAATAAAGTAGATACAATTTGAAATGCATTATCTATATTACTCCGATTCTAACGTTTTCAATTTTCTCAAATTCCTTATAACTTCATCGTAGAGTAAAGTTTTAACATTAGTGGCCCATAAAAAGTCCATATGATTGAATTCTTTCAGTGGTACTAAGTATTTCGAAACTGGATTTCCAAGATCATTAAACAATTGCTCCACATTACTCGGTTGGACGAGTAAATCATTTAATGAATAATACAAATAAACTGGAACTTTCACTTTAGTCAAATCATATTTTGGTGGCAGATGTTCTTTGTAAACTGCCAAATTCTTCGAGACACTATAACTATACGGAGCAAATCGATTGGTTTTAATGATTTGAACAAAGTGTTTGAGTTGCTTTGCTGAAGCACCAGCTGGATAATGACCAAGAACCACCGGGAACATTCTCTGAATAAAAGAAAACTAAATGTGTTAATATGAAAAGATGTTTAAAAAAGTGATTTAAATACCTCATTGAATTCATCTTCGTCACGACCAGCAATTGTAAATATTGCTTCAATGCAAGTTCGTCGTGTTTCTTTGGTAACACTGCAGAGAAATCTGAATTCACCAGTAAAGAGTTCTCTGATTGAACTTCCGACTAAACTCTAAACACGAAACTTTAGGGCTATCCAGTTCAACGAAAACAATATGCACTTACCTTCAAATATAAATCAATAACTTTGATATAAGGATGATCTTCAGTTTCAGAGAGGTATGCAGCTGGTGCTAGAGCATGCATTGATATAATTTTTCTATTGTATTCAGGTCGCATAGAACACATAACAAAAAATGATGTAGAACCCTTGAAAAAACAATACAAATTATTGATTAAAGTAATGTTTATGAAAATTAAAGATTTTTTTCATATGCATACTTGTGAATGTCCAATATAATGTACTCGTCTGAATCTTGTTGTCAATAAAACATAATCGATCATTGCTGGTAAATCATACATTCCAATTTCATGCCAACTGAAATCCCAAAATTTAGATTCATCTGGATCTAATGTTGTATGATTTCGGGAGTATCGATTTCCACGTGCATTACCCAGCCATACATCGTAGTTGAGGTCTGCTAACAGGTATCCTTAAAATAGTTTATTTTTAAATTTATTCGGGAACTAACTTTTTTTTATCAATTTTTTCATACAAATTGCTTTCTTAAAAACGGGCACTCCTCTTTCTATATTTTAGAACTAAAAATAACGGTACCATCCATATCAATATTTAAGCAATTTTACAGTCTTTATTTTTATTCTTATTCGTATTCTTTTCTCTATAAAATTCAATAAATTACCTTAAGTAAAGGCTACCTTTGGATTGAAAACTATTTTCAAGAAATGGTTTATAATATTGAACTTAAAAAAAAAACTATTTTTTTATTTTCTTGAAAACGTTGTGACTGATTTTAAATATTTTGTTTAGTGTATAATTTCCAAAAAAGATTTCATATTATTATACATACCAACATTTTTAACAAAAATAATCTCAAATCTTTTGTTTTTGAAAATACAAAATTTCGACGCAGTCACTTATTTTTAAACATGAACAGATTTTAGAATATTTTCAGAAAATATTTCGCTCTTATGCAAAATTACGGTACCTACCTTTTCAAAAAAACGACAACGACTTCATTTTGAAAAAATTTTTCTTGTATACTAATTTTAATTGCTATTTACATTACCTACTTAACCTATCCTTGAAAAAGTACTGCATATCAAAAATTTCCAAAATATTTTGTATGAACGCTAGATCAACATTTTTCCACAAAAACAAAAAAACCGTGACAATGGGTGGTATGCGAAACGATTTGTCTCATATCTCATTTTTTTTGAGCTATTGCTGGCTTTTGTTTGCAAAATAAACTTGAGATAATTCTTTCAGAAAAGAGACCTCTTTCAATTTAAAGATCTTTCTCATTTGAGAGATGTCCATATGTAAAAAAAAGCCAGATCTTATTTTAATGAGATAAGGCTATGAAAATGTTGAGACGGATTTACTGTTGACGAACCTAGCAAACGAAATAAGGACAACGAACTTCGGATCTGCACGTGGAATGTTCTGTCTCTCTATAGACCACGTGCAGCCGAACATTTAGCGGAGGCCCTAGACTGCTACAAAGCAGACATCACCGCCATCCAAGAAGTGCGATGGGATGGGTCGGGCAAAAGAAAACTGAAAGACTGCGATATATACTACGGTGACTGTTACCGACCACAAATGCAGCGTCTTTTTGGATGTGGATTTGTTGTTAAAGGCAGACTTAGGCAAGTGGTCTTGAGTTTCAAATATGTGAACTAACGCCTCACGACAATTTGCATCAAGGCTAAATTCGCCAACATTAGCCTGATATGCGCGCATGCCCCCACAGAGGAGAAAGATGACGACACCAAGGACGAGTTCTACGAGCTCATGGACAAGACATATGAGCAATGCCCTAGCTATGACATTAAAATTGTCTTGGGTGATTTTAATGCCAAACTAGGAAGAGAAGACGTCTTTGGTGGCACAATCGGAAGATACAGCCTGCACGACACCACCTCCGATAACGGACTCAGGCTAATCGACTTTGCTGCGGGGTGAAATGTTGTGGTAGCTAGTACGCAGTTCCCGCATCTCGATATACATAAGGGGACATGACGAATTCCTGGTCAATCAACCGCCAACCAAATTGACCACATTGCGATCGACGCAAGGCACTCCTCCAGTATCAAGGATGTCCGAACGTTCCGAGGAGCCAACGTTGACTCAGACCACTACCTCGTTGTAGCCAAGGTAATGCTACGGATATCCAGACCAAAGCCAAAACAGGGAAATACTGTCAGGAAGTTCGACGTCGGACGGCTACAGTCGCAAGAAATCGCCAGGTCCTTTTCCGATCGAGTCTCTCGCGCTCTTAACTATTCCTTTGCCGCCAACTGCAAACATCGAGAACCAGTGGAAAAACTGCCAGGAAGCCATCAGAGATGCCGTCTCTGACGTGCTGGGCTTCGCACGGCCACCACAGCGAAACCCCTGGTTCGACGAGGAATGCCGGCAAGTACATGCAGCCAAACAACATGCATACAAAGCGGCGCTGCATAGAAGGACCAGAGCACAAGCTTATTAGAAGGAAAAAGAAAGAGCATGAGAAGCGCGCGATCGAGGAATTAGAGGGATGCCACTGCAGGAATGAAGTTCGGAAGTTTTACCAAAAAGTAAAAAGAACCTCCCAAGGTTACAAGCCCCGAACCGAAGCCTGCAAGGACGATCAGGGGAACATCGTGGTGGAATCGCAGTCGGTGCTGAGGATATGGAAAAATCATTTCTGCAAATTGTATAACGGCGATGACGAACCGAATTCCGCTAACATGTAAATTGCACCATTCAACTTGGATGACGTAGGCCAACAATTCCGTCCACCCGATCTTGACGAAGTGAGGATAGCCATATCTAAACTTAAGTCCAATAAAGCTGCTGGAGCTGATGGCCTTGCGGCTGAACTATTCAAAGCGGCTGGCGATGAATTGGTTAGGAGTATGCACCAGCTCATCTGTAAAATTTGGTCGGAGGAAAGCATGCCCGATGAATGGAACCTCAGCATTGCTTGCCCGATCCTCAAGAAAGGTGATCCTCTGGACTGCACCAACTACAGAGGCATCAGTCTTCTTAATATCGCCTACAAGATCTTCTCTGCCGTACTTTGTGAACGCCTGAAGCCATTCGTCAACAACCTGATAGGTCCATATCAGTGTGGCTTAAGGCCAGGGAAGTCCACCATCGACCAAATATTCGCACTACGGCAAATCTTGGAGAAAACCCAGGAGTTTCAAATCGATACCCACCACCTTTTTATCGATTTCAAGGCCGCGTATGACAGCATCTATAGAGACGAGCTATATAGAGCAATGTCTAGTTTTGGCATCCCTGCCAAACTCGTCCGTTTGTGCAGGATGACGATGGAGAATGCACGCTACTCCATCAAGGTCGGCAAAGACCTCACCGACACCTTTGATGTCAAAAAAGGTTTTAGGCAAGGCGACGCGCTGTCATGCGACTTCTTCAACATCGTTCTTGAAAGAATAGTGCAAAACTCTCACGTCAACACTAGAGGCACAATTTTTCAAAAGTCCGTCCAATTACTCGCTTACGCTGATGACATTGACATAATGGGACGAACAAAGCGTGATGTCAGTGGTGCTTTTGTGAGCATTGAGAAGGAAGCCAAGAAGATGGGTCTAACGGTGAATGAAAGCAAAACAAAATATATGCTGTCAACAAGAAAGAACACCCAACACCGACGACGTCTCGGACAGAACGTCACTATAGACAGCTATAATTTTGAGGTGGTCAGAGACTTTGTCTACCTAGGATTCGCTATAAACTCCAGCGCTGAGATCAAACGAAGAATTACTCTTGCCAATCGCTGTTTCTTCGGGCTAAGAAGGCAATTGAGAAGCAAAGCCCTCTCTCGAGGAACTAAACTGTTCCTGTATAAGACGCTTATCATCCCGGTCCTGATGTATGGTGCAGAGGCATAGACACTGTTAACGGTGGATGAGAACGCGTTAGGCTGTTTTGAGAGGAAAATTCTCCGGGTGATTTTTCCTAGCCACAAAAGTGAAAAGCCAACGACTGAGATGGCTGGGTCATCTAGAGCGAATGGACACCAATGCTCCGGCCCGGAAAGTCTTTGAATCCAACCCCGTGGGACAACGCAGTAGAGGTGGACAGCGTGAAAGGTGGCGCACGCAAGT
This sequence comes from Dasysyrphus tricinctus, assembly GCA_963921185.1. Taxonomy (NCBI): domain Eukaryota; kingdom Metazoa; phylum Arthropoda; class Insecta; order Diptera; family Syrphidae; genus Dasysyrphus; species Dasysyrphus tricinctus. Next base: position 223,071,658 of record OY992531.1, read on the forward strand.
GGAAGAGGACCTCAACCAACTTGGCGTGCGAAACTGGAGACAGCTAGCTAGAAACCGAGCCGGCTGGAAGAAGCTTGTTGGTTGAGGCCCTGATCCACCCCGGACTGTAGCGCCACCTTAAGTAAGTAAGTAATGAAAATGTTGAGACTGGAAATTAGTTGTCTCAGGAAGAACAATGTACATTGATCTACTACTACTACAGCCTAAACTGCGGAAGCGATTTTCTTCAAATTTTCAAAGTAAGGTTTTTCAGTGATTCTCTACAGGTTAAATTGATTTTTTTAAACTCCAAAAATAATGGTACTAGCCATACAATCGTTAGAAAAAATCTTATGTATCTCAAAAGCGGCAACAACCATTTTGATAAAAAAAACATCAGAGAATTACTGTTAAAAAGGAATACTTTTCGATATTTCTTTTTTACACACAAACGCTTTTTTAAAATTTTAATAATGTGGCATATCAAATTTTGAAAAAAAAAAATATTTTTGGGTACAAAAAACGCATTCAACAAGCGGGTTGATAAATTATTTCTAAATTCAGAGCTCACTTAATACTTTTATTATTTGAACTAAATTCATTTGCTCCACTTAAACAGAAGAATATTATTTTCCAATTTTTTTTCAAACTCAAAATTTCAGTGTTAAATGTAAATTAATAATCACTCAACTTGCATACGACATTTTTTTTTAACGTTAGGAAGATTCTTTTTTTGCTTGTTTTTAGCTCTAAGCCATTTTAAGAGTTTTTATACAATCAAAAAACAATTCTAAAGGCTTTTCCAAACCAACGCGAAACCATAGCGAATCATTTGCAAATACAGTTTTTTGTTGTTGTTTAGCATTGCGTATCTTTCATATTTTGTATTATTTTGAATGATTTCACGTCGTTGGCGAATGTTTCGCGTTGGTTTGAGGGAGTTTTTTTCTGTAATTACTTTCCCATGGTCTTAGTTAAATTTTTTTGTTTATGTCACACTTTTTTTCATGTCATTTTAATATTACTTATTTTCTTTGAAATTTTCGTTTTTTTCTTATAGTTTTTTCAAACCTTTATTCATATTCCGATTTTGAAAAAAACAACTTTTTTTTTTCTTTATAAATTATACAAAAAAGCTATTTGTCCCCTCGGAGAAGCTATTAACTTCTCTGCTTTCACTGGATGAAGACATTTTTCCACAGATTTTTTTTTTATTTGAGACTGAGATTATGATATGAGACACGTTTCTTGCATACCAAATTAAGATTTGTCTCATTGTAAACGCTCAATCTCATTATCTTTAGCTCATTCCTAAAGCTCAGTCTCATGAGACTGAGAGAGTTCTTTTCGCATTCCACCCAATATTTAGACAGATTGTAAATGTTTCGATTTAAGAGAGGCAGAGACGAGACTTTAAAAATTTCGCTAAGCCTCTTCCCATGGCCAGAGACATAATCCAATAATATAAATCTTACTAAAATCCAAATTGAAAATTTCTAAAAGTGCTTAATTGATGAGATTTGTAAACTCTCCTCTTGAAAAAAAATGAAAACCTGCCTAACTAACTTATTATGTGATTTTGAAAAGTTCTTTATGTTAAAAAAATGCATACAGAAAAAATTCCTCAAAAATGGATATACCTACACCTCTTTCCAGTAATACAAAATTCACCAATATACCTATATCAATCTAAAAACTTTTCTAAATCATTTTTGACTTTTCAACGTTCAGATGATTGTGTACCCTTTTTTTCATTTTTTTATTTTTGAAAATTATTCCGGATTTTTCCCGATTTTTTAAATTTTTATTTTTGAAAATTATTCCAGATTAATTCCGATTTGATACAGATTATTCCAATTTCTTTTTTAATATAGTTTAAAATGGAGTTTAAGATCCAAAAATCCGTTTTTGAAAGTTGTTCCAGATAGTTCTAGCTCTTCAAAAAATATGGGTAAAATTCGAAAAAAATATAGCCCCCGTTTTTTTTTTTTAATTCTAACTTTTTAATTTGTTTTTCGATTTAAGAAAAGTGTTCGAAACACTGTTCGAAAAAATTGAAGTTATGGAGTTTACATTAGGGTGTGTCACTTTGGTATGGCGAAAAAAAATACTGTTCAGATTTAAAATCTAATACGTGCCAAAAGTTGCATTAGAATCGTAGGAATAAGAATATATGAACAATTTTTGAAATTATATGGTGTTTTGGCTCGCTAAACAACAAGGTTTATTTTTCGAAAACTGTGTTTTTATTACTTTTTCTGTCTATTGCTTGGATATGGTAATAGTTAATCTGAGCTGATTTAACTAATTTAAATAATTTTGCATAAAGTACAGAAACAATTAAAAAGAGAAAAATTTAAGGCAATACAAATTTGAATTAAAAATTATCGAAATCACTCAAAATTGTATTTTTATACAATTTTCAAGTGCGACAGACATTAATAATTTTTTCTTAAATCAATTTTTACCTATCCACTCAAACTGGGTGTATTAGTGAGTCGTGACCAGTTAAGTCAAAAATAAAAGTCAAGTTTCAAATTTTTCGCAGTTTTAGGGTTGCCATCTAGTTTTTTTCAAAATTTAAAATAATTTCCAAAATCAACACACTTGCTCCCATAGCCGAGTTTTGAGCACTTGTTAGCGTGTAACTTCTCGAACATGAAAAAAATAGTGTTAGATCAGTTTTACGGTTGAAAGTCCTTGCCATCCAAGCTTAACATTTTCTACGCAAAAAAAAAACAAAAATTCGTTTTTTTTGCAATGATTGTTTTTAATAAATTCAGCTAACAAATTTTTTTTTTTTTAATCAATTTTGGTGGTAAATTTTATTTTCTATAAAAAAGGTTTGCAGAATTATCTCGAAATTTTGCTCTGTTTTCGAGTTATATGCAAAAAACCAAAAAGAGTGCTTTTGCACCCCCCTCTCCAAAATTCACCCTCTTATTTAATAGCTCTACGTAGTTTTCTCATCTTCAATGACCCCTTTGAAGATTTTTATAATAAAATCCCATGAACGTGTTCCTTATTGCCCTGTTTTTAGGACATGTCAATAGCCTAAAGCAAACGTTTTTGGTGTTCTTTGCAAGCTTTTTTAGCGAGCCAAAGCCAATAACTTAAACGAAAATTTTAAATGAAGAATTTAATTTTAATATGTAAAGCAACTTTTGGAAGGTATATGTACATATGGAAATTCCAGATTTGAAATAAATGACACACCCTAGTGTACATCTAAAAAGATATAGCCTCTCATTTTTTTTTTTTTTTTCAAAAATGCAAAGTATGGCTCCAAAATATTTTTTTTTATTTCCAAATTCAAATAATATATAAATAAGTTGAGAAATTATGGTATCCTTACATAAACTAAATCAGCCTAAAAACGAGCTTTGAAAAATCAACTTCGAGTTTTTGAATTTTGTAAGAAACTATGGCCCCTTTTAACAAATATTCAAAAGTTATGCAAATATATGCATACCCAATTAGAGGCTTCACCTTACCAAAACGAATATATCACTTTTTCATTCCCCACAGACCCCCTCAAATTTCAAAATTTTTTGAATTCAAAATGATTCTTCTAGCTATTATTTAAAAGGGTTTGAAATTCCGGTTCATTGCGCGAGTGTCAAATAAAAAAAATAATAAAGAAAAATGACCCCCCCCTCTCAAAAGCTTGAAAATCAAAATGGGCTCTAAATTAGCAAGTTTGAACCACAAACATAACAAAGAAAAGATTTTAAACCCCAAAAAAATCTTATGATGTTAAAATGAAATTCTTATTTTGAGTCCCCATTTTCAAATAAAAAAGTTTTGTTTTATAAATTGCACCAGGAAACTTAAGGAATATTCTTGAATAGCCATACCTATCTTTAATTTTAAAACAAAATGTTTAAAAAATTATTTTGTATAAAATGTTCACCGTACCCCCCCCCCCCCCCCCCTCCTTAACGAAAACTGTTTTTACTCTGATCCATTTTTTTAAATACAAAATTTTAAGCCTTATTACTGTCTATTCTAGGGATCTTCGTAATTATTCCGAGTTTTCTTTTCTTAAAATCATTTTTGGTATTAAAACTTAAAAAAAAATGTCCCCCGAAAATCGAAAACTTGTTTCAAGCTGCATGGCCTGAATCAAATTGTTCCAAGGATTCATTAAAAAAAAGGCTTAAAATCTACAATTTTCAAAATTTTTGAAATAAAATAGGGATAAACATTTTTACTCCTAAAATCAAGATGGGGAAGCTATGTTAGGAGTGGTTTGTCATAGTCGAGAACTTTAAACTAAGCCTTCTTTATTTCTATATACTTTTACAAATACAAACATAAAGTTTCCCTACCCAATGAAATATAATACACAGACATCTGACTACCAATTACCTAAGTATTCTGAGCTATTTTGCTCCGATTTAAAGTGATCGAACCATTCTTATATGTATTTGCTTTAGCTCAAAAACTTACCTAAGCTGACATTTGGTCCCATGATAACATATCCAGCTGAACTATCCACTAAACCATGTTGTAGAAACACAGGTTGCTTGCCAGTATTGCGTATCCTGTGCATTTTCAAAATATAACCATCTTCCGTTGTTACTTGATGCACTTCCGACTCGTATCCATATTTTGCAATTAATTTGTCCTTATGAGTAAAAATATATTTATTTTTGTCAACACAATAAAACAAAAACGAAAAAAAAGGAATAAATTAAATTGAAAACGTACAACTTTCAACGATGAGTCCTCCCTTATGCTCTTCCTTGTAACTATCTCCCCTGAATCCTCCTCCTCTTCTTCTTCCAAACTACCATCATAATCTTCTTCTTCCGCACTCAGCACACATGATAAACTTTTTAATAACAAAATTATTGCACACAGTGCATTCCGTCGACGTAATGACATTACTTTCATTATGATGTCCAAGGCACAACTAATAATGTAGACCGAAAAATTACTTTTTTTAACTTTACGCTCTACCACCTCTGCTCTGCGTACCGAAGCCAACAACGCAACGAGACGTTTACACGGACGACGATGGATTAAATTTGAATAAATTTAAAAGAATAAACTGAACAAAAAAAAAATGGAGTGAAAACAAAGCAACACACAAATAAAAGTGAAAATTTTGGATGAGGCAGATGAACTCCAAAAGTTTTGTAATAATAATAATAATTGTCACCCATTAGACGCCCATCATAGCTCAACATGAGTGTCAGAGACACGGTAGTTTTATACCTACACTACACCACCGTTTGACTTGAGGCATGCCACCATCATCACGCCCGCCGCCGCCGCCGCAAACAACCGTGTTGACAGAGATAATAAGGCGGGGAAGTTGAGGTATGGCATCGATAAATAAAACGAATAAACCATAACCCAGTGGCGGCAATATGTTTATTGAAATATTTGTGTATTTTATTGTTACGGTAGACATGGGTAAGTTGGGTTAGTCCTACTTTTTTAAAAGTAACTTTAATGCTTGGTTTAATAAAATATTTTTGAGTATTTTTATTCAACTCACTCAGTCTAAATATTGCAATACTTCTTAAGGCTTCACTAAGAAAATTGTTTTTTAAGAAAATTCAATATAGTGATATTGAATTTTCTTAAAACACAAACCAACAAGATTCTATTTTTGTGCGGAAATCAGAGACAATACGAAAGTTTTCCGAAGGTTTTTAAATAACTGTGTTTTTTGAATAAAGTTTTAAACAAAGAATTCCGTAAATTAAAAAAAAGCGTAGATACGCACCTGATTTGATGTTTTTTCCCGGGCGTTATTTTTTGCCAGCAGTTTAACAATAATTGGTGCTATATAATTGCATAGAGTTTAAAGTTTTATTAACAGGGTTAAGGTTGCTAAACCTACATAGTTTTACACTATTGTGTCATATATCTTTTTTTTCTAAATATTTATTGTTGTTTCTGCATCTACAGATAATGAGATATCATATTAAGTACTTGCACCATGAAATCATTATGAATTTAGTTGACTATTAAGTATACTAGGAATAAATGAGGGTAAATACCGTTGTTTAAATTTAATTTGATAATTGCATTCGAAAACAAATTTAAACGATATTCTAATGTCATTGGTTTGGTAATATTTTTTAATTATTGTATCTAATGAGGGCCAACTGTTCCATTTTCTTGTCTAAATAAGAATAAGTCGTGTTAGGAATTTTTGTAGATCGAAAAAGAGAGCAAGTTTTTTTGTGGGCTATAATGTAACCTTATTTTATTCAAGCAATTGAAGACACAAAATTTCATATTTCAATTTATCATTAAGCAATGTTTTTGTATCAATGCAGTCTTTAGAACTTGAAAATATCGTAAGGAATAAAAAGTTTGGGAAGGATTATAAAACTGATAAGTCAAACTATTTTTTCCAGATAAAATGAGTTTTTTCAGCATAAATATACATGATTGCGTGAAGAATTTTGCAAACACGTTGCATTTGAAGTATCAAACGAATAACTTCTTACTTAGTAATTTTCTGAACAAAAAATTTGGAAATAGAATTAAATAAGATATAATGTAGTATCTCGTGGCATGATGGTTAGTGCTTTGGACTGTCATGCTGAAGGTGTGATGGGTTCGATTCCCCTCCGGGCCACCTAAAAACAGAAATGTTTTATCCGAGGTACTGCCTATTGGTCTTGCGAGGAACTGACAAATCCTCCAAGAGTATACTTGTCATGAATAAGTGCATCTCATCTAGCCGTTCGGATTCGGCAAAAAACTGTAAGTCGCCTCCATTCCTGCCAACAACACACACACAGGAATGGTTGTGAGTTGTAAGTCACTAGGCCCTGGTATTCCAAGAGCTGTTGTGCACCCAATTAATTTATTTTTATAATGTACATAAAAATGTAAAACTTATAAAAGTAAGTTTAAGTTTGGTTTAAGATTTTCCTCAACGATTAAATTCAATCATTTGAAAGGTTCTTATATGAAATTTATAAATGACAATGCATGTTATTCATGATCTTATAAAATATTTCTTGATGTTCAAAGGGTAAACATGATGAATTCAAGAGGACACAAGCGTCCAAAAGTTCTTTTTCAAAGTGAGCCTCCGTCTATCAACTCCTACTCTCCACCTCCCCGTAGTGAACATCGGGTGCCTAGTACCTTTAATTGAAGATGGGGCTCCAAGTTCCAATCCCTGTGGACAGTTTAAAGGGGCAGCAAACGAGAGAGGGGGGAAGAAGTGTTCCCACTAAGTCGCTTCTCCTTTATCCAGGCGGCAGCGGAAGAATTCTCCAGATGGAATCAACGGTGGCGTCAACAGTTCCAGTTAGGTTGAACTACTTAGTGAACACCTTAATGGGCTACTACGACAAACTCGTAGCTCAGGTCTATAAGGAGCGGTTCATCCGGCTCCCCCACCCTGAAATTATACTAAGGGCCTGGTCCTCCAGGTTGGGGGTTGTGCGTTGGGGTAACTTCTCTACCACGGAAAACAACAATGGTTCCGAAACAACAACAAGCCTCGGATATGGATGATTTTAATGTTGACGACCCCAGCACACGAAACAAGGACAATGAATTTCGGATCTGCACGCGGAATGTCCGGACCTTAAACAGACCACGTGCAGCCGAACAATTAGTGGAGAACCTGGGGCCAAATTACCGCATCATTTATCGAGTAATAGGTGAGTGAATTATGTGAGTTTGGCATTACCGCTCACGTTTCGAGCAATCTAGTACATATACCAAAATTTTATGTGATTACTCGTTCATTCGATCACTGAAAGCACTCACTCACTCGATAACTGAAGCGGTAATTCGGCCCCTGGATAGGTTCAAGGCTGATATAACAGCCATCCAGGAAGTGCGATTGGATGGAGAGGGCGCATACGGAGGATGAAGTCGTGTGACATCTACTTCGGCGTGTGCTGCAAGGAGCAGAGTCAGCTACTCTTTGGTTGTGGTTTTGTGCTAAGGGGAAGACTTAGGCGCCAGCTATAGCTATCATTGAAACTCATCATTGAAAATTTTAATGATTGATTTTGAGACATTTAGTAACCGAAATCATTTATTTTTTTATTGAAAAAATAAACCTTAAGACTTAATTAATATATCTAGCCAAAAAAATAGTTCAAATAGACCCAACTTTCCACATAAAAAGACTTTTCTTATTTCAATGACTGAACTACCTTACCAATGATCATTGAAAAATTCAAAGTCAATTTTTGTGGAAGGTTTGGCCGATTTGAATTTTGTTTTTGGCTAGAAATATTAATTAAGTCTTGAGCTTTAATCGTCCATCAAAATAATTAATGATTTTTCTTTCTAAACATCTCAAAATCAATCATTAAAGTTTTCAATGATGAGTTTCAATGATAGCTATAACTGGCGCCTTAGGCAAGAAGTCTTGGGCTTCAGCAATATAAGCGAGTACCAGGTCACAATCCGCATCAAAGCAAAATTCAAATATATTACGTTGATCTGTGCCACCACCCCAACGGAAGACAAAGATGACTCAACCAAGGAAGACTTCTACGATCACCTCGAGAGTACGTATAATAGGTGCCCCAAGTACGACGTCAAGATCATTCCTGGTGGCTTCAAAGCCAAAATCGGAAAGGAGAGCATCTTTGGTTCGATAGTCGGAAGACACAGCCTCCACGATAACACTTCCAGTAACGGACTCAGGCTGATTGACTTTGCGGCTAACATATACTCGGACCATTACTTGGTTGTATAGCTCAAGTACGTATGCGGATATCTATGACGCCACAACGCCGAGCGGATAATGTGAAAAGATTTAATGTCGCGAAGTTAAAATCGCAAGAGATTGCCAGGAACTTTGCTGACCAAGTCTTTTTTAACCTTTCAGCAACTGCGCCACCAGCACCAACTGCAGAGGACCAGTGGAACCACTGCCAACAAGCCATCAGAAGTGCCGCCACTGATGTGCTGGGTTTCACGACCACAACGAAACACCTGGTTCGATGAAGAATGCCGTTTGGCGCATGCAGCCAAGAACGAGGTCTACCAATCAGTGCTGCAAACTAGAACCAGAGCCGCTGAGAGAACAGCCCTGGAGCTCTACGGGCAAAAACAAGGGAGGGGCGCCAACTTCTCAGGAGGAAAAAGAGAGAGCATGCAAAGCGGGCGGTTGAGTCTATTGAGGGCTGTTGCGGTAGGGGGGCTGTTCAAAAGTTCTACCGAAGGGTGAGGCAATCTACCCAGGGCTTCAAGGCCAGAATGGAAGCCTGCCGAGACGAGAGTGGGAATATGGTAGCAGACATACAGTTGGTGCTGAGGATCTGGAAACAACACTTTTCTAGACTGCTAAATGGCGAAGATGACCAAAACTCCGCTGTTAGACAGAATAATCCATTCAACCTGGACGACGATGGTCAAAATTTCCATCCACTCGACCTAAATGAAGTGCGGTTAGCGATAGCCAAGCTTAAAGCGTACAAGGCTGCGGGTGCAGATGGCCTTCCAGCCGAGCTATTCAAAGCAAGCGGAGATGACCAACGGGATACACCAACTTATCTCCAAAATTTGGTAGGATGAAAGTATGCCCGATGAATGGAACCTCGGTATGGTGTGCCCCATCCACAAGAAATGAGATGCTCTGACTTGTGCCAATTACAGAGGTATAAGTCTCCTCAACGTCACATACTAGATCCTATCATCTGTGCTGTGTGATCGCTTAAAACCGTTTGTCAACGATCTGATCGGTCCTTATCAGTGTGGTTTTAGGCCCGGCAAATCAACCGTCGATCAAATGTTCACACTCCGACAGATTCTGGAAGAAACCCAGGGGTTTCAAATCGATACACGCCATTTCTTTATCGAGTTCAAAGTCGCATATGATAGCGTAGATAGAGAAGAGCTATACAGAGCCATGTTGGATCTCGGCATCCCTGCCAAACTCGTTTGCTTGTGCAGGATGACGATGGAGAAGTCTCGCTGCTCCGTAACAGTTGGTAAGAACACCACCGAACCCTTCGATGTCGAAAAAGGTTTAAGGCAAGGCAACGCGTTATCATGCAACCTGTTTAACATCGTACTTGAAGCAATTGTACGCAACTCACAAGTCAACAACAGAGGCACAATTTTTCAAAAGTCCGTTCAACTACTTGCTTATGCAGATGATATTGACTTCATTGGGAGAACGAAGTGAGCTGTTACCGGCGCGTTTGCAAGTATTGAAAATGGGTTTGGTTGTTAATGAAGACAAGACAAAGTATCTCAACTTCGTCGATTCGGGCAAAACGTTACGATGGATAGGTACAACTTCGAAGTTGTCAAGGACTTTGTCTACCTGGGCTCCACTATTACATCGCAAAATGACATCAGTGCAGAGATCAAACGAAGAATTGCTCTTGCCAACCGCTGTTTCTTCGGGCTAAGAAGGCATTTGAGTAGTAAAACCCTCTCTCAAAGAACCAAAGAGACCTTATATAAGACCCTAATCATCCCGGTCCTGCTTTATAGGGCAGAAGCATGGACCCTGTCAATAAAATCGGATGAGATTCTGCTTGGGTGTATCGATGGAGTATGGAGGAGAAGATTTAACAGGGAGCTTTATGGGCTTTTCAGCGACGTCGACCGGTCAAAAAGCTGAAAATACAGCGGCTGAGATGGCTGGGACACGTGGAGCGTATGGACACCGACGCACCAGCCCGACGAGTCTTCGAATCTAGCCCTGATGGTCTACGCAGCAGAGGAAGACCCCATTTTAGGTGGCGCACACAAGTGGAGAACGACCTCAACCAACTTGGAGTGCGTAACTGGAGGCAGCTAGCTAGGGACCGAGCTTGCTGGAGGGGCATGTTGGTTGAGCCCGTAGTCCACCCTGGACTGTAAGCGCCATCTTCAGAAAAGCAATAAGCTTTGACTGAAGCTTGTTTGTCTTTATCTCGTAACAATAAGCTTTGATTTGAAGCGACCGATGATGTCGATGTCTTCCTTAATCCACATGCTGTCATGAGCAAACTGTCTGAGCAAATTTTACTCAAGCCCTTTGTGATATCCCCTCCAATCTTCATTAAATGTGGAATATTACATAGCTCTTAAGCAGTTTTAACTAAACATTATATTAATACGAAACAAAACTTTAAAGACATCAGTTCAATATGTGTTATTTCTACCTTTCCATATCTAAATTAAAATCTATATTGAAAACCTTGTACTCAAAAAAAGGTACTACATTTATTTCAAATACGAGTATACAAACTTTTATTAAAACAGATAGCTAACTCCCCCAAAATTTCGTAATCACTTCTCGATCCAAAACTTTTTATTTAATTCATGAATATGCGAGTGAAGTAACTTTCGTGCATCATAAGCCCACAAAAAGTCCATATGATTCCACAGTGGCAGCTCGATTTTATGTACTTCAACAACATTCGGTAATAATTCGCTTAATTTCAAAACATCAACTGGTTCACTTAGATAATCATTCAAACTATAATGCAGCGCAATTGGAGCTGTGATTTTTTTCACTTCATAATCCGGTGGTACATTTTGTCCGTAATTCTTTTTATTATCCTGTCCATAATCATATCTTCGAAATTTACCTGATTTTATTATTTGAAAATAATGTAAAATTTGTTTAGTTGCAATTCCTGCAGGCACATGTCCCAAGATCATTGGAAATCTTGTCTTAGAAAAATAAAAAAAAAAATATTTCTTGTTAATGCAACAATTAAATTATAATAAATTTACTCTATTGAATTGCTTGGTATCCCTGCCAACAATCATGTAATAAAAATTAATGCAAATGTCCTCGGCATTTTTTCCACTCAGACAGGTTCCTTTGAATAAATTTGCATTTGGCAAGAATTCAAACAGCATTGATTTGACAACTGGTAGCTAAAAAGATTTTTTATATTTGTAAATTAATTTAAATGATGTTATCAATGTGAGGTATAAACCTGAAGTGCACTATCACCTAGTGGCAAAAGAGGAGTCCGAATATGCTTCATAAATGCAACTGGCGCCAATGCATGTGCTAGAATAATTTTATCGTTATACTCGGGGCGCATTGAACACATAACGAATAAAACTGTTGTTCCCTGAAAATGAAAATAAAAAATTGGAAAACTGAAAACTCTGCATTTTCAATAGGTTTGAAAAATGAAAAAAGTACTTCAGAAGAGATAAATAAAAATAATAGGCCGATACATTCTTCAAATCAACAAAAGAAGTTGAAACCTATTGTCAAAATAAGAGTTCCTCAAGGAAGTTACTTAGGACCCTTTCTTTTGATGAGGAAGAAACGAGGAGTCGCAAATGCAACTCAGAGGCTTGAGCCTGTCCTCACGTAATATAAGGAAGAAATTAACGTAATCCAGGAGATATCTACCACAGATAGAACGAGGGTTACAACAAAATCTTTCGACGACATTTAGAGTGTGTTTCTTTATTCATTCTGAACCTTCAGAATATTTGGAATGAGCATTTTGCGTTTCTTTATTCAATGGAATCTTCCGGATAAACCATTTTGTTGTTTCTTTATTCATTCCGGAACATTTGGAATGCATTCTTTTTATTCCATTTGAAAGATGGAATAAAAGGAATAAGGTGCGTTCATTGCAATTTTTCTCCTTTGAATTCTCATTTATGGAAGATGCGCAGGGGCGTTATTCACTTTAAAATAACAAAAACACGTCTCGCATCAAATTGCTATATATTTAATGTTATTTTGTACTCATTTTACATTTCAGTATTAATAATTACGTAAAACAAAAATATATTTGTGCTCAATTATTTTGACATATCAACGAACAACTGGTTGCTATTCCTTTTGCTTCCCAGTTTTGTTTCTGTATTCATTCCATTCTGGATATTCTGGATAAATATTTCACCTATTCTATCTTTTCTATTCCTAATCCGGAATGAATAAAGAAACACACTCTTAGGTACCAAGGCTGGGATGAAAGAGTGCACATGTTAGGAGTTAGAATGCGAATTCTTCTTGGAGAATCAGCTAAGAAGCAGATAGGTGATCAAACTGTGATACCAACAAATTTTTTTATGAATTTATTTCTTAACGAATTGCCTTGATATATGCAAAGACAAGACATTTTCCATAGCATTCACCAAACATATGCACAAGCTCCTACCGATATCGATGAAGATTATTTCAAGGGGGGGTTTTATGACCTCCAAGATGAAACCTTATGCGATCCTTTTCAGGGTATGATCTCAAGGCTGTGCCTGGGAACTTTAATGCTAAAGTCAGAAAATAAAACATCTTTTGTGGATTAGTTTTAAAGCATAGCCTCCAGAAATGATAATAACCAGAAGATATCGTTGACTAATTGCTTTTGCTTCAAAACGTACTTCGGTGATAAGAAGTACGGGCTCAAGGATATCGATGGAAACAGCAAGCTGGCACTCTCGAGATGGTCTAAATATGCTAACCGAAACAACAATTTGCTTATCTTACAGTTCGACCATTTTTTGTTTTCGTGCAAAAATTCAGAACTGGACCGTCTAACGAACAGAGAGAAAGGCGCAATTACCTATCACAGACGTAAACGATCGGACCTTTGATCGTATATTGATCGTAAGTATCACGACATAAATCAAAAAGATAGCTGAAAACACCGTGGAATTTTATAGCTACCTCATCAGGAGAGAACTCGTTAATATGATCATGAATGTGCACACAGCGGGAAATGGTGACAGAAAATGCACAGACGAAATTGCTGCGGCTCAAAACAAAACCAACGAGGGAAGAGTATACCGAAGCTAAAGAAGGCAGGAGAAGAAAATCCTCTGATAAAAGAAAATGACATACGCTAACTGCCAGCATCATCTGAATGCTTAAAAAAACAAGCAACTGGATGCTGGTTTTAAGTTCGGAGCACAGCTTTTGCAATAGTGAAAAGAAAGTGGTCACCAAAACACAAGCCGAATGACCAACATTTGATTGCAGGCATCACTGCGTGCTGAAAGAGCAAATGTTAGAAATCAATAACCGAAAATGAGGACTCGATCTACTACCCAGCTTAGAAAAGGTAGACCAAGCTTTATTAAAGCTCTAAGATGGCCATACACGACAGAGCCAAAGAGCCAAATGGCCCAGTGTTGATCAAAAATTGGTCGTTTGTGGAGTGGATGGGTTGTTGATCCATTTGGATTTTCAACCAATCAGAAATCCAACCGTGCCAAATGGATCGACCAGTTTAAGATCAACAAGCAAACCCAGCCACTTCTGATGGATTACCATCAGTAAAGTACTTTAAATATGGAACTAATGTGCTGATGAGGTACATGCAGTAAATCTAATCATTAATCATGTGTGAGTGGAAGGTAGCATTTCTGATGATCAGAAAACCCTGCTAAACAGGTGATCCTCTCCGCAACAATCACCGAAGAACCGCTAAACTGGAACACTTATATCGAAAGAAGCAATGTTGATTTTAGCCCGTCACCGGCAGAACGACCGTTATGCAGGTACATAAAATCCTTTTAATAAAATCAATCCTGCAAAAGAACAACGAGTTTTCAAGTCGAGGCTCACCATCTCTTCATCAAGTTCAAAGCCGCGTATGAAAGCTTTTATCGTCAGGAGCTATTTATGCCGATCACTGAACTCGGGTTTCCAGGAACACTGTTCCAGCTGTGGCACGTGATGACATTTGGAGAAAAAGCGGTATAATTTGCAACAAAGGAATGGCTTATTAGTACTATTGCAAAGATGTATTGGATTCCTGGAAGGAGATCCGCTGTCTTATGTTTTCTTCAACCTAGTATTCCTAATTGTGTCGAACTTGGTGCACAGGGTAGGCGTTAACACTAAAGGTACTATCTTCAATTGATCCATCAAACTATGAGGGTGATTGGACAAATTTAGCTCATCGGCCACCCCAATGTGCTATACGTACTATAATAGAATCCTTCATCCGATTTTTCATGGGTTCAAAACTCCTCACACATCAGGCGAAATGCACGCTGTACAAAACATTTATACTGTCAGTCCTTCTATACAATGCTGAGTGTGCGTATTTGACGATACCAAGACCGTGCATGTAGACCAATAAATCCTTCATACATCGATCTGGAAAATATGGTCGGAGAAAAGAATGCTTGATGAAAAGAACCTCAGAATTATTTGTCTGACCTTCAAGAAATAAGATCCTCTATAATGAGCCAATTACACACTTTTCCATCTCCTTAGCAATTGAATGGTCTTATGTCAAAAAAGGTAGTACCTCGTGGCGTGATGGTTAGTGCGTAGGACTGTCATGCCGAAGGTGTGGGTTCGATTCCCAGCCGTGCCACCTAAAGACAGAAATGTTTTATTCGAGGTACTGCCTCTTGCGAGAAACTGACAAATCCTCCAAGAGTAATACTTGTCTTAAAAAAGTGCTTCTCATTAAGCCGTTCGGACTCGGCAAAAAACTGAAGGTCCCCTCCATTCCTGCCAACAAACACGCACACAGGAGTGGTTGTGAGTTGTAAGTCACTAGGCTCTGGTAAATTTATATTTACTCCGTTGATTAGATGGATATTTAATTTTGCGAATGGTTTCAGGAGTGTTAAGAAAAAGAAGAACAAATACTAACATGAAAAATAGCATCCACGACTTTGTTGCACGAACTTGCTCTCATGATTCAAGAATTTTGCGAGATAAAACATTTTATAGTAATAATCGTATTTTGTATGATATTTTGACCGAGAAAATGTGAAAAAATTCAAAACTACTAAAAAACTGTAAATATGTTTAAATGTAATATTATTTATTCTTCTAGAGTTACCAAAACGCAATCAATCATTATAATTAAAACTTGAAAGTCAGGGGAATGACACAAAAAATGATGTTAGGGGAATGACTCCGAAGGGTGTTTTATGAGAATTAAATGGAGGTTATTAGAAAATTTGATGTTTTATATTATTTTTTACGTAGGCCCTTGTAAAAGACACAGACGAGTAAAACTTTTTAATTTTTATACCACACGGTTTAGTAAAAACACGCGTTAGAGGAATGACAATTTCGCTTGACGAAAAATAAAATCATCGCCTTAACTTGAAATAAAAAAGACAACAAAGTTTTTTTTAAACCCTTACTTCAATTTTCATAAAGAGAAATTCTGTACCGTTAAACAACAAAAAAATCAGTTTTCTATTTTGAGCCTAAATATATTTCTTTTAAATTTCCATTGGTGGGATAGAAATGATCAATTTATGGGGGACACTTACTTAATAGCTCCTATTTAAAAAAATAAAGCAACTAAAAGTCATTTAACTATTTTTTAGTAAGGATGCATATATTATTAAAAAGACTGCATCATTAGATTTTTTGTATCGTTTTTAGTTTCGTTGCTAAAATTCAGACAGTGTGGTAAGTAGGCCTGGGGACACGTCAGGGGAATGACATTTTGGGTGTTTAAATGGAGATAGCGGGTATGATATTTTTTTTAACTTTAATTTTTCTAGAGCGAATATTAGAACCCGTTTGTTTCAAGCCATCCAATTAACAAACTTATAATAAAATTTTGTACTTTGGTTCAAAAATGAAGGAGACTGAAATATTAATATTTTGAAATATTGACCCATATATGTACGAAACCACAAAAGTGAAAAAGAATCCTAACCACTTGGCATATGAATACTAGAGACAGCAAGCACTCACAACTAAGGAGTGAAGTGGGGCTATTGGCTATTAAAAATAAAAAGTAAACACTAAACCCTACTTGTTTTGCTTAACTTAAATTTATATTTGAACTTTTAATCATTATTTAAAAATACCTTATTGATTCAAAATAGCTTTTTATGGCCTTTAGTCCTATAAATTGGCGTTTCGTTTGGCTTACTCACTTGAACTCATCAGTGACATAGTGAGGGCTTTGTCATACGCAATTTATATTAAGTTCAGTTCAACTTACATGAATTTTTCAACGAAAATCCACTGTAAACTATATCCAACAAGATTAGAATTCCTAATCATTAAGCTGGAAGTTTTTTTGCCCTGGGCCAGGCATAGTTTCTATATAAGAAGGTTTTATAATACAAATTCTATATACTACTGAAATAAATCAGCCGTTGCGTATGACAAAGCCCTCACTATGTCACTGATGAGTTCAAGTGAGTAAGCCGAACGAAACGCCAATTTATAGGACTAAAGGCCATAAAAAGCTATTTTGAATCAATAATTCAACAAGTCCAATCCTTAATGCTAAGTCTTCTACTTGGCTGATTTATTTCAGTAGTATATAGAATTTGTATTATAAAACCTTCTTATATAAAAATACCTTAGACAATGCTAAGACCCGTTCGCTGCAAGGAAACTTAAGGATTTATGTTCTACTTAAAACTTTACGTTCTTCTTTTCCTCTGCGTAAACTGTCACATAAGCGCTTATATTCTACTTTTATGTATATTTAAGTTTTGCATCATCAAATGGGCCAATGTAATTGAAATTTACCTGTGAGTGTCCAACGTAAAATAATTTATCCAAATTCCTGTTTCTTAAGATATAATCAATCATTGCTGGAATATCAAAAACAGCTATTTCGTGCCAGCTGAAATTCCAAAATGAAGTATCATTGTCCGGATTGAGTGATGTGTGATTCCGAGAGTATCGATTTCCTCTTGCATTTCCCATCCAAACGTCATATCCCAAATCAAACAGATAATATCCTAAAAAAGAATATAACATTTTAGAATGTTAAGTGAAGAAATTTTGATGATTTCCAATGCTACTTCATAAAAAATATGTTTTTTCTTCAGAAATTTTGCTTAGCGTAGTACTGGATTAGGATTAATTGAGGCTCTTTGTCACTTTTTAGGTTTGTCAAAACCAAAATTAATCATTTTTAAAACGGTATTTATTGATTAAGGCAGCAGACAAATGTTTAAAAAAAAATGTTATATATTGTTTTTGGCCTTTAAAATAAGTTCAAAAATCTATGCTTCACTCGATTGATTGATTGAAATTAAATAAGAGCATAAAATCATCAATAGCATCCTAAAAAGTTTGTGTTTCATTAATTCAAACCTCTTGAAGTTTAACCCTCTTTTCCATTGTGCCAAAATTTCAATGGCTGTGTAGAACAACATTTGTTCATTCAATGTTACCTTTTTTCAGCTCAATGAACACAATATTGAATTGCAGTTCATTTACACTCTTAATCAGCAGCCTCCGTACTCAGCACTTACCCAAACTAATATTTGGTCCCATCAGAATATACGTTGCCGAACTATCCAAGAGACCATGTTGAAGTAAAATTGGCCTTCCTGCTGGATTCGGCATTCGATGCATTCTAAGAATGTATTTATCATTTGTAATTACGAAATGAGTTTCAACTGGATATTTGTATTTCCGTATAAGCTGATCCTATATAGAATATGGTTTCTATAGTGTTCTGTTCAATGTGAATTCTTTTCAAATCTGTACCGTTAGAAGTTGTCCATCTTCAATTACATCTGATGGATAGTTATTGTTGCCGCTTACATCTGTTGCACTTGAAAATAACGTAACAAATAAGATGCCAATTACATTCGCAAAAAAAATCATCTTTTGTTTTGTGGGATGAACCACATACAATATGAGACCGCACTAAAATTGCAACTGGCACAGTACTTATTTAAAAATATATTTGATATTCAATAATGACACTTTTTTTAAGTTGCGCATTCGTGTGCTGATTATGGATATTGATAAAAATTAAATATTACGATTTCAGAACGAGTAATTATAAATGAAATAAGAGCATTAGTTATTCGTTTTGATTTGGATGTATAATTGAAAAAAAATCTGATACGTTAGTGTGTACGATTAAATACATACATGTGTACATATGTATATCAGTCTTATTAAACTATCAGACATGAGTTCATTTTTTAAATTTTTGAATAGTTTTATTTTTGTATTTATAATTGGTGCTTTTCAACGAACCATTTAATTTATTGACTATCTATGCGTTAAATCTTAAAATTTTTATGAATTTGATAAAATTAATGTTCAATTTTTCCCATCATGGTTAGTATAACCATTCAATCACATCGAGAATTTTAATGAAACACCAAATATTATACTGAACTGATTCGTAATTTAATCGTTTTTTTTTTTTTATCTGGGAACTTCGTTGGTATGGTTGTGCTTCAACAACTGTATACCCTGTTTTTAGATTGAAAAATGTGTTCATAAAATTGACCAAAAATTGAATCTTCAACCACCAAACCAAAGCTGTCGATATTATTATTTACTTATTAGTGCAGCTCGAAATCCATGAAGGGTGGAGGGTGGGCCTCTGAGACATCCCCATGGTGGTTGGATTCTAGCGCACCAAGAGTGCGAATCGGGATGATAATATCTAGCTAAGTTTGATATTGCAAATTGTTTTGGTGATGAAATCACTGTAAAGAATATGTCTCTGTCGTTAGCACAGAGATGCTAAGTTCATTAACTAACTATACATTGTGCACTTGTGCAGCCGATATCAAATTAAAAATATTTTTTATTTCCTTGCGTTACCCCCAATTTTTCTGGTTATCTAATAATTGCATTTTAAAGTATTTTATCACTGAGCGAATGTCTATATGGTCCAGTTCTACAATCGTGGATAAATTTTTTTATCCGTGGTTCAGCAATTTTATATCAACGATTTTAGGGAGTTAAATGATGTTGTTCAACAATTGTTCAAGGTTCAAGTGTGTTCTTACAAATTTTAACCATCGTTGAACCTCATTTAACTCGCCGTAATCGGTGACTTAAAATTGCTGAACCTTGGATGATTAAATATTTGTACAATTGGTCCTAAGAGTTTTACTTTTTTCAAAATTTTGATATGCAATATTATTGACATTTTAAAGGAGCTTTTGTGTAAAATAAATTTATTGAAATAGGTTGAGCCGTTGAAGAGAAAATAGAAAATAAAAAAAACCCTTTATGGATAATACCGTTAATAACAGTTTTTGGAAATTTTCTTATATACCAAAAAGTACACCATATATACAATAACACACTGATTTTTTTTTATCAAAATCGTCGGAGCCGTTTTCAAGATAAATTAGCTTTTTCTTAATGGTTCAAATTGGGCGCCAGGAATTCTTTTGTTAATTAAGAATAAGAGAATTCCAAAACTAATCTTTTTTAAATGAAGAGAAGAAATTAGAAACAACAAAAGAACCAAAATAAAACACAAAAATATTGTTTGCCCAGATGGGGACTTCAATTATTTTTTTGGGAAACCTTTGAGCCGAAACCCAGGGATTAAAACCCAAAATTTGTTCGATATATAGGTATATAAAGGTTACAAAGTTAAAAGGGCTTATGGTGAAAACGTAAAGCCGAAAGTAAAGAAAGAAAATGAAAATGAAAATTGGGCCGTTAACAAGAAAATACCGTGTCCCACAAAATCGGGAAAAAATTCGAATCAAATAAACAAAATCAAAAGCTATCGAAATTTACACAAAATGAAATTATAACAACCAAACACTCTACTTTTTTTTGGGATGTCTGCGGACCTCCACCCTTTTCCTCTATCACCTCGATTAAATTTCCTCCTCAAAATTGTTTCGCACCTCGAAACACTTATTTTTTTCTCTAAATTTTGTTTTCTAAACGTTTCCTCCAATTTCTTCCGCAAAAAAAATAAAATGCACGACTGGGTCGCACGTACTTGCTCTTATGTTCAAGACACTGCGAGTTTAAGAAAATTGTGTAGGTATACAAACATGGAAATTATGAGAGAAAAATGTAGAGAAGCATGAAATACGACACTTAAATTAGCTAAAACAACTCTTTTGACAGTTTGAGGTGAAAAAAAAGTATGCCATCTTAATTCATGATGGAATATGATTGTATGGGAAAAAAAAATTTTAAAATCGTGCGGTTTTTTTTTTAATTAATTTTTTATATATAAAATTCTTAAAACATTTTTAAGAACAAACTTTGGTATGCAGATTTAAATTATATATTTATGTGTATATAAAAACAAAATTTGAAAAAAAATTGTCAACCCGTTTTTGAGATATCGAATTTTCAAAAAAAAAGTTTGAAACTTTTTTTAAAAATCCAAAAACTTTTTTTCTGAAAATTTTGATATGCAATATTATTTAACCTTATCTGAAATTTGTATATAAAAAAATCATTGAAATCCGTTAAGCTGATAACGAGAAAACTCAAAATAAAAAAATACGTTCTATGACAGGTACTACTAGTAGTTGCTATGTGTAAAATTTTATAATTTTTGGTGGTAGATCGTACTAATTTTAGTATATGAAAAAAGTTTAATCAAAATCGTAGGAGTCGTTTTCAAGCAAAAAAATATTTTGCTTTCCGGTTTTTTCACTTTTGTATGGAAGGTACCGTTATTTTTTCATAAATGTAAAATTTTTTCTAAAAATATTTTATAAAGTACTAAAAAAGTCTTAAATATCGAGTTTCAAAAAAATATATGATGCTGTTTTCGAAATATTTGATTTTTCAAAAAAAATTTTGAAATATTTTTTAAAAATCCAAAAAATATTTTTTCAAAAATGTTGGTACACAAAACTATTAACATTTTTTGGAAGCTTCTGTATAAAAAAATAATTGAAATCGGTCATACCATTTTGAAGAAAATCAAAAATTAAAAAAATGGTTCCTTGGGAGGTACCATTAATAACCATTTTTGAAAAATGGTTTTCCACTCAAAGAAAGCCTTTACTAAAATAAATTTATTGAATTTTTTTTAAGAAAAGTTGTCGAGCCGTTTTTGAGAAAAATACGATTATGTAAATTTGCCAAAAAAAATGTATGACAGGTACCGTTATTTTTGGTTCTAACAAAAAAAAATGAAAAAAACGTGTCGGCAGAATCACCAAAAACCACTAAGTCCAAGTTTGAAGAAAATCGATCGAGCCGTTTAGGCTGTAGACGAACAGACAGACAGACAGACAGACAGACAGACAGACAGAATTTTGCCACCCACTTTTTTGGTGTTCTCTATCATCGTAATATCATGTTTGATTGTTATCTCAAAATTTTTTTTTGCACGAATCCAAAACTTGCCTTATAGTACCTATAATCGCAAGTAAAAATAACTTCTACCAAAACTAACTTCTCGCTTGTATCGTTCTCAAAAGAGTGAACTTTTCATGATCATCCTATTGTCTACCTTTTGCCATTCCAGTCTCTCACACATTCATACAACCAGCCAATCGTTTTCGAGGTCTTCAGACACGGGATCACGGCTTCCTGGAAAGCTACGTGCTCTTCTCGAAAACCTCCGTTCCTCCGTTGTCGAACGGTCTCATCGAAACTTTACTCTCACACACACATTTAACAATTCAGCAAGTTGTTGGATGTTTTTCCAAAACTTGCCGAATCCAAATGGCTGAGTTCAGACCCCTTTCAACTAACTTTTTCGAGAAAATTTCAAAGAACTAAAACCGAGAAAAAGTTACTATTTCCTAGTTACTCTAGAATAATCGCGAGTGATTCGAAGCGCGAAGCAATCTCTATAAAACTAATACCTCGAGGTGAGAGAGGAACACATTTTTTAAAATCCTAAGATCTACTCTTTTCTTTCACGTGTCAATTCCGATAGATCTTTCTCATTACAATTTAAAAAAAAAGTTAAGTTAAAAGATTTATAAATCAAGTTAACAACCCATTTTCTGACAAAATAGTAAGCTACGTTTAGTTAAATTAAGTTACGTTAATGCTGCTTTGATGGTAGTTTTGTTTAGAAATAAGAAAGAGTCCACCTGACTCGCTTACTTTTCCAGCTCATCCGCTGGCACTTCAGCAAGAGACCACCCGTCTCCTTGAAAGTTATAGTTCGTGGGATTTGGGAAACAACTGTTCCACTCAATTGAAAAATCGTTCGAAACCTGTTTTTGTTACTTTTCCAAAATACTTTAAGAGTAGGTCTCTGGCTGATGGACGCCAGGTATCTACTAACTCTACAAGCATTTTGGAGCCGCAACGGAAAAAGGAAAGGCTAAAAATGGTAAAGGAGAAAGAGTAGGCAGGTAAAACTACCGATATTTTTGGAGCTAAAAAAAAATTCAATTTCCCCTCTGGAGAGTTACAAAAAAACCTTAAGTTCAAAATTTGAAGAAAATCGCTTCAGTGGTTTAGGCTGTAGCCCTGTAGGTTGAGGTACAGACAGAAAGACAGACAGAATTGTGCCACCCACTTTTTTCGTGTTCTCTATCATCGTTATGTCTGTTTGGTTGTTATCTCAACATTTTTTTCACGAATCCAAAACTTGCCCTATAGTAGGGGAGAGAGGGGCAAAACGAGCCCCGGGGCAAGAAGGTCCAAGCCAATTTTGGGCTTAGTTTGCAACTCAATCTTATTTTTAATGATGTGATCTCATTAAGAACCTACTTTGCGAACGCACCCCTTATTTTCATAAATAACGGGTGATTTTTTAAGAGGTTTAGAACTTTAAAAAAAAAAAAAACACAAAAAATTCAAAAAAATGAATGAAATATTTATTTGAATCGATAGTTTGAACCTTGCAATTTAATGTTTAAAGATAATTTCATGCAAATGTTGACCGCGGCTGCGTCTCAGGTAGCCCATCCGCTGAGTCCAATTTTGGCATAATCTTTCACACATATCGGCCGGTATCTCACGAATGAATGCATGGATGTTGGCTTCCAGTGCGTCAATCGAAGCGGGCTTGTCCCTATAGACATTAGCCTTGACATACCCCCACAAAAAATAATCTAATGGTGTCAAATCGCACGATCTAGGCGGCCAATTGACCGGCCCGAAACGTGAAATTAACTGTTCACCAAACTCGCCTCGCAATTGCGCCATTGTTTCGCGTGCTGTGTGGCATGTGGCACCGTCTTGTTTAAACCACATATCATGCAAGTCAAGAACTTCCATTTCGGGCAAAAAAAAGTTTGTTATCATCGCTCGGTAGCGTTCACCATTGACAGTAACGCTGCGATTCGCATCATCTTTGAAGAAACATGGCCCAATAATGCCGCCGGCCCATAAACCGCACCAAACAGTGGCTTTTTCGGGATGCATTGGTAGCTGTTGCAATGCTTCTGGCTGATCTTCACTCCAAATGCGGCAATTATGCTTATTTACGTACCCATTCAACCAAAAATGAGCCTCATCGCTGAACACAATTTTTCGATAAAAAAGCGGATCCTCGGCCAGCTTTCCAAGAGCCCATTCACCAAAAATTCGGCGTTGTGGTAGGTCGGCTGGCTTTAGTTCTTGCACCAGCTGTATCTTAAAAGGCTTTACGCCCAAATCCTTCCGCAAAATTTTCCACGTAGTGCTGTAACAAAGGCCTAACTGCTGGGAACGGCGCCGAATCGACATTTCGCGGTCTTCTGTCACACTAGCTGATACGGCCGCAATATTTTCTTCACTACGCACAGTACGTAAACGTGTTGGTGGTTTAATGTCCAACAAAGTAAATTTGGTGCGAAATTTGGTCACAATCTTCCGAATAGACTGCTCAGAAGGTCGAGAATGCCGACCATAAAATGGAAGCAGCGCGCGATGAACATTTCGAACCGAGCACGAATTTTGATAGTAAAATTCAATAATTTGCAAGCGTTGTTCATTTGTAAGACGATCCATGGTTAAATTGCAAACCAAACTGAAGCTGTTTGACAGTGACACAAGTTACTAAACACACGTCAGCTGTCAAAACCAGTGTTGCCAAAACCAAACCAGCTAAAAAATCACCCGTTATAATGAAGTTGGGTCCAGTGTAAATCATGAAACAATGAAAACAAACTTTTTAAAAGACTTTCAAACTCACGATTATTTTGCAACCACAATGTTTGTTTAACCCAAGTATCTGCTTTTATTTGTTTTTGTTAAATTTACTTAAATAATCTTTGAAAAATTCTATGTTTATAAGAAAAAAATGATATTGGGAAATAACTCCTTTCGGGGTAAAAAGGCCCAGAACGTCATGGGGAAAAATGAACTACCAGTCTATTTTTCCCCATGACGTTCGTGGGAGCAAAAATTTACTCTTTATTAACTTTTTAACTTTAAGATGTTGTTTTCAGTCAATATGTTTTCTATGTTAACATATATATGGTGTTGGTTACAGTTTTCTCTGTTTTTTTAGGTTTTTTTCGTGTCATTTGCTTCCGCCTTTGTTTTCATATATCTTTCTAAGATAGAGATACCAATTTACTTAATTTTTATATGTTGCAGGAGGTATTTAGTTATTTTGTATACTTTCAGTAATATACAAAATAATATTACAGTGAAAAATATAGTTGTTTTCAATATTTTTCTCCCAATCTTCGGTACAAAAAATTGATGTCCATCTTACCCCATTCAAAGGTCGCTTTTGCCCCGCTATTGGGGCAAAACGAACTTTTGAGATAGTGTTATGTTTTTTGTTCTAGCTTTGTATATGCTTCTCAAACCCTTACTATCCTTTGTTAAGTTAAAGCTTAAGGTACACGCTATTATTTGCGAAAAATTTGATTTGATTTTAGAAATATTAAAGAAGTAAGAAAGGTTTGAAGCTTAAGTAGTCCTTCTTGCCCCCTCTCCCCTACCTATATTGCAAGTAAAAAGAATAAGTTTAAAGTGAATCGGTGCTCATAAATTGGATAGAAAAAACTACGAGGCCGAAACTATATACGAACACAGCTACAAAACAAAATTCAGGTTTAAATCGTATTCCATTCACAAAAAAAAAAATAGACTGAATCTGAATTAACCAAATTATTTTGGGCTTGTCTTGGAATAAATTTTTAAGGGTCCCAATAATTGTATTAATCTTTATTTTGTAGATTTCTAAAATTATCAATCAATGTATCAATTTTATTAAAAAAATATAAATTCATTGGTACCGTTTTTTTCCAAATTATCATGAGAAAAACTTGTTTTTTCATAACTAATCAGAAAAAAATTATTGTATGAGTTTTTTCTAAAATAGATCAAAAAAAAATTTTGAGAAATAAAAACATCTAATATTGATTTCTTAAAATAATTTAATTCTCAATGAGTTTCAATTATTCATTTATTTTTTGACCAACTTTAAAAATTTTACGGAAGAATGTTGCCCCTTTTCAAAAATATTTATTTTGTACACACTTAATATCCATGGACAAGGTCGAAAAATGCGAGAGATTTGTACAATTTTCAGATTACATACCTTTTGCAAAACTTATTAATATTTTTAAAATCCATACGAAATAAAATCGGGAGTGGATAAAATTTTGGTTTTAAAATTCAGCTCTTCAATTTTTTTTAAGGAATATAATATGTCTTTAAGAAATCTACTTTTTTCAATTATTTCTGGGTGATTCCATAGAAAACGACTCTTTACGAAAAATCACAAAATATGACTTCGAATTGAAAAAAGTAACGTTAGACGGTTTTTAAAAATTGCATGTTTCATTTTAAAAGTGAAATTGTCAAAAAAGTTTTTTATCGCGGCTTATTTCGCAGCTCGAACCGCTTAGTAGAATAGGTCTCCAATAGCCACTTTTTGTTATCGGAAGCTCAAAGTCCTATTTGCAATAATTAATTGTTTCACAATTTCAGAACCGGTGGATATTTGTCCTTATGAGAGCTCTAAGCACGTTTTTGTGTCATTTAATTAATTATTCAATAGTAAATAAAATTTTAGCTTTTAGGCAGTTGATTCATAAAGTGGTTAGTGTCACGCCCGTAACAAAAAAAAAATATGTTTCATTATACTCGAAGAAAAAAAATTGTATCAATGTGATAATTTGAGGTAAAAAGGAGAATACTATGATCTACTGTCTGACAGAATTTCAAGAATTTGAAATTAATACTGACCCCGTATTTAAAATTTTAAGTCTATGTCACACCCGTAACAGGTTGGCATTTCAAATCATATTCCTTCTGTTTTTCAACTTAATTTTAGTTTTGTTGCTTTTGGATATGAAATTCTTGACGTGGGGATATAATTTTAAGAAAATCTACTTTAAATATAAATTTAATCGACTTTAAGCGAAAGTTTTCCCTATTTTAAAAGAAAATGGAAAAAATCTCATTGAAGTGAGAAATCTATTCACTTTTCAGTGAGTTAAACTAGTTTTAATTCTCATTTCTTGACTGAAACTGATATGAAGATCAACTATCTGGGTCAATATTTACAAAAGAATGAAACATACTTTTCATGCAGTATTTAACACCACATGAAAATTAGATATCTTAATCGCAAATCACCAGTTTTCTAAGGTCACACCCGTAACGCAACTAAATGGCATTCTATATCTGATCCACTAATTTTTCAGACCTTAATGTTCTAATTTTTACTTGCGATATACATAGGTACTATAAGGCAAGTTTTGGATTCGTGCAAGAAAAAAATTTTGAGATAACAATCAAACATGGTATTACGATGACGACACCAAAAAAGTGGGTGGCACAATTCTGTCTGTCTGTCTGTTCGTCTACAGCCTAAACGGCTCGATCGATTTTCTTCAAACTTGGTACATAATGGTTTTTTGTGAATATGCCCAAAATATAGGTACTAATATGTTCCAGGATTGAGAAGTCAGAAGAAGTTTTACAATTCTTGTCTTTATTGGTTAAAGGCTAAATCTAGACTAAACTTAAAATAGATAAGAGATAAGATAAGTGTTAGTATGTGTGTTAGTGTATTTAGTAATGAGAGGAATGCAATGAGAGTTCAATATACATAACATTCCCTCCTTTGTAAAAAAATAAAGTATTTTCTATATGTACAAAATTAAATATAATAGAACAATGTTTGATATACCGGTATATAAAGTTATGTACGTACGTTAAAGCTTCAATAAATATGGATAGTATTTTACATATGCGCATTTTATTTAGAAAAAAAAAAATTAATTCACTTTCTGTTTTATTACAAATTGATTACAAATAATAATAAATTTAATACAAATATTATTGTTTACATTTTCTTATTTTCATTTTAATTTTTTGTTTTTATTTCTGTTTACAGTTATGTTTACATTTTTGCTTATATTTATGTTTACATTTTGCAAATCTTGAATGCGCTTTGATCTTCTCTTAGGTAAACTGTTCGATCTTCTTCGAGCATATTGAACTGGAGCACTTGTGGACGCTTCAATATCACTATGTGCATCATTGTTTGTACAAAATTCTCTCTTAAAAGTGTCATTATCACTTTCGAAATCTGATTGAATGGATTCAGTCTTCTACTACAGGGAGACTGTAATGACTGGTCTTAATAAATTTATTGATTGTTGCCTTAGCATCCAAACACAATCTAATCGACTCATTTTTCTTTGTAACAATAACAAATGGTGAAGCCCAATCACAAAATTTCACTGCCTTTAAAATACCGAATTCAATAAGCCTATCAAGTTCTTTATTAACGGCTTCTCTAAGACCGTATGGAACGGTGTTTGGAGTAGCAACCTCTTCCAAAATAATAATTGGCAAGCTGATTAAATAAAGATGATACTTTATTGGTGGATAACGCAGCATTTAAAATGCACATGTGGTCAAAGCGCTCCAAGTACCGCTCAAAGTCTTCTCCTATCACATAAGGCTCCATGTGCCCAATTAAGGCGTTATTCACAAACGTTGTATTTGCCCCGTTTTCAGTTTTATTCGGCATTGTATAAAACGGTAAATTAAAGTTACGGTATTAATAAAAAACTGGAAAAATGCTCGGCAACTTTTTTTTTTTTAAACTAGCTCTAGGTACACAAGAGTTTTGCGAGTGTTACACTTATAAAATAATGCAAAAACTCACGTTTTGCTATATATATTTTATTTCTTTAAACTTTTTTTTTTTACCTCGTCGCCAAATAATATGTTCCAGAATTGAGCAGTCAGAAGAAGTTTTATAATTCTTGTCTTTATTGAAATGCAATGAGAGTTCAATATACGTACGGCTCAACAACTTTTCTTAAAAAAATTCAATAAATTTATTTTAGTGAAGTCTTCTTTTGGGTGGAAAACCATTTTTCAAAACTGGTTATTAATAGCACCTCCCAAAGAACCATTTTTTTAATTTTTGATTTTCTTCAAAACGATACGATCGATTTCAATTATTTCTTTTTATACAGAAGATTCCAAAAAATATAAATGGTTTTGTGTACCAAAATTTTTGGAAAAATATTTTTTGGATTTTTAAAAAATGTTTCAAATTTTTTTTTTGAAAATCAAATATTTCGAAAACGACATGATCGATTTTTCTGAAACTCGATACTTAAGAGTTTTTTGTACCCTCTAAAATATTTTTAGAAAACAATGTACATTTATGAAAAAATAACGGTATTTTCCATACAAGAGTTAAAAAACCGCAAAGGATAATTTTTTTTTCTCAAAAACGACTCCTACGATTTTGATTAAACTTTTTCTATATACTAAAATTAGTACGATCTACTACCAAAAATTATAAAATTTTACACTTAGCAACTATTAATAGTACCTGTCATAGAACGTATTTTTTTATTTTGAATTTTCAAAAAAAAAAAGTTTTTGGATTTATAAAAAAAGTTTCAAATTTTTTTTTTGAAAGTTCGATATCTCAAAAACGGGTTGACAATTTTTTTTCAAATTTTGTTTTTATATACAAATAAATATATACTTAAGATTTGCATACCAAAATTTGTTCTTAAAAATGTTTTAAGAATTTTATATATAACAAATGATTTTTTTAAGAAACCGTTCACGATTTAAATTGTTTTTCTATACAGTCATACTCAATCAAGAATTAAGATGGCATTCTTTTTTTTCACCTCAAACTTTCAAAAGAGTTGTTTTATCCAATTTAAATTTCGTATTTTATGCTTCTCTACATTTTTCTCTCATAGTTTCCATCTTTTTATATACAATTTTCTTAAACCCACAGTGTCTTGAACATAAGAGCAAGTACGTGGGACCCAGTCGTGCATTTTATTTAAAAGTGGTTCAGGTGTCCTATAGAATAGTAAAGTTTTATTTATAAATTGGGAATAGTATGTGAATCATTAATAAAATATGGAGTCTCACTGTCACACCCGTAACGTGAAAATAAAATAAAAATGAAAAAAATGTTTTAATTTTTAATTTCGTTTTGTGTTGTTAAAATTTCTGTCATCTGTGGTTAGGTTAAGTATGGATTAATATGTTTGTCTTATTTTATCTCGTGTAGTATGTTATTGCTGTGTCGAATAGTGCGTTTGCTTTAAATGTTAATTTGTCATTAAGTAAATTAAATAATTAAAGTTAATTTGTCCTGTTCTGTTTTGGTTGCTCTGTAAATCTCGTACTCTTCTAGTGCGCCTAGTAGTCTTCCCTTTTTACAAAAATATAATGGACTGTAGTTCTGGTCAAAGTCTGAATTGTTATGTTTGTTGTTACACTTAGTTGACATACAATACGATTATATAAAATTGCTAAAAAACATTGTATGACAGGTACCGTTATTTTTGGTTCTAAGAAAAATGAAAAAAACTTGTGAGCATAATCACCAAAAATCATTATGTACCAAGTTTGAAGAAAATCGATGGAGCCATTTAGGCTGTCGACGAACAGACAGACAGACAGACAGAATTGTGCCACTCAGTATCATTTTCAAATTCAATGTAAATTCGTTCAATATAAAAGAGGCAGAGGATGGTATAAGCTTTCATTTTATATCCCAAATCTTAAAGCAAAAGCAATAACAAAAGCAACCTTAAATAGAAGACGGAATTTAAGACTATAACACCCCGATTACAGAATCCGACGAATGAGCTGCGGAGGGAATCAGACTCAATTTTGACATTTTTACTATGAGCGAAATGTCAAAATTGAGTCAGATTTCGTCTGCAGCTCATTCATCGGATTCTGTCTTAAGTCTTATATCGAAAAACAATAAAAATGCACATCGCATCGTTTTGATGCACCCTTAAACTAAACCAGGTGTGTCTTTTTAATATTATGAATTATTATAATAATTAAAATTGATTAACTTAAAATAATTAATTTGGCAGATTATATTACATTCTTATTAAAAAAAATTGGCTAAAATATTAATTACTACTTAATTTAGGCACTTGAAATACATTTTTATCAATAAAACCCATTGTAAGGTTCTTTCTATATATTGGCCATATTCTATTTTCATCTTGTGTAGGTGTGGTTTTATTGTCTTTGTAACGATTTTGTATTCGTGAAGTTTGTCTTATATTTTTAGTTATTGCCTTTTCTGCTGAACTATCAATGATAATTGAATCCTTTAAGTCATGTGTAATTTCCTTTGTTCCTGATCGTCCAAAATATGGCCATGTCTCTCCGTTGGGATCTTGTGAATAGGGAGTTGGAAAATTAACAATATTATTAAAGTTTCCTTCTAATTTGCCCCATTCATCAACTTCTTTGAGCAGAGGACTATGACGGGTTAAAGGTTTCTGATGAGAGAGTGATGTATAACCATCTCTGCCCATATCGGGATAGTCTGTCCATTTACCCAAAGCAAATGGTGTTGAATTTGATGTTGTTATAAGGTAGAATCCACTTGACATTGGATTAGCATTTTCACCAGCTTCTACTAAATAGTTTGTTGGTGGACACATTCCAAGCAAATATGAAATGTATGAGCTACAAGCCCAACCCCAGAAGCCTTTTGTGGATCGAATTGATTCTAGAAAGTAAGCAGGTGCTCGCTGATGACTGCATGCAAAAATGTCTGAAAGAAAAGGGTTTTAAAAACTTTGTATCTACAGCTTCAAAAATGTGATTATATGAATGTTTTGTGTTCTTACTGCCAGTACAACCAGGTTGATAGATTCCACCATTCATGTAGAAGTCTAAATGCCCACATCTTTCTACTTTTCCCTGGACAAAGGCATTTGTGTGAATAACATCTACGAATTCAGCATCGGTGGCATCCAATTTTTCGTCTACAGATGAAGTGATGAATAATGGCAAAGCAGGATCAAGACCTTTTAAGAAATTTCAAATTTATTTATACCAAATAAGAATTCAAAATTATAGGAATTTTTTTGAATTGACTTACCAGTTATCCTTGGAAGCAAAAATGGTGCCAAAGATCTGGCTACATAGCCTGCCACCTGAGCACCGAGCGAAAATCCTATTACATGAACATCCATTGATTCCATATCCCAAATGCGTTGTATTAATTGTGCTGTACATGCTCCACAGTGTTTTGTATTTTGAGCAGCGCTTAAATAACACGGCCCAGGGACAAGGACACTCCAGTCAACATAAATAATGTTATATTCACCTTTTTGCAAATATTCTAGAAAAACAAATAAAAAAAGATTAAAGTTTGCACTGTATCTTAATTGAATTGGCCTAAAAATGTAATTAAATTTTATGAACACCAGTGCGGATATTGACACAAGTTATTAACAATTATAGGTGTATGATTATAGTAATTACCATCTTTCATATCAATTAACATGTCAAGAAACATATTTGCATTGTAACCATGAATAATTATTTTTGTTGGATTTGCTGGATCAAAGAATGATTCACTAATATTTGACTTTTCTAAAGTTGTATCAATTAATATTCTTTGGCGATCCATCATATTTTGTCTTGTGTATAAATAAAATTGAACATCATCATCGGGACATTGTCGGCTAATAATCCATTTGCAAGGTCCAATACTCATTATTTGTTCTGGTTTGGATACTTCTTTTCCATTTTGCATTGGTCCACAACTTATAAGAGGGAAAAATGCTGTAAGAAATTAAGAAAAAGTTTTGTAATTTATATTTGTGTGGAAACACAATTTTTTTTTTTTTATTTAATTTTCTATGGTGAATATTATGTTTCTTTTTTTTCAATCTCAAGCTCCTTAAAGTTTTTATTAAAAAAACTGCTGAAGGTTTGAAGTTATGCCTAATCCTTTTTCTTAAAAACATGAAAACCAGTTAACTGTGTGGAATACAGCGTGGATTTTTGTATGAATAGCGTGATTTAATTTATAACTTCCTGTTGGAAGATATTCTAATTGATCCAATTTATTAAATTAAATATTTTGACATTCATATCTCCACGCAAGGGCGTATCCAGACTTTTTCCCTGGAAGGGGTCACGTTTTTCAAAGTTCAATAAAGTTTTGCACTCAAAAATTAAATTCCAAAATTCCGAATGGACAAAATCCCGAAAGGATAAAAAACCGAATGACAAAATTGAATCTCGAATTTCAATACTTTTTCAGTCCTATTTCATTATTTTCAGAGAAATCAAATTGTTTTATATGGCTTTTGACTTCTGCTCGCATTGGCATCATCACATCACATTGTCTATACAAAAAATCTGAAATAAACAATCACAATATTATGACTGTCAATTATCAATTTTATAATTGATAAACATTGAAATGTGGTATTTCAAAAGTCAATTGTTAAAAAAACTGACCAACTATTCATTAATGCAATTCTTGCAACTCCCAACGGTCTACAAAATCATTTTCAATGATCAAAAGATTTATCAATCATTTTGCTAAATATCAAAATTCAATATTTATCAATTATCAACTAATAATTGTCAATCGCAATAGGGGTGAATAAAAATCATGATTTTGAATACCAAACAAAAGTACTAAGCCATTCGGGATTTTGGCATTCGGAATTTTGGTCATTCGGAAAACTCAAATTAGCCATTTTGGGATTTTGTTGATTCGGAATTTTGTCCATTCGGGATTTTGCC
Organism: Dasysyrphus tricinctus; assembly: GCA_963921185.1. Lineage (NCBI taxonomy): Eukaryota > Metazoa > Arthropoda > Insecta > Diptera > Syrphidae > Dasysyrphus > Dasysyrphus tricinctus. Next base: position 223,105,181 of record OY992531.1, read on the forward strand.
AATCGGGATATAGGCATTTGGAATTTGTTGTCTGTTTGGGATTTGGGCATTCGGGATTTTGTACCCAACCCGCTAAAAGATGCTTTATAGTTCTAGCAACTGGGAACATCTGCAAACAATTCAGTTGATCGTTACGTAGTTGCCTAGTGGTTGGTAGGCCTTGGCTTTGTTATCTTAGCACCCCATGTGTGGGATGCTTTCAAAATAGTATGCCATCTTATCTGTCAGTAATATTGGTTCAAAAAGATAATTTTATATATTGGTCGGCCATAGAAACTTTTGTTTGCAACTAAAATAGAGTGACGCAACGTGGACAAAAATGCAAAAAATGATGCAAAATGCATGTTATTGCTGTTTTTTACTTATGGATCGAAAACTATCAATTATTTGTAAATTTCATTAAAGTATAACTAAAAGTATACACCATTTCCAACAAATATCTGTTAAAAAAATTTTTTCTGCGACAATCCATTTGGACTCAAGCGCAAGTTGAAAATTGACGTATTTTTACTGTTTCCGAAAAACCATTCGAAAACACTAATCAACTAATTTGTGTGATAAAAATTGAATTTTTGACTTAAACATGAACCAATACAAACTTTTCTAATGATTTTTCTTTTGTTGGATTCGAATTTGGCCTCAGAATTGGTGTAGCACGTCACGTTTTTAATATACCTATTAGAATCTAAAATTTGGAAAAATGCGTTTTGATGCAAATTGGGGGTAATATTATTTCTCGAACGGATTTTTCTCAATTAAATGTTTGTGGAGTTATAAACTAAAACCTGCCAGAAAATACATTTTTGTACCACTTTTTGCGAATTTTTGCATGTTGCGTCAAGAAATCTCAGATTCGGATTCAGCACTCCCGAAAACATACATAAAACAAGAAAAACAATCAAAATTTCTCCACAATTTTCTCGCTAATAAGAGCTAAAATTTGAGGACGAATTGACTGGATTATTAGCATATTTTAGAATAGTGCAGTTTAAGAAAAAGGCTAAAAACTAAATACTGATTTTTCGAAAACAAATGAAGGTATTTGAGAGATTCAAAAAGAATTTCAAAGAAAAATGTCCATACTTCAGAATAGCTATTAAAATTGATTTAAAAAAAATTACCCCGAGATAATTACAGCCCCAAATTTGCATTAAGAATGCTTTTTTTTCAAAACATTACATTTGAATATTTCAAAAACTTGTCATTCTACAGCACTTACAAGACCATATTCGAGTTCAGCGAATCAAAAACCATCGCCAAAGTGTATACTGGTTCATTTTAAAGTTAAAAATTCAAATTTTGTCATACAAAGTAGTTAAAAAATGCTTTCGAGTGGATTTTCGGAAAAAGTAAAAACACGTCAATTTTCAACTAGCGCTTGAGTCCAAATGAGTTGTCACAGTAGACAATCTTTAACGGAGAATTGTTGGAAATTTTGTATACTTACAATTGTATACTCATGAAATTTACGAATAGTTTATAGTTTTCGACATATAAGTGAAAAACACAAACAAATGCATTTTTGTATAATATTCGCATGTTACGTCACGAATTTTTAGTCGATATATTCAGCATCCCCGAAAACATTGAGCATGAATAAAATCAAAACTTGTTTATCAATATCCATCAGCCAACGAAAATCCGGATTGACTTAGGTTGCAATTTAATAAATGGTAAGTGCGTAGGACTGTCATGCCGATGATGTGGGTTCGATTCCCAGCCGTGCCACCTAAAAACATTAATGTTTTATCCGAGGTACTGCCTCTTGCGAGGAACTGACAAATCCTCCAAGAGTATACTTGTCATGAAAAAGTGCTTCTCATTTACCCAGCAGGAAATTTGCTCCTCAATGAAAAATAAAGGTGCATTCCTCGTCGAAATCATCTGTCACATTCATTGAGGAGAAGCTCTGCATAGATTTCATTCATTGAAAGTCATGCAAAAGGTAAGTAGATTGCCATTCCAGATGCATCTTCTGCTTTGCTCTTGAAAAAAGGTAAAGAAAATACGAAACAAAGCAATAACCTTTTTTGACATCATAAACTCAAATGAATTCAATACTGAACGGGAGAGATAATTCCTGTACCTTTTCAGTGGTTATTGCAATCCACACAGCATTGCGTGTTTTATGCCTGCTATGCGAAAGAGAAAACAACCTTTTCTTTTCTTCCGCATCAAAAAGTTGAATGAATTCTATATAAACCGTGATACGAAGATTTCCTGCATACAAAATTATGCATCCTTTCAGTGGTTTGTTTGCTCTGATTTGTTACGGTCGTAGCTGTAGGTAGATACATATTTCTTTTTTCTGCCTGTTGAATAAGATATTTGACCTGAAACAAAAAATTCCGATGCGAAAGTAAACCTTTTTTGTTTTGGTTTTCCTCGATCGGTCACGTGAAATTTCCTTGTTCTAGAATATTCTAGAATAGATTTTGTGATCGAAGAGAAAAGACGTATATTTTTTAAGTGTTTTTCAATCAAATTGATAAACATGTTCCTATTTGATAAAATTATAACCATGACCCAGGAGACTAATCACATTCACCTAGGTAATTATATTTTATATTAGATTATTTTCTATAACTCTTAAAGTTTGTATTCCTCTATTCCTTAGCTCCAAATTGAACAAGTATGACGATGATCATCATTTATAAGAAAATTGCAGCCAAAAAGACGAGGAAGTACCTACTTTCTAAAATTATTATTAGTTATTTGGAATTACATTGTTTGTTCTGTTTATCTTCTTTATTTTATGTAGTTACTTTAAAAAACTAACTATCCACTTTTCTCTTTAATATCTTATTAGTTAATAAACTTCTTAAATACATTATATAGTTGAATTTATTTTATTGTATTCGTCATAAGTCCAGCTTAATTCCAGATGCTTCGCTTCTTTTGATGAAATCAAAGAAGAAATGCATAATGATTTCAGTCACATTTTTTCTTCGAAGAAAACATCCACTCACAGTTGACCCATTTTTCATGTATTCATTCGAGTTGAAGAAAGCATCACATAACGAGAACCATTTTTTTCTGATAAGAAAATGAAGTTATGAATTCGAAAGTGCCATGAGCATAGTGATTTCATTACAAAATATTCATGGATAGAGTGTGTAGGTACTTCCTTCCAATGACAAGCCCATGTTAAATTCATGATAGGATTCCCTAGGAAATTCATGGGTGCAGCTCCTTTTCCGTGAGGAAAAACCTACTTCTTCAGTAGTGAGTTTTTGCAAATTTCCTACTGGGTAGCCGTTCGGACTCAACAACACGCACACAGGAATGGTTGAGAGTTATAAGTCACTAGGTCCTGGTTCTCCACGAGCTGCTGCGCCACCCAATTTATTTATTTATTTATATTGAAAAAAATCGGAAATATGATAAATTTATGATGTAAGCTGTAGCGTCCCTGTAAGGAGCGTACCACAGTAAATTGAACTAGTTCTTAAACAGCATTACTTATTTCTAAGCTCACAACTCTTCTGAAAAAATCAGCTTGATACTCAAAGTTAGAGAGGAACTCAAAGGTTTGATGTTCAAGCTACATTCCTCATCGTCCAGAGTAATCAATATCGTGTGATCTATGCTATCTAAAAGTACTAGTACGTAAAGATGTTATTCCATTTCCAGAAGTTTGCCAAATACGGAAGGAATTCAGAAAGCACTTCTTTGGAGTAGAAATTCTTAATTTTGATGAAATAATCAGCATTCTGAATGGGGAAAGAGGTTGGGACCTTTAATATATTACACATCAAATGCCATCTGCTAGCAGAGCCAGTCATATTAGAACCCGCATAGTGGAGGTGAATTTTTTAAAGTTTAGCTATTAAAAATAATGTAGGTACATATTGAATTATAATGTATTTCGTGTTTTCTTATTGTGTATAAAATATTATCTGGTACCCGGCCTTGCGCCAAATCATTTTAATTCAAAATAGCTTTGTATGGCCTTTAGTCCTACAAATTGGCATTTCGTCCGGTTTACTTTTTGGAATCTTCAGTGACAAAGTGAGGGCCTTTGTCATACGTAATTTGTATTAAATTATGTTTATTTTACGTGTCAGTTAGTCAGTTATGACAAAAAGCCACTGTAAACTATATCCAACAAGATTAGAATTCCTAATCATTGAGCTGGAAGTTTTTTTTTGCCTCAAAAAAAATGTTTCCATATAAGAAGTTTTTTATGATACAAATTCTTTCTTTAAAAAAATTTAAAAAATTAAAATTTATTGAAAACAAGTTTTGTTTTGTTTTTGTGGCTTCATTTAGTCTGAGTATCAAATCTGTAAAAGCATTTTTAAGGAACAAAAAATATGGTGAAATGTACTAAAACTGAAATAGACGATAGTGAATCTCTTTTACTTTTTTAATTGTATTTTGTTTTCACTCTTTTTGAGCATATTTTTGTTGAGATTCTAGATTAACTGTTATGTTTAGACCTCTTGACATTTCTACTTCCCTTATTTTCTTTGAAAATGTATAACTTTTTCGTTTTTATGGTCTATTCTTCTGAATGGCAACCTTTTTCATTGTGCTGGGTTATTACTTTGTTTTTATTGCACGCAATAATTTTTGTTTGGTTCTTTCGAGGTATTACTACCGTTTTAACAGAGAAAATTGGTAGACAGTAAATATTACTGCAACAAATAATTTAATTAAAGTTCACGGTACCACTGTACTGACACCCATGGTACTGACATTTAGACAGTTTCTGTGACCTAACTTCTCAATGCTAATGAGAAAAATAGTTTCCAGGACAATTTTAACATATATGTATATCGTTAAAAAGAATACAAAATTTTCATAATCAACCAAAAATATGTTATAACAAGCCTAAAAAATACTACCACGGTACTGAAAAATTAATTTGTGACACACTTTCTTCGAATGTTAACATATCACTCTTAAAGTACAACAACGTTAAAAAATAAAAGGACTATTGTAATATATATACATAAATAGTGCCTCTCTTAGAAAACCACCATACGAACGTCTTGAAACTAAAACAAAATGGCGGTTCAGAGATAAATCTTATGAATTCAAAAATAAATGTAAATCCTCGGACAACATTCATTCATAATTAACTAATTCAGCGATAAGTATTTTGACTTAATTTTTGCATAATTTTGTCAAGCAAGTATTGCACTCAAACTTTTCTTAGAACAACATTTCTATTCAATGAAGTATTTCATTCGAAAAAAGTAGATTTAATCGGAAAAACAAGGAACGGACATGCCACGGTACTGACATTTCTATTACACTTTTCCAAGCCATGCCGAACAAGTAGCAAATTTGGTCTTGATATCGAATGTAGATTGAAGTAAATGGCCATCTACACAATTCAAACCAAAAATATATACAAACATTTTACATTAAATAACAAAAAAAGCACTGAACACAAAGAATCACAGTTGGGACGGAATTACCCATATAGGAACTTGTTTGATTAATACCTTCTATGGTTTCCTTACTCAAAACCACACAAAATAAGAACTCAAAATGTGGTAAAAACAATTTTAAAATCAACACCAATACAAACAAAACTGACAAATCTTAAATGAAAAGACAGAATAGTAGAAAATTGCCGCCAAATCAAAACGGAGAGATACTTTAACCAAAAAAAAAATTTTTGTTACAAGTAGTTAACAAAAGGTCTATTGAAAATAATTGAAAGAGAAGAGTAGATCGAGTTTGAAAATAGACTTAAATTTTTTTTTACCGTTATAATATGTTACATCAAAAAGTAAAAGAGCAGACCTTTTCGTGCGCTAAATTGTTGTTAACTTAATCAAAATGTTTAAGTTCAATTTAAAAGCATATGTGCTACTTTTTCTTCCGCATTTATTGTCCCATAAGCGTTAATGTTTTACTTAAGTGTTTAGGTTTCGTATCGGGAAATCAAGTTTTAATTGCTTGCACAAAAACATCAATAATTGATCTGAATAAAAATGTATGAGTTTCCTTATTGAATAACAATAACATAACAATATTAAAATAAGTCCGGCTAAGATTGTTTACATTACTTACCAAAAATACACACCACCACCAGCCAAAGAAGAACTTCCATTTTCGTCCAATTATTGTCCATGGCACAAATTAAATTTTCTGCATTTTTTTTTCTCTCAAATGAAAAGGCACTTCTTGTATTTTAACTTTACTAACTAACACAACTTTTCCTTTGAAAACATTCGGTTTCTCCACTTCATAATTCCATGAGTCTAACTTCCACTTTTAATTTGTTGTAATTTTGAACACAAAATAGCATCGTGGTCGAAACGTCTATCGACTGCTCAAAATATCCAATGAATGCCAATCCACCGCTCGATTAATAAAACGTGTGTAACAATATTACCGATACGTCGCGGCGTGCGACATCGACAATGCGACGCTACGTAGGAGTTCTTTATTCTGATCTGAAGCTATCGATATCGACCACCGAAGCCGGCAAGTCTGCAAAGAAATACAATTTCATTGTAACTATATAGAAAATTCAAAGAAATAAAACGAAAAGAAATTGCGTGTGTGTTTATTTAACGCGCTTTAGATATACCATGACGATTATAAAAAGAAGTTTCTTTTAGCGAATTTAATTTGGGGCAGTAATTTAAAGAAGCTGGGATTGATATGACATCAGTTATAAGCCTGCCAAAGGTTGTAAAAAGTAAGATGACTGATATGCGGAACAGGAACGTGTTAAATTAATTATTATTTTTTATTTACATATTTCAAGCTAAAGATAAATATATACACACAATCAGATAACACTTCCAATTATTCGGTCAAGCTTTTTTCAATATGAATAGCAGGGCCGGTGTATGGATGGTTCTGAGGGCCCTATTCAAAGAAAATTAATTTGATTTTAAAATTTAAGCAAATAAATTTAGCTGTTGAAAATCGGGTATAATATTTCAGCGCTTCTACGTTACATTAGTTACATTTATTATTTATATAAAATTTTTCTTTTATTTCATAATTACAATTTTTTATTTGAAATAGATAAATGTAAGTGATGTATGTGTAGGATTAAGTTAGATGATGTACATAGGTAGTTGACACTTTAGACGATATTCCCTAAATTTATTGCCAAATCAATTTGTACTAAAATTACTTAAACCGGCATAAAAACCGTTATACACAACAAAAAAGTTGCACGCAAAAAAGTTTTAACCCACAAGATTGAGTGGTTAAATAATTTAGTTTGGATTTTCGGGAAAATTTAAAATAAAAAAAAGTTCTATGAGGGTTACCATCACTAACCTAATCTCGGAAAAAAATGTTTGTTTTAAAAAATATTGTTGTTAATTATGACTTTAATTTTATTTAGTTTACTTTAAGATTAATAACTGGTTGTATTATAGAAAAAAAATTTCGGACTAACCACGTACAAATTACATTTTTAATTAACTAACCCGTGACCACGAACAGGGTAATCCGTTCGAAACGTCGGGTAATCAAAATATAATTAAACGAATTGTAAGTATTTATTTATTTAATATTACCTTTTGTTTTGCTTCAACACAAAAAGAGTTAAATAAAAAAAAGTATTTATTTAGATTTATTCTACACATTTGGCCATAATTGATATTTTTTAGGATCTGTAAAAAATACTTAATTAATAGTTTTGTTTTTTAGGACAAGAAACTGTTTAATATTGTTAAAAAATGTCTTTCGTCTCGAACAACTCGATAACAATCTCAATTCCGGTATAATTTTATTCTTTACACACTGAAATGGGTTGTTAAAATATTAGATTAGCAGTTTTTTCCAAGGAAAAGTGTTGCTACACAAAAAACTACAAAAATTATTTTAAAATATTTTCAACTAAAATATCTTGAGAACAAAAATAATGATATTGACTCTTGTCCAATTTTATTCTGCCACAGAATTTTGTAATAATTAATTGATAAGGTTTGTAAAAAAAATTTGTAAAATATTTTTAAAAATTTTGAAAATGATTGCATATTTGATACAGTGAGAGCCATAGTGGCCTAATAGCATTTTTCATTATTTTCAGCAGAGCAAAAATAAGGAGCAGCTTATTTTTAAACACTTTTAGTTTAAAAAAAAATTGTAGTTTTTAAATAAATGAACATAATTTTTATTTTTATTTGCAATATGATAAAAAAATAAAAGGTTTTTGATTTTGTATTAACAATTCTTCAAAATGCCGTTATAACTGATCAGATAGACCACGCTAGAACTCAAGCTTTGAATTGTCTTGTGGGTGGCTTCTAAATGCATAAGGTCGTATTAGTATGGCAGGGAGCTATCAATTCAAAAAAAAATTAATGCTGAAATGAGCCGTTGTTTTTGAAAGTTGTATAAGTCCATTTTTTCATGTTTCGAGATACAATTTTAAGGTTTTGCGTTTCAATGTGTTTACAAATATAGGCAAAAGTAAATAAATTCAGATGACGCATTTAGGGCTATATAATGTTGAATTTTGAAAAGCAACAATATTTATTAAAATTCTCCAAGAAATTTAACAGGACCTGAGCCCTAAATGGACTTATAATACAAATACAATAATAGCAAATTATAAGAAATAAAAATCAAGAAAATATAAGTCCATATTTTTATATAGGCATTGTTTAACTGAATTGTTATTAATAATATAGAATTAAGAAAAACTTAATTATGTGAATAATAACATTTATGAGGAAATTATTTAGGAAGGTACGTAATATAACAATTTAAAAAAAAAAATGGAAACTAATTTTAAGTACTATTTACTAATATACGTTAAACCTTGGTTCCAAAATAAAATCATCAGCTCGTTTTTTTATGAATCTAATTTTCAAACTGAAATTTTAGTTTTTTTTAAATTTTGATATGTAATATGTATTAATCCGCATAAAAAAATAATTGAAATCTGTAGAGGAGCTGATGAGCGAAAGTAGAAATAAACGCAATTTGATGGGTACCTATCGTTTCTGAGAGTTCTTGGTAAAATAATCTTTTACCAAAAAGTCTACCTTGCCAACTAGACTTATCAAAATCATTAGAGTCGTTTTTGAGATACTTACATATGCATATGCGTATTTTTAGAGTTTAAAAAAAAATCAATTTGCCTTCTATAGAGAACTACCAAAAACCTCAAATTCAAAATTTAAATTTCGCTTCAGTAATCTAAGCTGTAGCTTGACATTCAGAGAGACAGACATATAAAATTGCGGTATCCACTTTTTTGTGTGTTTGTATTATGAACTAATGTCAAGTTTGATTTTTTTGCATGAATCGAATGCTTGCCTTCCTATACGAACAATATTTCATATACATAAAGAGAATAAAGCAATACTTTTGTTGTTTCGTTACACTCATCTCAGATTCCGCGATATGGGATCCGCGGAGCTTACCTAGGGAGGGGTGAAAGCCAATTTCGGCTAACACGATTATCCCCGAAGTTGCATTCATATTTTTTTTTCGATGCACTGTTACTCACAAAGGCCCCAGTTGTGGACTGCAAGACTTTGATTTTTTTAATAGCCTTTAATGAAGCTTTCGACGCCTATACTTCTTTTTTTGCTATCGTTCACACCCAAAATCTGCTGTGGGCTCTTATAGCCTATTGAATAGACGGGAAAATGAGGGGTATAAAGGAACAATTACGTGCAAGGGTTTTTATTATTGAATATGTTTGTTTGGCCCATAAGCATGCTTAAAACCAAAAATGCTACTAAATTCACCCGTGCGTTTCTGAGAGAATGGTCACACTGGCCACTTTTCAGTATTTTTCGTATAACTCGAAAACTAAGCGGAATTTGACAATTTTACATATAATACTTTTTGTTCAAAATTAAATTTTCTATTGGAATGGATAGTTCAAAAAATTTTACGAAAAAATTTAAGCAGGAAAAGTTAACAAAAACCAACTTAAAAAAAATCAAAAAATCAAGGATATCTAAATTTTTCTCTAAATTGCGCATAACTTTTTTTGAAGCAAAGATAGGGTCAATACATGCAGAGAAAAAATAAAGTAGAGACTTAAAGCCTTAATATGGCATGTTCAAAAATTAATATTTGTTCAAAATTGACAGAGATATTCCCGTTCAAACCTTATCATTTCTTATAATTTTTCGCAGTTTTGGCCCGAAAGTCCCTTTTTCGGTACAATATGGCAAATTTCACTTTCGTAAAAATGTTCGAAATAAAAATTTCGATATAATATGACATTAGAACTATAGAGAATTTATAAAAAGGATAAAAGTTCGCAATTGCGTTTTTCGGCTGTTTTTAATGCTTTCAGACCTACAGATCGAACGGCTGGTCCGATTAACATAAGATTTGATACAAGTTGCTAGGAACGTTAGCTTTGTCATAAAGTACCAAAAAATAGGCTTTCGGGCAAAAACTGTGAAAAATTATAAGAATTGGTAAAGTTTGAATGGATATATCTCTGTCAATTTTCAAATAATATGGCCTTTTTAACATGTCATATTAAAGCCCTTAAACTCCAGTTTACTTTGTTTATGCATGTCTTGAGCGTATCCTTGCTCCGAAAAAAGTTATGCGCAATTTAGAAAAATAATTAAAAAAAAAAATTAAAAATCTTTGATTTTTCGATTTTTTTTATGTTGGTTTTTGTTTACTTTTGCTACTTAAATTTTTTTAAGAAATTTTCCAAACTATTTATTTCGGTAGAAAATTTAATTTTGAACAAAAAGTATAATATGTAAAATTTTCAAATTCGGCTTAGTTTTCGAGTTATATCAAAAATACTGAAAAGTGGCCAGTGTGACCATTCTCTCAGAAACGCATGGGTGAATTAAGTAGCATTTTTGGTTTTAAGTATGCTTATGGGCCAAACAAACATATTCAATAATAAAAATCCTTGCACGTAATTGTTCCTTTTTAAAAGGTCTATTCAATAGGCTATTAGTCTATATACAAAAAAGGATACAATTGCTTAATTGAATTCGCCATTTATTCATTTTTTTTCCAAAAATGGACTTATTCCTCTTAAAAAAAAAAAACGGCTCATATATTTAATTAGCGATACCTATTCTAAAAAAAAGTTACCCTCACTGGTAACTTTCCTGGAAAGAGACCTGATGCTCTTTCCAGGAAAGTTACCAGTGAGGGTTGCATCCAGTTTTTTTTTCCAGCTCCAAAATCACGTTTCCGTTCCGTCCTTCTTCTGCAAACAGGATACTAGTTTAATTAATTCTTCTGGAACAACTAGAGGAGTATTTGTAACTAGAACAAGTTTAACTTACTCCAACCAATCGGTGAAAACTCGGTTTCGGGTGGGGATACATTATCTGGGCCTAACACCAGCCAGTACTGAACAAGAATATCTGGTACTGCGCAGTAATATATTAATAATTAATCGACCGTTATTATATTTTCTAGACACTATTTCTTAATATGTTTTTTGACATTTAACTCTTGCTTATTGTCACTAGGTAGGTGAAAATATTAAATCTTAACAATCGTATTTATTAGCTTTTCTTAGAACACGCTGGGGCAGTTGTCCAGCTAGTCAATGCCAAAATAGTTTAGCCAACTTTATAAACGCATTCCAACGATTGCCCAAATGTGACCTTAGTTATTATTAATTTTTGAATGAATTAATGAATTTTAGTACACTAGTTTTTCATTCATTTCAAAACTAGAAAATTAGAAAACGAGAAATATTTCGATTTGGACAGCAAATTTGAGTGGCTAAGTTAGCCAATCGGTGCTAAATGTTTGGAGTCGGTCAAATATCTTAAGTTAACATTGCTTTGAATGGGTTTATAATAATCATTGTAAGAATTTTACGGGATACAAGCAATTATCATATCTATTGTTTCTTCATACTGATAATTTTGTCACAAATAAAAACACCGCTTCCACCCCAAGGGCGTATCCAGGATTTCGATCAGGGGGGGGGGGGAGGATGGTCGTTATATGGGTTTTTAGAGTTTTAATATTTGGATGGGCCTAAATCAGCTTTCCAAAATGCTACAAAACATTACTGTAAGTGTTGCCGTTGGTTTTATTAATTTAAAAATTTTATGCAATTATTTTATTAAATTGCCCCACCTACATACTCTGAATTTTTGGAGGATTTTACGCGAATTCCTAGTATGCAAAAAAAAGGAACGGCTATCTGAAATCTGAAAAAAATTAGGGATTTTTTCTTCATTTAGATCCAATTTAGGTCCATCTGAGATAACTTTTTTTAATGACTACCCTAACCTACATACATTTCTGGCATTTGGAGACATATATATATGTACTAGCCAATAATTTACTTTCTAAGGCACTTTGCCAGATCTTCAAGTGCTAGTATGGTGGTAACACCTTTTTTTCTTTAATAAAAAGCAGATACGTGCATTTTTCTTAAAAACAGCAAGGTTCTTTTAACAAACGACATTTTTCTCAAGCATTTTTAACTTATTATTTTGTATAAATAAAATAATAGGTAAATAATTTGTCAAAACTGGCCTGACTCAAAGCAGCCAAAAATGTAGATACATTTTTTCTTCTCAGCACTGCGGTATTAGAACAGAAATCCAGTTTTAAGGTGCCAAATTAAGCATTTTACTTTCTTAGAAAAAAAAATTGCTGCGAATTCAGTTTCTAATATGTATGTAGATATTTTGTTGCAAAAAAGACACTAATAAAATAAAAATTCAACATCTCGAATAATTTACTAGAGCTAAGGGTTTGTTATTCATCAGCAAAAAATAAGTGAAAGATATTTTGATTTGTCAGGAAGGGCAAGTGCCCCCCTGCCCCCCTTCCATACGCCCATGTTCCACCCGTAAATTTTTAATTTTTGAAAAAAGTTTTTAACGAAAGTTCTTGGAAATAGCTACGAGTATTAACCTTAAAATTTTTTGGTAGCCACTTTTTACCTTAAACCATAATCATGGAAGTTTTAGGGATGAAATCTTAGTGACCTGTGGATACCCCTATAAATAAATAAATTGGGTGGCGCAACAGCTCGTGGAGAACCAGGGCCTAGTGACTTACAACTCTCAACCATTCCTGTGTGCGTGTTGTTGGCAGGAATGGAGGGGACCTACAGTTTTTGGCCGAGTCCGAACGGCTAAATGAGCAGCACTTATTCACGACAAGTATACTCTTGGAGGATTTGTCAATTCCTCGCAAGAGGCAGTACCTCGGATAAAACATTTCTGTTTTTAGGTGGCACAGCTGGGAATCGAACCCACACCTTCGGCATGACAGTCCTACGCACTAACCATTATGCCACGAGGTACTACGCGGATACCCCTATACCTACAGTTAAAATTCCAATAGACTTTTACTGGTTATTTTTGTATTTAAAAATAAACCATTACTTATAATTATTTTTTGTAAAAAAACATGACATCAAATTTTCTTAAAATATTGTTAGTTAAAAGCATTTACAAAAACTGAATCATGATTTGTTTGTTCCTTTTGAAAATTAAAACTTTTTTCAAATGCGTTCTTACTAAAAATATTTAATAATTTTATTTAAAGCTTTAAAACCTTTCAGACAAAAAAATAAGAAGTTATATTTATCTGTGAGGCAGCAAAGCATCTTTCCCGATAGCAAAAGGTGATTTTGAATTTGTGTAGACAAATATAACGCCACGCGATCTGTAATATAATAGAAATAAAAATAAAAATATTAAATTAAATTAACTAAATATTGATAACTTAAGTAGCTAAGTATCGTTAACATCGAAAATTTTCGATCGATTTCGTCTAGTTTCGGTGAATAATTCATAATTAAACCCTTTCTCGTTTTTTTTTGGGAAAAGTACCTTTTTGTTTTTTTTTTTATTAATTTCTCAAATTCTAAGAAAGATTTTTACATTTGGTTTCGGTTCTTGACTAAAAATCTGTGGTGTTTGGTAGAAACATGATAACTCAATTTTAAAATTTTGAAGAAAATCGGTAAACTCGGTTAAACTCTAGCTCGATAAAAAGTGGAGGTAAAGACGCAAATTTAAAAATGGAGTTATTATGTTTCCACCAAACACCACAGAAATGTATAAGGGCATTGAATATCGAATACCAAAATAGCACTTAATAACATAAAATTTTGAAAATACATATTAACTTAAAACTCACAGAAAATATCCTCCTGCGTCAGAGGGGGAAGATAAAACTTTCCCCATACAATTTTGCTATCAGAATACGCCCAAGAATCATACCCTAAGATACTTTTGACGAATTAAGGGACACCCTGTCTAGTTTGGACCCAGACAAGAAAAAATCGTAAAAGGAGACTTTTCCCCCCATTCAAGTGGTAGGGGTAATTTTCTTAAAAGTTGATTTTAGTATTCAATTATTTTAATCGTTTTTAATAATCAAAAACCGTTTGCTGAAATGTGATGTAGTTTTTGAAAAAAACAATAGCTAAGTAACTTTAATATTTTAAGGATGGAAATTGGTTGTTTTGAGGAATAAACAACAAATCAAATCTAGTCCTGGGTTTCAAATTACAGGATAAACTGTGTTTGAAATGACGTTAATATTTAAAGAAACTTTTTATTACTTTGATTTTTAGGCAAAACGCGTAAGGAGCTTGTTAAAAAAAAAACAGGGTGTCCGCCGGGAAAGTATACTACTTTCTTTTGCTGCCATTTTGGTAAACATTAGTTTTGACAGTTCATATTTGGCAAAAATATTCGATAAACCAACATGTTTTAATCGTTAAAACATTTTATCAAAATCAATCATCGATTACTGTGGCGATGAGAAAATTTCGTGAAATTTTTGAGAGAAACAACGAGGCACATTTTCATTTGAATGGATATGTGAATAAACAGAATAGTCGGTTCTGGGCAATGGAAAAACCCTCAAATTATTCATCAGTCACCTTTGCATCTATTAAAAGTTACAGTCTGGTGTGCAATTTGGTCAGGAGGAATCATTGGACCTTACTTCTTTGAAAATGAAATAGGCGTAACGGTAACTGTGAATGGGGATTGATTGAAAACTTTTTAACGCCACAACTGCATGCTTTGATGGGCTTGATAAACATGCGGTATCAACAAGACGGTGCCACATCGCATACAGCCAGGATAACAATGGAATTACTGCGAGACCTCTTCCCACAACAAGTTATTTCAAGAAATGGTGATGTTGATTGGCCTCCACGGTCGCCTGATTTGACTGCTCCAGACTTCTTTTTGTGGGGATTTCTGAAAAGCAAGGTTCATACAAACAAACCAGAAACGCTGGAGCAACTCCCACAAAATATTCGTTAAAAAAAAACCGTTTTTTACTTAGAATTTTGAATTTTTCATGATCCGAGGAGCTTATCTAGGGAGGGGTGAAAACCAATTTTAGCTAACACGATTATCCACTGTTTTTCGCAAAGGCCCCAGTTGTGGACTGCAAGACTTTGATTTTTTGAATAGCCTTTAATGAAGCTTTCAACGCCTATACTTCTTTTTTTGCTATCACTCACACCCAAAATCTGCTGTGGGCTCTCGGTCTAAAATAAATAGCGTGGTTTCAACTTGTTTCTATCATTTATTTTTTTTTTTTCAGGTACATATATGTATAAGCTTATGATGTAGTTTTAAGATCAACCTGTGAGAATTATCGGTAATCTCTTCTGTCGTAACCGCAAAAGGTTTTTCAAAAAGGCTCAAGAAAATATTTCTTACTCATCTTAAAAAGCTACCATTTTATATCTTGTTATTTCCCGAGCGTATGCAAAATAAATGGGAGCTTTAAGTTGGCCTCGAAAGTTGGCACTTTGTAATAATCCCAAACACCAGCTAATGTACTTATGACACTACCAAATGGATTTTTTTTTAAGGTATTGGAATTTTTTGGGACTTCAATTACCTTTATAGCATACCGAGGTAAATATGTAGATATTTGTTTCACTAACTTACAATATGATGATAAATTAAACAAGCGTTGTATAGCGGTTTTTCGGATACACTTGTTTACATTTTAAAAAAACAGGTACATATAAAAAATAACAAAAATAAACAAAACGGGTGCACATTTATCTTCCCACTTCACATTTCACCGGCAACATATACAGTACAGAACATTATTGATTTTTCTAGAAAGTCCACTACCACTTGTGTTTATTTATCTTATCGCATCACTCAACTTTTCTCGTTAAACTTTTAAATCCTTATCAGTTTTTCGTTGGGATTAATTTTTTTTTATTATTTTGTCAATGAAAAAAGAAACATTTAAACTTACTCATTTGAACAGTGTTCACCCATAAGAGCTATATCTGTATTAATAATACTAGAACTATTGCCACACCAACCGAATATGTACTGAAAGTAGCTAGAGCATCGTACACCCCAAAACCCGCCTGGGCTTTTTATTGATTCCGTAAAGTAAACCGGTGCCATTGTATGGCTACATAGTGGGATATCTGTGAAATGGAATTAAAGAGCAAAACAAAAAAAAAACATTAATATTATGTCATCGAACATTTTTAAATAAAAAAAAAGTTCACATCCAAAAATGAATATAAATACTTTTGCTTCCATTGCAAGCAGGTTGCATCTGACCCCCATTCATATAGAAATCCACGTGTCCACAAGATTCAATTTTGCCATAAATACCCGCGTTGGTGTGAATAACATCAACAAACTCAGCATCAGTTCGATCGAGTTTAAATTGAATTTGAGAACTTCCAAAGAAAGGTAGCGCTGGGTCAAGTCCTACAAAACAAAGATTTTGTTTTGCAATTAAACAAAAAAAAATATTACATTTTGGATTTTAAAATACCTGTTATTCGTTTGACTTTTTTTCCAATTAATCTCTCTAAGGAATTACTTGCAAAACCTGCAACATGTGCTCCTAAACTAAATCCAATTACATGCAGCTTTGTTGGATCGAACTCTGTATTGTCGGCAGCAAGTTGCATAAGAAATGCAGCAATACATTCACCAGCTTGTATGGTATTAACAGCAGCAGAAGGGTAGCATGGTACTGCTGCTAAAGTGCCCCAATCAACAGTGATGACGTTGGTGGAGTCGGATTTTAAATATTCTAAAAGAAAAATTTGTTCCTTTAATAGCTGAGAATCAACAAGAACGAACATTTTCAATTTAAGAATTTGTAATTCCTGGGGTTTTGATTTGTAAAATTGTTTAATTCCATTTCAATTCGATAAGATATGTTTCATTTCTTAAAATTTACCAAGATGTATTGCCTTTGTTTGTTGATATTCAAGTCCTCCTCCGTATCCATGTATAACCAATTTATACTGATTGCCTGGATTAACCCACGGTGGTAGAAGTGATCGTGAACTATTTATTAAATAAGGTTCATTCTGAGGATGATCACTGCTTGAAACGTAAAACTTGACAAATTCACTTTCGCACACTTCCCAATATTGAACAACACATGAACCAACAGTTAAATTTAATCCAGCAAATACATTGGATGCACTCAATAAAATAATAACGATCCCAAATAGAACATTTTTAAGAATTAATTTCATTATTTGTTTTGTATAAATTTGATTGTGTTTAAATATTGTTTTTTTTATTTTTTTTATTTGCCTCCATAAATGAGGGATCAAAACAAATCCACTGGTTATCAACACCTAACTCAACACAAACAACACAGTAGCAGCAAAAGTAAAATAAAAACACTTCAACTTATCTTTGAAGTCCAATGTGACTGAATATTTTGGAACCTATTTTGAATTTAAATTTGTATTAATGGAGAAAATGTGAAGTCTCAATTGATTTTTGTTTTGTTTTGTTTTTTCGAACAATGTACACTTACGTATTGAGCATAAACACCCTCACTTGGATGATGTGGGTAATACCTTTTAACGGACACAATGAGCACCAAGCTCTGACGCCACGGTTCTATTTTACTTCAATTACAATATTTAATTTTCTTAGTACGTGATGAGTTTACTAAAAAATAATAACAAAAGAAAGACTTTCTCTTGTCTTAAGCAAATCATTATTTTTCTGAAATGGTGGTAAATATACATAGCTATTTGGAGGTGTTAAAGAAATATTAATACATTAAGGTAATAGTGACAAACATTAATGAATACATATTCATTAGTTTATGACAAATTGACAACATGTAATTTTAAATGTTTTCTTATTGCAGTAGTTATTTTCCAAATTCATGTACAAGTATGGTGACCATCTGGTAGTACCTCGTGGCTTGATGGTTAGTGCGTAGGACTGTCATGCCGAAGGTGTGGGTTCGATTCCCAGCCGTGCCACCTAAAAACAGAAATGTTTTATTCGAGGTACTGCCTCTTGCGAGGAACTGACAAATCCTCCAAGAGTATACTTGTCATGAAAAAGTGCTTCTCATTTAGCCGTTCGGACTCGGCAAAAAACTGTAGGTCCCCTCCATTCCTGCCAACAAACACGCACACAGGAATGTTTGCGAGTTGTAAGTCACTAGGCCCTGGTTCTTCATGAGCTGTTGCGCCACCCAATTTATTATTTATATTTTTATGGTGACCATCTGCCCCTGATTTTAGAAATTTTTCAATGTACTAATGAGTAATGGGACGGTTTAAGAAGTTGGTTATAAATAGAATAACCAAAAATATTTTTTAAAGCAACACTATTGAAGCGAGACTTTTATAGTAATCCGTTTCATGAAACAAATTTTTTTAGGGCATATTTTTGCATATTTTATCGAAAATGCGTATTTTATTTAAAGGTACTTGATTTGAATTTTTTGCATATTTAAAATAAAAATGAATATTTTCAGAATAATTGATTTGCATTTTTAAAGTAATTAAAGAAAATCAAATTTGTAATTAAATAACATGCACGACTGGGTAGCACGTACTTGCTCTTATGTTCAAGAGGCTGAGGGTTGAAGAAAATTATATATAAAGACATGGAAAGTATGAAAAATAAAATGCACGATTGGGTCGCACCTACTAGCTCTTATGTTTAAGAAAATTGAGAGAAAAATGTAGAGAAGCATGAAATACGACATTTAAATTGGCTAAACCAACTCTTTTGACAGTTTGAGGTGAAAAAAAATGCCATCTTAATTCTTGATTGAATATGATTGTATGGGAAAAAAAATTAAAATCGTTGGAGCGGTTCTTAAAGAACAAATTTTGGTATGCAAATCTGAAGTATATATATTATATATATATATATATATATATATAAAACTTGAAAAAAAAATTGTCAACCCGTTTTTTGAGATATCGAATTTTCAAAAAAAATTTGAAACATTTTTTTAAAATCCAAAAACTTTTTTCTTGAAAGTTTTGATATGCAATATTATTTAATATTATCCGAACTGTTTATATAAAAAAATTCATCTAAATCCATTTGCCCGATAACGAGAAAATTCAAAATAAGAAAATACGTTCTATGACAGGTACTATTAATAGTTTCGAAGTGTTAAATTTTATAATTTTTGGTAGTAGATCGTAATAATTTTAGTATATGAAAAAAGTTTAATCAAAATCGTAGGAGTCGTTTTTAAGCAAAAAATATTTTCCTTTGCGGTTTTTTAACTTTTGTATAGAAGGAACCGTTATTTTTTCATAAATGTACATTTTTTTCTAAAGATATTTTATAGAGTACTAAAAAACTCTTAAGTATGGAGTTTCAAAAAAATAGATCATGTCGTTTTCGAAATACATAATTTATTTTCCAAAAAAAAATTTGAAACATTTTTTAAAAAACCCAAAAAATATTTTTTCTAAAATTTTTGTACACACATTTATTTATATTTTTTGGAAACTTCTGCATAAAAAAAATAATTAAAATCGGTTGCACCGTTTTGAAGAAAATCAAAAATTAAAAAAATGGTTCTTTGGGAGGTACCATTAATAACCATTTATAAAAAATGGTTTTCCACCCAAAGGAAGCCTCTACTAAAATTAATTTATTGAATTTTGTATAAAAAAGTTGTCGAGCCGTTTTTGAGAAAAAAACAATTATGTAAAATTGCTAAAAAAAATTGTATGGCAGGTACCGTTATTTTTGGTCCAAAAAAAAATGAAAAAACTGTGTGGGCATAGTCACGAAAAATTACTATGTACCAAGTTTGAAGAAAATCGAACGAACCGTTTAGGCTGTAAACGAACAGACAGACAGACAGAATTGTGCCACCCACTTTTTTGGTCATCGTAATATCATGTTTGATTGTTTGGCAGGTACCGTTATTTTTTGTTCTAAAAAAATGAAAAAAAAAAAACGTGTGGGCAGAATCAATAAATACCACTATGTACCCAGTTTTGGGAAAATCGTTTAGGCGTTTGGGCTGTAGCCGAACAGACAGAAAAATTGACTTTTAATTCAAAAAATAAACTAAAAATCAAGGAAGCACAAAAAATAATATGCTATAGTTTTTTTGAAAGCTAATGCTACATTCTTATATTTGTTTTTTAAATCAATTTGTTTTAGGCCCATTTGCTGATACGAAACTTAAATATTTAAGCAGCACATAAGGGCTTATGTGACAGTTTACGCAGAGGGAAAAGAAGAACATATGTACCTAAGTTTTTATGTAGAACATAAATGCTTGAGTATCGTATCAGCAAACGGGTCTAAGTGAATGATTTTTAAGAAAATAAACACTTCCAAGCATTTAAGTCTTGAAAACAAAAACGTTGAATTTTGAAAACTGTTTTTGCTGTTTTTGTGTTCAATATCCAATGTCCTTATCAATTCCAAGTTAAGTACCAAAAATCAAACGTAAAAATATTACTTAGTTTTGAAAAAAAAAGTTCATAATTATTTCGAGTTTTTTTTTTTTTTTTAACCTACCTTTGGTTCTTTTATAATTTCTCAAAAACTAACAAAGATTTTTACATTACATTTTCTGTAATTCACTAAATTTTAATAAGGGCATTACATATCAAACACAAAAATAGACTATTATTCCAAATTTTGAAAAATATCAACTTAAAAATAATCACAATTTTTTTCTAAAATTTTTGGCTTTCAAATCTAATTTCTCAAAAACTATTCATTTACACAATTCTTTCAAAAAAGCTTTATATTTGGCGTTTTTCTTTTTTGGCTCTGAACAAAGCTCTGAGCGGAGGCTGGGCGATCAGAGCAGATTATCAGATTCCTCAGATTTAATTATGAAACACTCTTGAGCACTGAACTGTCATTTCATAGGTGTTTTTGGTAACGTGAAATTTCTTTCAATTTTGTTTACAATTTGCTATTAAAACACAAAAGAAAAAACAAATAATAATATTTATTCCTAAATAAACACAAAAACTAAAACATAAAATTATTTGTTTACCTGAATTTGACGGGAAACTGTCCGGGGAATCCATTTTAATTATTTTTTTTTTCTGTCAAATCACTAAAAAAAAAGTGAAGCTTACTTTCCTCAGCGTTTCGCTCGATTCGTTCGGTCATTTAACCCTAAGATAATTGAGCAAGCTCTGAGCTAGCTCCGATGGAAAAAAGAAACACACTTTTAATGCTCTGATATGTCGCCAATTGTATGTGCTTTTGTTGATTTTTAATATTTTTTGTTTGCATTTAAAGTCGAATTTTTCAGCAATGACTCCCCTGTCTCAGGAGGTGAGATAGATATTCCCTCAACACGATTTTTAAGAATATACCCTAGAATCACGCCTTAAAATACGTATTCGTTAACGTTTTTATCGAAATCGGATGCTCCTTTGTTTTGTATAGAATTTCATAAGCTATTATATTAACTTGCTATCTTTTTGAAAAATTAAAAGTTTTTGAGGTATTTACAAAAAAACTTAACATTGGACCTTGTGAATAAAAAGAAATAAAAGCTTTTTATGGATGGTTTGCGACTAAAATTTCATGACACAACATAGAAATAAAATACATGACTGGGTCGCACGTACTTGCTCTTATGTTCTGAGGGTTTAAGAGAATTGTATAGAAATACATATGGACATTATGAGAGAAAAATGTTTAAAAGTATTAAATACGATATTTTAATTAGCTAAAAGGCGATTCCGCTAGAGATGATTTTCGACATCAATTTCTTAATAACAAATTTTTAACTTTTTTTGATAACCATGTGAAGAAGAAGGACTTTATTTATTAACAAAAACAAAATTAAACCTAATTTAAAAAAATATATATATATTTTGTTTGCGCTTGGTGGCATTGTCATATACAAGAGTCGGTACGAACTGCAATTATCATAAAATGTTGCACCCGCGATTTCTTTAACAATAATGAAAAATTCGTTCCTCATTTTTGTTTTTTTTATTATCTTGATTTCTAAAGATGATTGACTCTACGTCGTTCAATATAATGTAAGAACAATATAGAAAATGTTTCAGCAGAATTTAGTTTTTTTGTACTATGATTTAGGATGGTGAGGCAAACTCGTTGCACCCGCGATCGCACCTTTTTCTGACGATTAATTTATTTTATTTAAGTTATAAAAATGAGTCCAAAGTGAATAGGTGCAAATGAATACTTTCAAGTAATAATTTCATTTAAATAATTATTTTATTTTATTAAAAATGAACTTAAAATGAGTCTATGTTGCGCCCGCGATAATGGAATTGCCCTTAAAAAACTCTTTTCATAGTTTGAGGTGAAAAAAGAACGCCATCTAAATTCTTGATTGAATATTTGTATGGAAAAAATAAAATTTAAAATCGTTGGAGCGGTTTAAAAAAAAATTATTTTTATATATCAAATTCTGAGAATATTTTTAAGGAAAAATTTTAGTATGCAAATCTTAAGTTATTATGCTTATGGATATGTATAGGGATAAGCAGAACAGGACTTCTTTCGAAAAAAAAACCTTCATCGGATATTAGATCAAGAGAGCGAGGGAAAATTGAGGAGAAGATGAGCTCTACAAAAATGTGGATGTGGCCCAAAAAGTCAAAACACACTGACTACTACATTGATACTCTTCTACATTAAGCAAATGGACAACAATGTGCCAATCAAGAGAGTTTTCAAAGTCCAGTCCCCATGATTCAAATTGACAAGGAAGACCGAATCTCCAGTTAAAAGGCCAATCTATTGAGATCACGCTTGGTCGGAACGACTAAAAGCATTGTGCCCCTGGGATTAAGAAATATAGAAAGTTGCCGCGTCCCTACATGATTCCAGAGCACGTCAAATGAATGAATTTGTGTCATTGAATCTTCCTTTTCAAATAAGTTTAAACAAGAAGCTTCGTATTTAGTCAATTGTTTATGAAATTAAGTTAAAATGAATTAAAATGTTAATCTATGAATGTTTTATGGATATTTATAAAATTTCCTTTAATGCTCTCGCGTCCTTTATCACAAATAAAAATTCTGTCTTCTTTTCACTCTTAAGAAACTTTTTTGTAGTAGCTCAACAACTCCAAATAATCAGGGCTTGAAACTTATTTTTTTAACATCAACACCATTTTTACACAGCAATTTAACACAAAACTTTATTCTATCTTCTTTTAAAGTTGAACACTTTGACAACACTTTAAAAACTAAACTCTTATACCTACTACTTATTAAATAAAATGCACGACTGGGTCGCACGTTCTTGCTCTTATGTTCAAGACACTACAGATTTAAGAAAATTGTATATAAAAACATGGGAATTATGAGAGAAAAATGTAGAGTAACATGAAATACGACATTTAAATTGGCTAAAACAGCTCTATTGAAAGTTTGAGGTGAAAAAAAAGAATGCCATCTTAATTCTTGATTGAATACGATTGTATGGAAAAAAAAACTTAAAATCGTTGAAGCCGTTTTTTGAAAATTTAATTTTTTATATACAAAATTCTAAAAACATTTTTCAGAACAAATTTTGGTATGCAAATCTGAAGTATATATTTATGTGTATATAAAAACAAAATTTGAAAAAAATACCGAATTTTCAAAAAAAAAATTAAACTTTTTTTAAAAATCCAAAAACTATTTTTTTGAAAATTTTGATATGCAATATTATTTAATTTTATCTGAAATTTGTATATAAAAAAAATAATCTAAATCCGTTTAGTGGATAACGAGAAAGTTCAAAATAAAAAAATATGTTCTATGACAGGTACAATTAATAGTTGCTAAGTGTAAAATTTTATAATTTTGGGTAGTAGATCGTACTAATTTTAGTATATGAAAAAATTTTAATCAAAATCGTAGGAGTCGTTTTTGAGAAAAAAAAAATATTTTCCTTGGCGGTTTTTTAACTTTTGTATGGAAGGTACCGTTATTTTTTTTCATAAATGTAAAATTTTTTCTAAAAATATTTTCAAGAGTACTAAGAAACTCTTAAGTATCGAGTTTCAAAAAACTCGATCATGTCGTTTTCAAAATATTTGATTTTCCAAAAAATAATTTTAAACATGTTTTAAAAATCCAAAAAATAATTTTTCAAAAATTTTGGTACAAAAAACTATTTATATTTTTTGGAAGCTTCTGTATAAAAAAATTGAAATCGGTCGTACCGTTTTGAAGAAAATCAAAGATTAAAAAAAAGGTTCTTTGGGAGGTACCATTTATAACTATTTTTGAAAAATGGTTTTCCACCTAAAAGAAGCCTTTACTAAAATAAATTTATTGATTTTTTTTTAAGAAAAGCTGTCAAGCCGTTTTTGAGAAACAAGCGATTATGTAAAATTGATAGAAAAACTTTTTGGTTCTAAAAAAAAGAAAATGTCGGCAGAATCACCAAAAACCATTATGTAGCAAGTTTGAAGAAAATCGATCGAGCCGTTTAGACTGTAGACGAACAGACAGACAGACAGACAGAATTGTGCCACCCACTTTCTCTATCATCGTAATATCATGTTTGATTGTTATCTCAACATTTTTTTTGCACAAATCCAAAACTTGCCTTATAGTAGCTATAATCGCAAGTAAAAATCCTGAAGTTATTACCAATTAGATAAAGTGTAAGGATCTTGCTTCGAAAAAAAATAAACTACTATAACCATTCAAACAATAATAATATGTATATTTCTCAAAAAAAAAATCAACTTGAAAATAATCCTACTTATAAATGTGAAAGTGAGTTTGTTTGTTTGTTTGTGACGCTTTCACGCCTAAGCCGCTGAATCAATTATGACGAATTTGGATATAGAGATAGATGGGACTCTGGAAGCGTCAATAGGATACTTTTCTTTACCATATGAGACAAAAAAAGAAAAAAATATTTGGTACCAAAACAACTTAATTTTATATAGAAACAAAAATAAATCAATAAAGTTTGAAAAAAAATTTAATCAATTTTGATATTTCGTCTCAGAGATAGTTTATTTTTTCGCAAACGATGTTTAAAATTAAAGAAGATCTCATCGCAAGCCGGGCGGTAAAATTTGCTTGATTAAAATGACGTGCATTCATGCCGAATTAAGGAGGCTGCCTTGAGAGCTGATGAGACACTTTCTCAAAGAAAGCATGGGAAAAGTCCCATGGCTATCTACAAATATGTAACATATTCGCGTGTGTCCAGTGGCCAGAATTTGTATATTTACGCCAAATGGAGCAGCATCCTCACTATAGAGTAAGAGCCGGAAGAAAATTCTGTGGTTGAATAGCACTTTTCAGTACAACCACTTCAATTCATTTATATAAAATGAGAATTGTGCTCTGGAAATTTTCCTTAGTCCACAAACTTTAATTTTATGATCTGAGAAAAAGAACTCAAGATATGACCCTCTAAAGCAAAGCTTATCGGCCTTATTTTTTATTTGATTTTTTTAAATTTCAAAATGTTTCTGGATATGGTGCACTAAAAAAGGTTTGTATATCAAGTTCATTGAATCAGAGGAAAATGACAGAGGATCATTTCCTGTTCTTTGAAAATGAATTGATGTGGTTGTAACCCTGTGACAAAAATTGGAAAACAGCTACATATTTTCAACACCCCGTCCTCAACACGGGTGTCGAAAAAATCTTTCCAGACTTTTGAATTCAATATTAAGATGCATGCACCTACAGATTCTCAAACTCATATCTTGGTTATGCGTTCACCCAAAAAAATTTCTGCCAGCTATTGAACTTATAGCCGGATATTCAGTTCGCAGCGAGAGAGAATCTATGACTCTGCAGTAAATATTTTTTATTTTATAATAATTTTATATCCATCTGTATTAAAAAATAACCTGAAATAAATAAATTAATAATTTGTTCGTTAATGATTTCTGCATATTGACAAAATAACAATAAGTGCGAGCGAAGCCGCGGGTAAAGGCTAGTATCAAATAAATTAAAAGGTTGAATTGCGATCAATCATACCAGAATGTATTTGACCAAATAACCCATTTCCAAGTCTGAGATAAGTACCTTTACTGGAGCCTATACGAAAATAAATCAAATTCAATTTCAATTTGCAATGACAATCACGTCGATAAAACATGAATTGCATATTAAATTAACTTCAAACTTCTTTTGAGTTTATGTAGATTAAAAATAAATACAGTTGTTTTTAATATTTAGGTCATCAAGCAATAACTATAGGCAAAGAAAAAACAGGAACAGTTGAAATTGATTGTGTCTTGGTTATGGAGATCTTATTGAATAATTTTGGTTTATTGGGTGACCTTGATACTTCTTTTTATTTATTACATAGGAGTGTTCATTACACATTAGGACACATTAGGGATTTCACTAAACAATTTCTGAATAAATTAATTTTTAAATCGCTTGTCTATTAATCTGCATATATCTATAAAAAACCGAAGTTTTTTTATAATCTTTAAAAATAAGATTTTTTCAATTTTTGTCTTTTCCTAAGCCAAAAATCTGAAAAAGAAATGTTAATAATCCCGTGTACGAGTATTAACATTTCTCATAAAGATTTTTGATGGCCTATCTACACTTAATTCTTTCAGGATTCCAAAAAATGGTGTACTAAAAGGAAATATTCAAAAATTATTAGTAGCTTTTTTGTGCTTTAATGTATTCCATTTAAGGAATGCGCATTTTTTAACAAGTCTGATGGTAAAGTATTTGTTAATGGGTTCATTTTTAAATTTAGTGTAATAAACTCATATAAATATGTATTTATTGCAATTATTTGAGACACATTTAAGAAATAATATTAACGCTTCGATTTCAAATTAAATTGTGAAGGTTAAGTTAATCCGTTTTTTTTTTATAATAAACTTAAAAAAATAATTTAAAAATGCAAATGTTTCACTAAAATAACTAAAATAATCCCTTTAACAACTACTGGCTTACTTAAATTACTTATTATTAATTTATAAATGATGTCCTCAAAATATTATTTAACAAATTTTTCCATGAAAATTTAAATTTAATGTTTTTTTTTTATTAAATTCACTTAATATTATCAAGTCTTATATTGAAATAGAATTATTATCTAAAATACTTAAACTAATCGTCTAAACAGACGTAAACTATTATCAGTGACTTCTTCAGCAGCCTCAGCTAGGCAGCAGCGTGAATCACCAACATCATCTTCCGTTGCTGGACAAAATGGTGTTGTATTATCTTTCAAGCAATACGATCCGAAAGCACTTGAAAATAAATTTTTAATTTAATGTACAGTAACATTTCACTTTTTTAACTAATATATGACATTTTACCTCATTGGTGTATGCATTCCCATTGGAATAGCATTACGCACATTATATTGAGCCTGACTTCTTGAGATCCTTCTCAAACCAGATGGACAACGTCTAGAACATGGTTCTGCATGTGGTTCTTGGTTGGTGAAAATACTTTGAGCTAAATAGCATATCGACCAAATGTGACTGCATAGATTTGCATCTGAAATAATTGTAATTCTTCATATGGAATTATGTTTAAAATTAAAATAAATAATGACTCATATACCAAGGAATGTAATGGAATTGTTAGAATTGAGCTAAATGTTTTACCTTTTCAATTGGTAGCACCAAACCATAGGTATTAAGCCTTGTTTTAGAGGAATTTCTTATAAATTCTACTTTTACAAATCTGGATGTTATGGATGGAAGAATATTATAAAAATCAACTTTCAGTTAAAAGAAGATTATTAATCTTCTAGGTAAAAAGGGATTTTTTTTGTAATTAAATAAAAAAGTTGACATTTTATTTGAGTTTCAAGTTAGTTTATTTTTTCCTGATAGAATATCCAAATCAAAGAAGCTCTGCTTGAGCTTAAACCTAAAACCTGATCATGGCGGACAATGTATTTTAGGAGTGGATGTAAAACCTTAGTTATGGAACGATATATAGAGGCCTAAAATGAAGATCTATCGAGTTTTTTTCACGGCCTTATATCTAAGCACCTCTTTTTTTTATAATTTTTGTGTCAGGGTTATTACTAGATACAGTAAATTAGTTTTCATAATTTTCCCTTAGTCTTAAGCCCTTAGGGACTGTGTATTAATAAAATTCTACGTATAGTTTCCTTAAGAATCATTTCTGTTTTTTATTTATTTTTGAAGAGGATCGAATCGAATTTTCAAAAGCAAAAAAATAACTAACTTTTTTTTAATGTTCAAAAGATTCTTTTATGAAAATTTAGATATGCAATATTATTTTAACTTATTTGAAATTTGTATATAAAAAATAATTATTTAAATCCATTCATCCAATATTGGGAAAATTCAAAATAAAAAGAAAAACATTCAATGGGAGGAAGGATCCTGTATCTGAGGATGCCGCCAAGATCGCGGCACTACCCCCTTTTTACAGTAACAAACTCAGGTGATTTTCGACCCTTCTCTAACTACAGTACCAACTTCAAGTTCGCTGAAAAACATCGTATGTTTAAGACTTAAAGGTATAGCTTGAAATGAATACAAAAAAAATAATCAAACTATTTGGGATATTCTACTCCGGGAGCGTGGCATCCACACACTTTCTCAGAATTTCTTCTTTTTACATGTAGCAATTTTGTTTGTTGTAGAAGGATGAAATTTGGTAGAGTGATAGGGCTCTAATTTCACCTGAAAAAATAAAATCTTTGCAAAAAGGAGTGAAATCACAACAAAAATATAAATGTTAAAAAAGCGAACTAAGTTCATAAATGAGAAAACCTATTCGTAAAACGTCAGCCATAAAAAGTGATGAGATCTTAAATACATATGTGCCATGCTCTAAAGTTCATGAAGTTTATAATATCCAAAATGTTAATTAGAGTAATATCGAAACAACTCCAAATTATGACAGAAATTTGGTATTTAATGATCACTGATTGAAATTTGGTGGATTTACTATTCAAGTTTTCTCTTAGTTACTCAGAATTTAAAATTTATGAAAGCTTGACCTAGTGAGCTTACCAAATTTCAATCAGTTATCATTAAATACCAGATTTCTTTCATAGTTTGGAGTTGTTTCGATACTACTCTACTTAAGATACGCAAACGACACCGATACAATACCAACTCCAAAGCACCCGAAACGATACCGAGCCGATACAGTATGTACTTTTTGGTCCAAAACATACGGAGACTCTCGATAGTACCGTTTGGTATTGGCATAAAATAAAGGATTTTTGAATATTATTATTAATGACTACAAGTAAAAAATTCTTGTAATCGGTATCCTGGATAAGGCTCTTACGGTTTGGATGAAATTACCATAGTTTGTTTTTTTGTTTAGCAAAGAGAAAGTTTAGAAAACAATTTTAGTAAAAACAGCCCATTTTTCTCATGTTTCATCTCTCGGAAACCAAGGATTTGGATACAATTTTCAAGTTTGGTTCTTTTTAAGAGGATGAAGTAACTGTAGTGAAATTGAAATCCACCAACTGCCATGCTTTTGTTTTTTACTTGTGGTATAGGTGCTATAGGGCAAGTTTAGGATTCGTGCAAAAAAAAAATCGAGATAACAATCAAACATGACATTACGATGATAGAGACGAAAAAGTGGGTTGCACAATTCTGTCTGTCTGTCCGTACCTCATCCTACAGCCTAAACCACTGAAGCGATTTTCTTCAAATTTTGAACTTAAGGTTTTCTTGTACCTCTCCTTCCCCTCTGGAGAGGTACAAAAAAATCTTAAGAAATTTTTTTCTTAGCTCAAAAAATAACGGTACTTGCCATACAACCGTTAAGGAAAAGCTAATTTATCTCAAAAACGGCTCCAACGATTTTTATTACAAGAAATCAGTGAATTATTGTACACATACTTTCCGTTAAGAAAAAAAAATCACCAAAAACATTTATTAACGGTACCTGGCATTTAACGGTTTTTTTGACTTTCGGTTTTCTCATTAACCGCTCATACGATTTCAATAAAATTTTTTGCACAAAAGCTTTGTTAGAATATAAATAATACTGCATACCAAAATTTTGAAAAAATAAATTTTGGATTTTCAAAAAAAGATTCAAATTTTTTTTGGAAAACTCAATATTTCAAAAACGATCGTAATCAATCGTTAATTTCAGTTTTAAATGTATATTAATATAAACTCAAAATTGGCATGCCAAATTTTTTTTTGAAAATATTACAAAAATGTTATGTATGTATTAAAAATTAATTTTTAAGAAAACGGCTCCTACGATTTAAATTTTTTTTTTGCATATATTCATATTTTTCTAAGTAATCAAATAGCATATTTTTTTCTGAGCTCTAAGTTATTTATCAGACTGTTCATACAATTAAAATAACGATATAAATGCTGTTTATACTTTTTCTATAGTTATTTGAATATTTTTTAAAGTTTTTTAAAGTCCCACATAACTTGAATATAAGAGCAAGTACATGCGATCCAGTCGTGCATTTTATTTTATATCCATTGTTTTCACAAACAAAGATCCAACGGTTTTTGTAATAATTTTACCAAACCCATTTTTTAATAACCAGTACCATCAATAGAACCCCTCTTTTGTGTACAATGTCTGAGATAAGTTAAAATGAGCTGCCTTACATAAAGAAATGTTAAGACAAGGTCATATAGTCTACAAGTAAAAAAAAATACTGTTTCAATTTGCAACCCATTCAAACAGTTGTGAATTTTTTTTTTCTGTGAACTTATGACCCTGCGCCAATATTTATCATGTCAGATCATAATCGACTCTCTAATAAGAAATTGTGAAACCCTCAAAAATTGTTAAATTATCAAAAAATACTCAAGTTAAAACAAATGTGTTTCATGTGCATATTTTCTTATAATGATTTTTTTTATTAAACGTTAAAAATACTAAGCGTTTTCAACTACAAGACCAAGAACATGTAACCAAGTCGTGATTTTTTTTTAAACATCCCTAAAGCTTATAATAATATCAATCTAAAAGATCCACCTTAACTGGAAAATAACTACACAAATACACATGAATGAATTGATTTTGTTGAAAATTATGTTAATCAATTTATAGGGATAGGTACCGACATAATTTCCAAAAACAAAATCTACAAACCCAAAATCCCCACACTTTTAAAAATCCACAAATTTAAAATCCGCAGTCACAAAATCAACGAACTGATCCAAAATCCACATATTCAGAAATCACAAATCCAAAATCCACAAACCCAAAATCTACAAAACCAAATCCCCAATAGAGCTCTTAAGCAAATAGCATTATATTATATCACTCTCTCGTTCATTTACAATCGTCAAAATCGGCACTGTGGTGAATTATCATATCGAAATTGTCATATCGAAATTGTCTGTGGAATTGTATTTTTAGCTTTGCACTTTGGAATTTGACACTTCCGCCACAATGAAAGCTGTCACTCTTGAAATTGACACACTCGTAAAATTCCCTATGCTTACTTATGGCATTATGTTGGAATACGATCCAGAATTTTAGTTGGTTGCTGACAGTTTTTAAAGCAACTCTCCCCATACACAAAATTTTATTGAGCCCTGGACCCACTGCCGCCACGGCCACGCACCGCCTCATCAACGCCACCGCTGAAAAAAAAACTTTTGGCCTTATTGTTTAATTGAAGACCTATTCCAAGCTATGATTGTTGTAACTACTACCATAGAAAAAATAGCCAGAGGTTATATACTTAAAACAAACAAAAATTATGGCCAACAAAAATTCTCAATTAAATAAATAAGACAATATCAAAGCGATCAAAAATCGGGAAACTGGAAGAATAAAATATTTTTCATTATTCATTTTATTATTCATTTTTCATTTCCTTAAACACATATAACCCATAGCTGAAGTAAGTTTGGCGATTATGATTTTATGGATTTGGGTTTTAAGAATTTTGGTTCATGGATTTTGATTTGTGGATTTTATTTTGTGGATTTTGGTTTTAAGGATTTTGTTTTTGTGGATTTTAGTTTGTGGATTTTGGTTTATGGCATTTGGTTTGGGGCTTTTGGATTTGGGGCTAGGGTACTCAACCCCAATTTATAATCTAAGTGAACTGACTCACAAAGTTTAAAACCAAAACATGTGCTTGAAATCGACTATTTTATTATTTAAATTATTTTGATTTATTTAAAAAAATAAAGTCTCCCCTAATAGTGCATTTAATTTAATTTTAATAAAATTGCATACATTTTATTAAAATTAAATTACTTTACTTAAATATATATAATATACTGTACCACGTTTTAAATTGCATAACTGTATTAAAAAAAAAGTGAGAAGCACTCATCAACGCTCTTTTTTATAATCTATTACACGCATCCCAAGTTCTTTCTTCATTTAAATGCATGAACTACGAAAAATTAGTCTTTAATTCTTAAGTGCAATATTTAAAATATTAATTTTACTTGTATTTAAATAGTTATTTATAGTGAAATTTCGCAATTTCTTTTAAACAACTTGATGGGAATGTGTTCGGAGCGAATTCAATCAAATTCAAACGGACTTCTCGATCAGATAAAGACTTGAAACTTCAAATAAACGTGTTTTTATCCAGTTTTGAAATATGTTTGAATTACTAAATGAGAATTAAAAAAAAAAAATAATAAATTGCAAAAACTGGAGAAAAGTAGGGCTAGTATGAATATATCTATAAGTCTGTAACAATTATGTTCCAGGATTTTTATTTTTGAACATATTTGCTTGTGGCATAAGCATGCCTGAAGCCAAAATTACTACTTAATTTTCCCTTGTAATTCTGGCCACTTTTCAATATGTTTGATATAACTCAGAAACTAAGACAAATTTGAAAAATTATGCAAAATTTAATTTTCTATTGCAACGGATGGTTTAAAAATTGTATTACAACTTTAAGCATGGAAGGTTTACAAAAACCAACCAAAAAAAATGGAAAAATCAAATATTTATAAATCTAGTATCAATATTTTTTTTTTAAATAACTTTTTTTCGGAGTAAGGATAGGTGGACTTAACTTAATAAAATAAATTAGAGGCTCAGAGCTTCAATATGGCATGTTCAAAAAGTCTTTATTCGAAACAGGTAGAGATATTCCCATTCAAACTTTTACATTTCTTGTCATTGTTTGCAATATTTGTCTGAAAAGTTTCTGTTTTGGTACAAAAATGGTAAAGTTTGAATGGGAATATCTCTGCGTGTTTTGAATAAAAACAGGTTTTAAAATATATCACATTAAAGCCGTAAGAATGAGTGTCAAGTGAGCAAAGTAACTTTGACGAATCGAAAAATAAGCTGGTGGATAATTTGCTGTTAATTAGTTGTTAGTTAGTTGTGAAAAATTCAATTTTGTCATGCGATGTTTTCTATGTAATTTTGGGTGATTTGTTTTCAATGAGCGTCAGGTTGGTGGATATTTTGCCGTTAATGCTAACATGGAAAACAAATCACCCAAAATTACATAGAAAACATCACATGACAAAATTGAATTTTTCACAACTAATTAACGAAATAAATGGCAAATTACATACTAAGGAATAACATATTAAGTTTTGGAAGTTTTTTCCACTTTTCGAAAAAAACATAGAAATCATAGAACGACAAATTAAAAATTGTCAACACTAATTGAAGACTAGTTAGTGGCAAACTATTAAGCCATAAGCTAACGAAGAATAAAAAAACATAGAAAACATTGCACGATTGAATTCAATTTTTCACAACTCATTAATGACTTATTAACGGCAAATTATTAAGCCATGAAACATTAAGTATAAGAAGTTTTTCACGCTTTTTGAGTTGTGTCAAGTAAGAAAATTACCCAATTAATTTATTTATTTGATTAACGACTAATTAATGGCAAATTATCAACTTACCCATTTTTCGATTTGTGAATTCGATTTGCTTTGCTAACTTGACACTCTTAGAAAACAAACCACCCAAAAAATACGTGTAAGACATCGCACGACAAAATTTAATTTATCACAACTAATTAACGGCAAATTATTAATAAATACAATAGTGAGTTTTATAAGTTTTTGCCACTTTTTGAAAAAAAAACATATAAAACATAGAATGGCAAATGCGAAACGACTAATTAATGACAAATTATCCACCTGCCCATTTTCGATCCGTGAGAGTTGTTTGCTAACTTGATATCAAGTAAGCAAAGCACCCAAAAAAACATAGAAAACATTGCACGATCAAATTGAATTTGTCATAACTAATTAGTGACAAATTATTAAGCCATAAACCATCAGGTATCGACGGGGTGTTTTGCTAACTTGATATCAAGTTAACAAAGCACCCAAAAAATCACAAAAAAAAACAATGAACGAAAAATTCGAAATTATCACTACTAATTAGCGGCAGATTTTGCACGAACTCATTTTTCGATTCCTCAAAGTTGCTTTGCTAACTTGACACTCATGCCTTCAGCTTCTTTTTTATTTCATTTGTGATTGACTTAGAAAAAAAAAATATTTTTCGTGGGGATTCGTTATTGTTTCCTTCTTAAATATTTGCAGAGAGTTTTTTTTAACTATCTATTTTAATTTTAAGCATTCTTATTGCTTTTGCATTATGCATATGCTTCAAACAAACATATTCAATAATAAAAACCCTTGAAGGTAATTGTTCCTTTCTTCCCCTCATATTCCAGTGTATTCATTAAAAAATTTAAATAAGAAAAGAGCTTTCTTGATAAATTAAAGGAAACGCCTATATTTTGCTTTTTTGTTAAATTAGCTTCGAACATGTCTCTCAAAGCCAAAATAAAGACGTCATTTTTAAAATTCTTATCTGTATTAATATTTTTTAAGTGAAAAGAAACAAAACCATTCTATACTAAACCGTGATCGTTCTATGAAATTTATTAGGAAGTGTAGAGCATATAGAAAAAATGAAAGCACACTATTATGTTAAAAATTATAGTCCAGTTGGAATGTACAATATAAATGGATGAAATAATCTAACGCAGTTTATAACTTCACCAATATTAAAGAGGGATCATAAGGTGTCTAAATGTTGTCTTTCAGAATTCAAGCCTATTTGTGTTGGGCGCCATTTTAAATTTAAATTGAAATTTAAAAAGAATTCTTTTAAGGTATTTGTCATTTTTTTATTATAATATGTATATGTATGTGATTTGAAAATATCAGTACTGAAAAACTTATTAGTACCAAAGTTGTAGAAATTCCATTTCTTTATTAAAACAACTTTGCTTATCGGTGTTTTTAGTTTTTTTTTTAAGAATGAGCGGGTTATTTAATAAAAATCAATTTGTTTGACATTATAAATAGCTCCCATGGAAAATGAGCTTGAATGCCGTAATGTATCATTTAGACGTTTAGACGAAAAAGCCCTTTTCAAATTTTTATTTCAAACATAATATATGTGTACATTCCAATTGTGCTAAAAATGTGAAAGCAAACTGAAAGCCCCTGAACCTAATTGCAATTTCGTTAATTGATATTAAAGTTATGAATACCTTTATTTTTTTGACGTTTTTCAATAATTTTAGAAGTCAAAATAAACTTGGACTTGAAGGGCTTTGGTTTAAGAATTAAAGCTGAAATTGAGCAAGAAAACCATATAAAAATGAGACATAAATTATTCAAATTTTCTTTTTTTTTTGTGATCTGATTTTTGTACTAAATTTTATTTTTTGAAGAGAGAATTTATCAAAAGAAGCGACAAATTGCACCAAATAAGCTAATAATTGAATAAAACCATAATATAAGACCACAGTAACCAATTCATTATCAGTGGTTAAATCCTTTCATTGTAGATAGGTATACTGTCAAAATCCCAAAAACATTTTATTTGTTTTTTTGAACTTTATTTTCCCATAACATATTCAGAAAAAATAGTCACAGGAGGTATAAGATAAGCTCATATTTGTTTGTGTTAAAATCCTGAATTCAAAATTAAATTGGTTAACATGATAATTTTTAAAATTCTGTTAGAAAAATGTTTAAACTAAATTTTAAAATGTTTCAATGTTTTCGTTTTATTTGTATTCAAACTTACTTGATGTACCACCACAATATGGTTGACGTTTCCCACCATTAACACAGAAATCCACATGGCCCACCTTACCAGTTTCCCCATAGAAACCAGCATTTGTGTGAATAACATGCACAGCTTTAGCATCACCACTATCAAGGCGATTTGAGTTTCCTGGTTTAATAAGAGGACGAGCTGGATCAAGTCCTTTGAAAAATTATACAAAAAATAAATCAAACATAAAATCCAGTTGTAACTATCTTCTCTATAATACAATGTAAGAAATATGTAGGTACTGGTACATAATATCTCACCTATAATCCGTTCTACTCTAAAGTTCAAATAATTGGCCATCAAACCACAAATGTGCGCTCCCAGTGAATGTCCAACGCAAGTGGTCCTATCCACTTTCATTCCAGAATTTCGCAAGAAAGTGAAACTCTCAGCCAAACACCTTGCGACGGTCTTTAAATTGTGTACAGCAGCAACATAGCACGGTGGCAGTGCTAATGCACCCCAATCAGCAACAAATAGATTGTAATTTCCATGCCGAAGGTAAGCTTTAACAATTTGTAAACATTTTGTATCATCATTCCGATATACTCAATTAGCTAACAGAAATAAAAATAAATTAGTTAAACTTACCATCGCGTAGAACTGACATGGGAAGCGTGTTATCCCCACCGGCATAGCCATGAATTAATATGATATTCTCTT
Source organism: Dasysyrphus tricinctus (assembly GCA_963921185.1). Lineage (NCBI taxonomy): Eukaryota > Metazoa > Arthropoda > Insecta > Diptera > Syrphidae > Dasysyrphus > Dasysyrphus tricinctus. Next base: position 223,141,992 of record OY992531.1, read on the forward strand.
TCTGTGGATCCCATTCGTTGTTTCGTAACCAATCGCCTTGTTCAATGTCTAACTGCAATAATTATAAATTAATGCACATATTTTTTTGTTCTATTATTAAACATTGTTAGTTTTACATTGAAAATGTATAATTGATTTCATAATGTTCTAAGATTTCAAGACGAACGAGTAATAAAAGAAAGTATTTTAGTCTTCTTAATAATTGTATATACACTCCGCTTCAACTGAATAGACACACACATTTTCAAAGGATCTTTGTCCATTTTCTCCAAATATGGTGCATTAATGTTTCATTTGATAATGCTTATTGTTTGTTTATAATGTTGGGAACATAAATCAGAAAGAAAAATTCAAAAAGCACCGCTATTTTTTCTCCGGCTCTTTTGCAAAGCTTTTCACATCAAAAAATGCAGTTTTTTTTGCGTCAACTGAATAGACACACGTATTGAAATTGGTTAAAAAAGCTAATGGAAGGAAGTTAAACAAGTTTTTTTTTGGAAAAGAAGTTTATTGGGCAATTTTTGAAGTGGGTAGTGTCACTTTTGTTTCATAAATTTTTCCTTATGTAATCCAGCTAAATTTCTATCTGGGCGAATTCCATGGCTGGAATTTGGGGTTTTCTGGCCTTAAATTGATAGCCAGGGTATTTAACTACTTGTACTTAATAAACCCAAAAGTTTTCAATTAGGTTTTGATAGGGTTAGTACGGTTTTCATCGAAGCAAGTCGATATTTTGCCCCTCTTTCAAGTCTTTAATAATGCACTCCGTGTGGATGGGGGGTTTGTCCTGCTAAAAAGTCCCATTTATCACATTTATGGGCTCAAAAATATCCAAAAATTAAAGAAAACATCTTTCGAGTATTTTCTTATTAGTTATTGCACTCAGTTTTGAGCTTGGAAACTCAAACTCAAAAGTGCCAAAGTAGCTAATTTCTCCCCATACCAAAACATCGCCTTCTCGAATATGGTGACGTGCTTAAAAGGTTTTTTATCCCATTAGGGTTTTCAAAATTAATTAATTTTTCATCCGAAAGACCCCCATTTTTTCCAATTCATATGAATCATTGTAGAAAGGGTGATGGGGAGAAATTAGCTACTTTTAGCACTTTTGATTTTGAGTTTCGAAGCTCAGAAATGACTGTAATAACTCATACAAAATATTGGAAAGAGGTTTTCCTTAATTTTTGGATATTTTTGGACCCATAAATGGGATTTTAAAGACCGACAAACCCTTCATCCACATGGCATGCTTAGTTAAAGACTTGAAAGAAGGGCAAAATATCGATTTGCTTCGATGGAAACTGTACTCACCCTATTAAAGACTTATTGAAAACTTTCAGGGATATTTAGTACAAGTAGTTAACGAGCCTGGCTATCAGTTTAAGGCCAGAAAACCCCAAATTCCAGCAATGGAATTTGCCCAAATAGAAATTTAGCTGGATTACATAAGGAAACTTTACGATGCCATGCTGGATCAAATTTATGAAACTTTAATGAACAAAAGTAACACACCAAAAAAAAACTTGTTTAACTTCCTTCCATTAGCTTTTATAACCAATTTCAATACGTGTGTCTATTCAGTTGACGCAAAAAAAAACTGCATTTTTCGATGTGAAAAACTTTGCAAAAGAGCCGGAGAAAAATAGCGGTGCTTTTTGAATTATTCTTTCTGATTTATGTTCCCAACAGTACAAACAAACAATAAGCATCATCAAATGAAACATTAATGCACCATGTTTGGAAAAAATGGACAAAGTTCCTTTGAAAATGTGTGTGTCTATTCAGTTGAAGCGGAGTGTACTTATTAATATCATGAGGGCTTGATTTATTATTCTATGAGATGTCATCAAACAACAAGGGCAAAATAGGGGGAAGCAATGGTAGGAGGAATACGCCATATACATATGCACAAATCAAACAGGCAAAATCCCACCTTCCCCAAAATTTTGTGATGTCAAAATCTACTTTAACGATGTTCACTATTAACTTTTTTATATTTTAAGGAAAAAGATCTTTCAAGACACTTCCCCGTCTTTAATGCTATACTCACACATGATCCAGTGTCAGAAAATCTTATTTCAAGTCAAAATCTTTCTAAAGTGACCGAATTCCAGAATATTTTAGAGTATGATCTAAAAATGCTCAATGCCCAAGATTTCATAAAATTCTTCATTTTTTAATTCTTGAAATAAAATAGATTTGATCGAGTCTTCGTCGCCATTGCCTTTGAAAGCTTCTGCATTTGGATGTGCTGAATGTATTAATTTAATGTTTTTATTTCTTATAGTTCGTTGTTGGTTATTTGGCTATAAAATTGAATCAAGGTTTTTTTGGAAACGACTTCAACATAGATAGTTATGTATTTAATAGCAGTGCGTTTCCCATTACTCAGAGCAGTATTTTTTAAATATTATTCTTATACAATATTCCATTGAGCTTTTTTATACAGATTAAATTACTGTAGGTAATCGTAATAAAGTCTGCTATAATATTATGGGCGTAATTGTGCAGTGGTGTGAAATGAAAAATCAAAATTATATTATTGTTCATTATAATAGAAACTAACTGTACCGACTAAATAATTATAATTCTGATAGTACAAAGCGATGTGTCCGTCCTTGGCGTTTTATTCCATTGTAAACTATTCATCTATTCAGTGGAATTACAAAAAATAATGAATTAAACCAACTTTGTTCTAGGTTTGGTAAACAGACCAAGTCATGGTAATTTTCTGACCCTTTTGATACTAAGCAGCTAATTATTATTAATATCCAAGACATTGTTGAATATGGTCATCAGGTCTGATGGCCAAACATCATGACCAACACAACATTATAAGTTAGAAGCAGGGCAGAAAAGATTTATGGACATTTTTCTTCCGTATTAACTTCCTTCATTGCAATAATAATTATATTCTTATGCGGCTGTTTGACCTTTCATGTGTTAAGAGTTGCGTTGCGTTATGTTTGGTGAAACTAATTTTTCTTTTCAACATTTTTTGATGCAAATACAAAACAAGTTAATTGTTCTTCATTGGTCTTTTATCTGTTTCTTAATTTATTGTTTCTTGTCAGAAAACTACGTTTTCATGAAGTAATTTCGTTGAAAATTTCCAAATTCGATACGATAATTTTCCATACAAATTCACATTTTGAAATGGATTATTTCAACCAAATTTGCACGAAATTAAGTTGGAAATTATGTCAAAATAACAACAAAAAGCTATTAACAGCCAGTTGAAATTCAAAAATGAAATGAGCTGTCAAACGAAATCAACAAATTACAGATGAAAACACTTTTTCTGTGATTTGCGAAATTACCTTATTTCGGCTCTAATGAAAACTTACCCCCATATTAATAAACGGCGGATAACGTGCTAGCGTTTATACGTCTGTTAACTAGTAATTCTTATTAACAAATGCGTAATAGTCTGTGACGTGTGTTAACGTACGGATAACTTTAACTAGCCAGATTCCACGTATAATGAACGGATAACTTCTTAACACATACACGCACGCGTATGATAGCACTGTTTACTACTACCAGTATACACTTCGTAAGGCAGTGCATGCATGTGACACATGTATTAGAAAATCACCATAATTTGATGAAGTGGTGAATTTGGTGAAGTGATAAATACTGGAAAGATATCATATCTTTTTTAATAAGAAAAGTTATCAAGCGGACAAGTTGTCTATCCGTGTGCCAGATAACACGTGTGTTAGGGAGCGGATACCAGTTTTTTATTAATACTGCTGTTAAAGTATAAAGTAATGGTTATTATAGTTTTTTCGATTCAACTTTATAGAATTTAAAAACTATCAAAAGTGATTTATTAAATATTTTCAATAATTAAGTGAAACTATTGTCGTTTTCGATTTTGACTTTCTGACTATGGCGCCAGTTATAGCTATCATTGAAACTCACCATTGAAAATTTTAATGATTGATTTTGAGACGTTTAGCAAGTAAAATCATTTATTATTTTCATGAACAAATAAAGCTTTAGACCTAATTAACATTTCTAGATAGACAAAAATTTCAAATAGGCCCAACTTTCCACTAAAAAGACTTTTCTTATTTCAATGATTGAACTACCTTACCAATGATCATTGAAAAATTAAAAGTCTTCTTTTGTGGAAAGTTGGGCCTATTTGAAATTTTTGTTTGACTAGAAATATTAATTAGGTCTTGAGCCTTATTTGTCCATAAAACAAATAAATGATTTTTCTTTCTAAACCTCTCAAAATCAGTCATTAAAATTTTCAATGATGAGTTTTTATGATACCTATAACTGGCGCCTATTCCACTGCTTTTGAGTCCAATCGGATATGAAATCATCTTTTTGTCAAATTTCCACAGACACTCTACTGAATAACGCCATTTTACAAAATGGTTTCTTCCAGGCTTCAAGCATTATAAATTTTGATAAATAGTCCGATGAAAAACTCTACATGAAAACTCGTGTTCCAAATCTACTCCTTCTTAAACAGAACAATACTGCGGAAACATTCCTCGTAACAGTCAATCGAAGGCTTTTGGAGTAGTAGTCAAGACCACTGACTATCAAATAAAGATGTCAAACGTTCGTACGATGCTGTATTTGTAATTTCATTTTGTGTCCAAGAATAAATGTGAAACGAAACAACAAAAACCATTCCTATCGGACCTGTGACGAGTTGATTGTGTGCGCGTTTTTCACTGTTCGTTTCAGCGTGCAGGCAGTTTTTTACAAAAGAAAAACATAAAAATTTACTTATCTTATCTTAAAAATAAATTTAAAAACAGGGGGCTTTGAATTATGATGAGTTGTAAAGGAAATTTAATAATAAAAAGGGAGGGTAGACGGTAGAGGAATTTAAAAAATAAAATAAATAAAATGCACGACTGGAACGCACGTACTTGCTCTTATGTTCAAGTTGTGTGTTGTGTGGGACTTAAGAACTTTAGAAATATTCAAGTAATTATAGAAAAAGCATTTAAATCGTTCTTTTAATTGTATAAACAGTCTGATAAATAACTTAGAGCTCAAAAAAAGTATGCCATTTGATTACTTGAAAATATATGAATTTATGCAAACAAAATTTTAAATCGTTGAAGCCGTTTTATTAAAAATTAATTTGTTATATATAAAATTTTTGTAACATTTTTCAAAAAAAATTTTGGTATGCCAATTTTGAGTATATATTAATAAAGATTTAAAACTGATATTTCAAAATAATTCATCAACCCGTTTTGGAAATATTGAATTTTCAAAAAAAAATTTTGAATCTTTTTTTAAAAAATCCAAAATTTATTTTTCCAAAATTATTCATATTCTAACAAAGCTTTTGTGTAAAAATTTTAATTGAAATCGGATGAACGGTTAACGAGAAAACCGAAAATCAAAAAAACCGTTATATGGCAGGTACCGATAATAAATAATGCTTTTGGTGATTTTTTTCTTAGTAGAAGGAAAATAATATTTACAATAATACACTGATTTTTTTTATCAAAATCGTTGGAGACGTTTTTGAAATAAATAAGCTTTTCCTTAACGGTTGTAAGGCAAGTACCATTATTTTATGAGCTAAAAAAAAATTTCAATTTCCCCTCCGGAGAGTTACAAAAAACTTTAAGTTCAAAATTTGAAGAAAATCACTTCAGTGGCTTAGGCTGTAGGATAGATTGAGGTACGGACAGACAGACAGAATTGTGCCACCCACATTTTTCGTGTTCTCTATCATCGTAATGTCATTTATGATTGTTATCTCGAAATTTTTGTTGGCACGAATCCAAAACTAGCCCTATAGTACCTATGTATATCGCAAGTAAAAATGACAGCCGAGGTTGTTCATATTTATTTGAGGGGGGCTTACATAGAACAAAACCTTGTCAAACATTGATGTTTTATTATTTTAACACAAAAAAAAAATAGTGCACACGTTCAAGAAAATAAGTTGTGAAATGTCGGAAAATGGAACAAAATTCATGTTCCTTGTTTCAATAAATTACATGAGCTTTGTTTCATTTTTTTACGTTTCTCGGCCGATTTAATCGATGTGAGAGTTACAGAACGTGGCCTGGGCACTGGTTGCCAAACCATATTGTTTGGTTTTAAAAATATTTTATAAACTTGTTCCGTTTCCATCGCAATGTTTGACAACAAGTTGTACGTTGTACCATTAAAATTCCCCTTATCTCTTCTCAAGACGATCCAATAAACTGGCTAAAGTTGTAAGGGAGAGTGTTGCCAAGAACCAAAAAACACACGTGTATTGTATCTCGTATCGTCATCGCGCTCAACTTTTTGGGGTCAGTGAAACAAAACTTTGCATGAGTTTCCAAATAAAAATGCAATTGACTCAAATATTGCAGACAACCCGTTAACGTCACTTAAAATAAGGCCAAACATTTTTTGGAATGCAATTAAATTTTTCAAGATTTTCTTACTTCTGTAAAATAAATTGAGTGCCTTGCCTACCTACTTTTAAACCACGTTGTTATTAATAACTGTTAAGAAAAAAACAAGAACATCCAGTTATCCCGACGTGTCGTGGGTAAATTTTGTTTGATTGTTAAAAATACGTTTTCGAAAACAATAGGTCTTGTGAATTAAAAAAAAAGCTTAAGCAATAGGTCTTGTGAATTAAAAAAAAGCTTAAGCTAAAACTTATTTTTTTTTTTTTTTTAGTAAAAGCTTGGTTTTGTGTGAATAAAAAACAAGCTGAAGCTAGCAAATAAAAGATGTCTTCTAGTAATAGCTATTTTAAACTTGTTAAAGCTCAATTCATGTAGCTTTTAGCTTATTTTTCCAGCTTAAGCTCCAATTTATGTGATTAAAAATAGTTAAAGCTGGAATATTATAGTAAAAGCTACAAAAATATCAAGATTCCTGAACCCCTAGCTAAAAAGCTTTGACTAGTTCTTATTTTTTAGAATTCTCTTCAAGTGCGCTCAAGGCCGTAATGTGACTAGGCATTGAATTTAATTCAGTTTTAAAGATTTGTATGACCTTTAGTCCAAGTGCGTTTCGGCAAGGCAACACAGTTGGGCTCATTCATCAGTTAGATGCTGTCGTTACACTTCAAAGACGAAATATTTTGGTTGATGATTTATCAACAATAATAGAATTTGCAGCACGAAAATATTGCAAATTATATTCTTCTTCATATTCGTACGCTGGGCATTGAAAATACTTACTATGAATACAACTAAAATGTGAATGGGTAAGTATGAAAATGTCAAAGTACAAACAAATTATTTATAGTATGTTCAGAGGGAAACGAGATCTTACATATGTTCATATTTTGCTATTAAAAAGTGAGCAAGCGAATTCCATTTTTTTCGTCTATACAAAGCAAAGAGCGGCTGGACGGGACGTCAACATAAGAAAACGTATAAATGGCGTTGGATTGGTCACACACTGAGGAAAGCAAACGATGAAATTGCAAAGCAGTCCTTTGAATGGAATCCTCAGAGTGCACGGCGGGTTGGAAGACCAAGATCAACATGAAAATCAACTGTCTTAGCGGAAGCAGAATCCCAGAGAAAGACGTGGCCACAGCTAAAGTACCTTGCAGCAGATCGTGAAGGATGGAGGTGCTTTGTTTACGCCCTATGCCCCAGCCGGGGTTACAGGACACGATGATGATACAAAGAAAAACTGAGAAATTTTACGGAGGAATTCTGTTTATGAGACTGATTGCTGAGGTCTCTAGAGATCTCATTTTTCTGAACATGCCTATTTTATTTTTACTTTTTATATTAACAAAATAGGATCAAAAACCCTTAAAATAAACTGAAGTTCTTAAAAAACGTTAACGTGCTCTATTTCTGTTATTTGATTTTTGTTGCACAAAAACATCACAAGAAGTGTTTTAAAACTGCTCTGGTTAATACAAATCGTTGTAGTCAGCTTTGAAAAAAATTGAAAATGGGTAATAAAAACAAAATGGGTACATAAAAACAATACTTGCCAAATAGAGCAAGTAAATGGTTTTGCTAAAACAATATCCAAAATCCACTTTCCTCCCGAAAGTAACGGTCCCGAAAATAACAGTTTTAGCTAGAGTTTCTCAGCCGAAACATGTGAATAAACAAACGAGAGCTAAAAAAAATAAGTTTAAGCTAGAATTTCGTAGCTAAAGCGCTTTTTTTATTCATAGAAAACAAAGCTTAAGCCAGAACTGTCTAGCTTTAGCTACTACTAATAGCTCTGGTCATAGCTAGCTTTAGCTTCTTCCAAAAATAGCTTTAACTTTTTTGTTCACAAGGCGCAATAAAATCAAAAACAAGAATTTTTTGTTTTCGAGTTTCTTTATTTGGTTCGCAGGATTTTTATTTTTCATCAGGAAGCTGAATGCGATGTGCGAGATTTATACTACATTTCCACCTTATAACTAATCTGAGATATAAAGAGATTTACCTCAAATCTTCGTTTTTTTTTTCTTCTCATCATTTTCAGTTTAAAGGACAAAGTACGTAAAAATACTTAGAAAATGTTACCAAACATTTGAAAGTTTTTTCCCTTAAATTGGAGAATTGGCCCCACTGTTTGGTAGTGGACAAATCATTGTTGGTACTAACAAAAATAAAACAAAATTCCTTCTTTTTATTTTAACTATTGTACTCTTCTAATCAAAATCATCAAAATATCTAAAATTAAACACAAAATCATATCTTCAATAAAGCCATAATCTTCTATAAAACTTGAAGATTACATCTGTAGCTGGTTATGGGGTACAAAACAAGACAAAATTTTAGGAAAGAACTTTTTTCATCTTGCCAAACAACGTAATGTTTGATTAAATTTGTCTATCCTTCTTTTATTAAGAATACAAAAATTGCTCAATAGTACCTATGTGCAATGAACAATTGTATATTACAAATAAAACAATGAACCAAAGTCTCAAGTGATGATACTACACTTAATACAAAATTGGTATACAAATATTTTGTTGATGTCTTGTCTTGATGTCTTATCTTTGTGACTTTTTTTTTTGTGAGCTTAGTTAAACAAAATATTTATACTGACGAAATAAATATTTATACTGATAAATAATGTATGGGAGGCTAAGATAATCCATTAAATTAAAATAATTTTACTGACCTACAGCCCATTTAAATTTGTTTAATTAAGCTATAAGATGAGATGTTAAGAGTCAAATTTTATGCCAAAACATCTATTTTAATTTTTGTATTTCTTTTTTTAATTCAAGTAAATTGTTAGTTAGTTGTTATATTAACGTAAATATAGTTCATAGTCGTTTACTAAATGCAAACACTCAGAATGCAACAGAATCATAAAGTGTATTTATTCAAAAAGTGCGTTTAAGAAGTATTTGCTGGATTTGTATCTACAAAATTAAATGAAAATCAAAAAACTAAAATTATAACAATTCTTTCAATTAATTGTTATTCCTTAAAATTCCCATTGTAACAAATTACAGATTGTAACAATTTGAAAAATTAATAAGCATTAAATAAGTTTTCTCACAAATCACAATTATGTATGTATGTAAATCAAAGCATAATTACCTACCATACAAAAAAAGTTCCACATACGCCCGAGTGAACCATATAATTCTTAGTTTTTTAATAAAATAAAATCAAACTCACTTGCTGCTTTGTTCCATTCAATTCCGAATACAAATAAAGATTTATGTCTGGATCAGGACATTTGTCGTATAAATCATTACCACGTTTCCACACACAATCCTCCCGTGATGTATTAAAATTGGATGCATCTCCCAGATACAATGATTGCAAAATTACTCGCTGACCACTAGCAACTACACGAAACAAATAAAATTCTTCTTAATATGTGTTCATTTGACCAAAATTGTTAAACTTGATTCAATATATCTTACATTTACTCCCATAGAAAAAAACTACTATCACAAAACTAATTAGATATGTTGCAACACTTGTTGATCGCATTTTGTCATAAAAAAAATGCAAAAAAGTCCAAAATTTATTTCACTGCTCTAAATTTTAAGTTTATTCAAAAAAACAACAAATTTAACACAGATCACGCACTATTCAACTTTTTAATTTTAGTATTTTTTTTTGGTTGATGTAACTTCGAGTGGTGGTCACAGAGTTATGATCCACCAATGCTCACTCCAGTGGCAGTAAACCTCCCGTACGTGAGCTACCAACCGCTCGCCGCAGCGCAGTCAAGTTGTTGAAGTCATGCTAAGCAGCAATCTTTTTTAGCTTTGAAAAGTTTTGCAGTGTGAGATACTTTATTTTATTTATTTGTTTTATAGATATGCCTTCATTTTTTTTTTTGTTTTTTTTATTCAGCGAAAAATTCTTCGTTAGGCTTTTCATATAGCTTGCCAAACGCAAGTCATGACGTAATGCTTGCAGTGTGTCTGGTTCATCTGCGGGTATATGAGTATGGGAATGGGATAGTCAAACAACATGTTGCGTTTTTCATGTCTACAGACTTAACATTCCATTTCCAAAACAAAAACATGCGGGGAATAGTAATAATATAGCTTCAACTGATGAAGACTGCATGAATGTTTAGGCGAGTTTAAGTCCAACTTTGCGATTTATAATTGTTTTGTCTTCGACTTATGTATCTATATGAATTTTGATTGGCCTGAAAGAGTATTTTATTGAATGGATTTGAAAGAATAGATACACACAGTAGGTAAAATGGAAACCTCTAATAAATTAGTATTTATGGTGTATTGACCGGCCAACAAAGTGCTGTTATTTGATTGACAATAGATATTTTTATTTTATTTCATTTATAGAAGAGTGCCAAATGAATAAATATGTTTTTGGATGTCTGTAGATGTTTAAGAGTACAGAAGGCACTGATGTCTTATGGTTAAGAAGGAAGTCGAGTTCAGTGGCATGTGGCACTGATTTCCGTGTACGGATAGTTTGCTACATAGTGTTTGTCTTCTTCATGCATTGAATTAGTGCTCAAATTTGTATGCACTTGAAGCCTTCACGTGAGATTTAATGCGGAAAATAAATTGTCATTAAGATATCAAAAATGCTTTAGTCGCAGTTGGTTTTGTAGATTTTAAAACAAAGCATCAAATTTCAAAACATGAACTCAGTGCAATATGAGAAGGAAAGAAAACTTACCTTGAAGTGTAAATTTATCATGTCTAAGGCTACAAAACAACAAAATGAATGTCAAATTTGTCAGATAGATTTCAATTCAAACCAATTTTATGTTATTTCAGCTTTCTTCCGATTAGGAAGTTATTTTCGATCCTTGCTCTAACTGACCCACTTTTGCCATAGGTACAAGTACTTAAAATTTTAATAAAAAATCTTGTAACTTTTCAACCAGATATAAGGCGAAAGGAATGAAAGATTGGTTTTTTCCAGGTATAAGTTCATCCAATTTAATTAAATTTTGTTAGTGCCATTTTTAAACTGTCAGAATTCAACTGCATTTTATACTTTGTTGCTGTCGTTTTTAAATAATTGTTGGTTGAATGGGTTCCAGGTCAATGGTCAAATGGAAATTCAACTGCTACACAGTGGAACGATCAGTACAAATTTCTGGTTATCGGCTGATTTTATTACTTTTAGATATGAACATTGTTTGTTGTTGCTTGTGATGTTTTGAAAATTGTCTCCTTTGTAAATAAATTGGGTGGTGCAACAGCTCGTGGAGAACCAGGGCCTATTGACTTACAACTCTCAACCATTCCTGTGTGCGTGTTGTTGGCAGGAATGGAGGGGACCTACAGTTTTTTGCCGAGCTTGAACCGCTAAGTGAGAACCACTTTTTCATGACAAGAATACTCTTGGAGGATTTGTCAGTTCCTCGCAAGAGGCAGTACCTCGGATAAAACACTTCTGTTTTTAGGTTGCACGGTGTCCCCTTTGTATCACCAATTCAAAAATTTGATGTGAACTTCTTGCATTACCAAAACAAAATTTTGGTGTAAACTTTACGGAAATAATAGCTTAACTTCAAATTTTTGATTCGAAACAAATAAAATTTGAAATTGAAATTTTTGTTTCGGTATTTTGAATTTAATTTTTGAGGTAACTCCTTAAATCAAATTTTGTCGGTTTAAAAATTATTGATTTGAAATAAAAATGATTAAAAATTAAATTTAATTTTTATTTGTTCTTTAAAAAAGAAAAATTTAAGCTTTCGATAAGTTTTTAACAAAATGCATACTTGTGTCAGCTTTTTGATGCACTTTAGTGGAAGAAAATGGTTTTGTTGAATAATATTTAATAAAAATTGGATACGGTTTCGCTTGTCTATGACTATGAGTTTTAAAAAAATGTCTATCTATTTACTATCAGCTCGACTCTGTACCATGACCTATTATAGAATATTTTTGTTTGGCCCATAAGCATACTTAAAATAAAACCGAAAATGCTACTGAATTCACCCATGCATATCTGAAAGAAAGATCACACTGGCCACTTTTCAATATGTTTGGTATATATCGGAAACTAATCCGAATTTGACAATTTAGCATTCAAAACTTTTTGTACAAAATTAAATTTGCTATTGAAATGTATAGTTCAAAAAATCTAATATTTGTTAAAAATTGGCAGAGATATGCCCATTCAAACTTTTCCATTTCTTATAATTGTTCGCAGTTTTGGCCGAAAGCCCCCTTTTCGGTATAATATGGCAAATTTCACATACGTAAAAATGTTCAAAATCAATATTGGTACTAGGTGCTAGGAATGTTAAATTTCTAATAAACGGTGCGATCGATTTCCTTCAAACTTGGTACATAGTGGTTTTTGGTGATATTGCCGACACGTTTTTTTAATTTTTTTTTTGAACCAAAAATAACGGTACCTACCATACAATTTTTTTTATCAATTTTACATAATCGCTTTTTTCTCAAAACGGGCTCGACAACTTTTCTTAAAAAAAATTCAATAAATTTATTTTAGTAAAAGCTTCCTTTGGGTGGAAAACCATTTTTTCAAAAATGGTTATTAATGGTACCTCCCAAATAACCATTTTTAATTTTTGATTTTCTTCAAAATGGTAGGACCGATTTTAATTATTTTTTTATACAGAGGCTTCTAAAAAATATAAATAGTTTTGTGTACCAAAATTTTTTAAAAAATAATTTTTGGATTTTTAAAAAATGTTTCATTTTTTTTTTTTGGAAAATCAAATATTTTGAAAACGACATGATCGATTTTTTGAAACTCGATTCTTCAGAGTTTTTTAAGTGCTCTCTAAAATATTTTTAGAAAAACTTTTACATTTATGAAAAAATAGCGGTACTTTCCACAAAAGTTAAGAAACCGCCTAGGAAAATATTTTTTTTTCTCAAAATCGACTCCTACGATTGTGATTAAACTTTTTCTATATTTTGAATTTTCTCGTTATAGACTAATCGGATTTAGATGAAATTTTTTATATACAAATTTCAGATAAGATTAAATAATATTGCATATCAAAATTTTCAAAAAAGAAGTTTTTGGATTTTTAAACAAAGCTTCAAATTCTTTTATTTGAAAATTCGATATCTCAAAAACGGGTTGACAATTTGGTTCAAATTTTGTTTTATATACACATAAATACATACTTGAGATTTAGATACCAAAATTTGTTCTTAAAAATGTTTTAAGGATTTTATATATAAAAAATTAATGTTTTAAAAAACCACTCCAACGATTGTAAATTCTTTTCCCCATACAATCATATTCAATCAAGAATTAAGGTGGCATTCCTTTTTTCCACCTCAAACTGTCAAAACAGTTGTTTTAGCCAATTTAAATGTCGTATTTCATGCTTTCTACATTTTTCTCTCATAATTTCCATGTTTTTAAATACAATTTTCGTAAGCCCTCAGTGTCTTCAACAAAACAGCAAGTACGTGCGACCCAGTCGTGCAAAGCGAGAAAATTCAAAATAAAAAAATACGTCCTATGACAGGTACTATTAATTGTTGCTAAGTGTAAGATTTTATAATTTTTGGTAGCAGATCGTACTAATTTTAGTATATAGAAAAAGTTTAATAAAAATCGTAGCAGTCGTTTTTAAACAAATATTTTCCTTTACGGTTTTTAAACTTTTGTATGGAAGGTACCATTATTTTTTCATGTATGTAAAATTTTTCTAAAAATATTGTCATCATCGTGTCCTGTAACCCCATAGGGCGTCAACAAAACGTCTCCATCCTTCACGGTCTGCTGCAAGGTACTTTAGCTGTGGCCACGTCTTTCTCTGGGATTCTGCTTCCGCTAAGACAAAAAATATAAATAAAAAATATTGGAGAGAGTACTAAAAACTCTTAAATATCGATTTTCAAAAATATCGAGCAAGTCGTTTTCGAAATATTTGATTTTCCAAAAACAAATTTGAGCCATTTTTTAAAAATCCAAAAAATATTTTTCAAACATTTTGGTAAACAAAACTATTTATATTTTTTGGACGCTTTATATTTGAAATCGGTGGGACCGTTTTGGAGAAAATCAAAAATTAAAAAAATGGTTCTTTGGCAAGTACCCAAAGGAAGCCTTTACTAAAATAGTTTTATTGAATTTTTTTTTAAGAAAAGTTGTCGAGCCGTTTTTGAGAAAAATACAATTATGTAAAATTGCTAAAAAAATGTATGGCAGGTACCGTTATTTTTGTTTCTACAAAAAAAAAAATGAAAAAATGTGTGGGCATAATCACCAAAAACCACTATGTACCAAGTTTTAAGAAAATCGATTCAGCCGTTTAGGCTGTAGATGAACAGACAGACAGTACACATACAGACAGAATTGTGCCACCCACTTTTTTAATCATCGTAATATCATGTTTGATTGTTATCTAAATTTTTTGTTTGCACGAAAAAAAACGTATATGTATTTTTGACATTTCGAGATAAATGCGTTTTTCTGTTGTTATCTCTATCTTTTTTGTTTTGTTGATGAATTTTTTTACATTTTATTTACATTTACAAGAAAATCATTATTTTGTGCTTAGATTATTTATCAGATGTACAATGGTGTATGGTAGTCAGAAATAACATGGTTTTTTGAGCGAACGTCATTTTCCTTAAGCTTTTTCAATCATTATAAAAACCACTTAGGGCTTTTATTTTTAAAGAATAAAATAGCAAACATATCAAAGATGTCAAAACTGGCCCTAACTCAAAACAGCCAAAAAGTCAGATAGGTTTGTTTTCTTAACACGGAAAAACAAGCCTTTAGCTTCCGAGGACATCAATGGGAAGTTACCAGTGTAGGTCACACCCAGCCTCTTGTTTTTTCATTTTTAAATAAGTGTAAGACTAGAGATATACATACATGCTTATAACAGTATTAACAGTTTTTCAGCACTACAAGTATTCGCGCATCGACGCTCTTTGCGTGCTTCGAAAAAACACTCTGGGCCCGAGAAGCACACCCATCAGTGGGCAGCAGAGGGCTCTCGCTGTGTGGGTCTACTTAGGAAGTCCTAATTAAAGGGTTTTAAATTGATTTGGGTGAGTTATTCTATTTATTTTATGCAGGAATGTTAATCGCTAGAGTTTTATTGTACTTTAAAGAATATTATTTTTTGAGAGTATATTATGCTCGTACGCTTTCCAAAAACACATTTTAACTGTTAAAACTTAATCAAAATGTAACATAAAACAACAATAAACATAAATTAATAAGATATGAATGTATGTAAGTAAACGGGATGAGGTCATTCACAAAAAAAAAAAATCAAATTCATAACGCATTCATTCAAAAATTCGTATTTTGTTTAGAGAATAAATTATTGAATAAATAACCTAATTTTATTATCAATGCGCAATCATTTTGTAAGCTAATACAATGTTTGCATAACAAACAAAGTCAAACATTCCAGTTTATTTAATTGCATTTTAAAATAATTACAAAATGTTTTATAGTATATTTTATACCGTACAAGCTCAAGAAAAAAAATGTTTAAGCTTGTAAATATTGATCTCAAAAAGCTTATACCTGAATCCACACTTATTATTCTTTCAACTTCAAGATAAAATAATTCTTAATGAAAAATTAATATAATAAAATAACCAAACGTGACGTGATAATATTTTAATTATAAAGTTTTGATAAAAACAAATATGGCAACGTAATCGCTAACAGCACTGAGAGAGCAAATTAAAATCCTTTAAAATTTTCAAATTTACTTTCATTCAGTGGCTTAGTTTGTACATATTTAATTAATACTACATTTATCTAGTTTAAACATATATAAGTAGTATTAAGAAAACATAGTGATGGCTAAACAAAATTTTCGTATTTGCTCATAGATTTAAGTATTCCGTGCATTCTAAATTCTAATGAGCTTTCGAGATATTCTTACAATTAAATGATACAAGAAGTAAATAGCTTTCCTTAAGATGTAATTTAGTTTAACAAAACTTATAATGGCATTAAAAAGAAGGGGCTTATTTTCTATTTTAAAATTTCTCTTAAATCATTGTACTTTATTTTTTCCTATCTGAAAATTGGTATTTTTAAGCTGTTCTTATTTTAAGGTGTAATTTTAATATTATATATTGCAAATAATGTGGCCACTAATATTATTTTGAGTTGAAGCGACTGTCTCACTCTTTCAAGTAAATTTATAAACTACGAAATTCTTCTTCTTTGTCCGATATATCTTTTTTAAAGAAATTTTTCGAAGTTCGTACATCAGCTCTTTCGTTTGAGATTAGGTTTCTCATAATACAAGGTGGGGTAAAAGCAATATCATTACTGGAATGCATGCTATTTTATTGAAAATGAAAGACGTGAGCTCTGATTTGACGGAAAAATTATTTGAAAGTGTAAAATTAATTAAATTAAGTTAGAAAAAATTATATCATTTAAATGATCACCATCTTAGTTTTACGGCATTTTGATTTGTTGCTTGCGTTTTGCAAGAATGATTATTATTCTTCAACTAATTCTTTATTCCCTAATGAAAAATGGCGCACCCAAGCACCAAATAAAAAATGGCCTAAAAATGGAGCCTTTTTCATAATTAAATATGGCCCCATTTTTATAATGGAAAAATGGCCCAAAAATTAATGAAAAATAGCCCCAAAAAGAAAAACAATTCTCATTCCAAAAATTTTAAAATCGCCCTAAAGATTATATGCAAAACAACAACTTGAATAATTGATTTATTTTTGCGGCTTGGAGTGATTTATCATTTATTACAATTTTTAGTCTAGTTTATGAAAAATAAAGCCAAACTTTTCTTATAATGATTATTTGAATTTGTAACATGGAAAATCTCCCAAAAAATAATGATAAATCATGCCAAATACTGTAAAAATAAAAATATTTGGTTGACAACATTCAAAGAAAAATCTTAAAAATATATGTAGCTTTGTATGTATGTACAACTTATGCAGTATTTTATTTTATTTAAAAACCAACAATTTCACGATATTTTGTACAATTATTTAATCAGATATTTTAAAATTAAAATGAATGTGACAGTGATAAAATACTATCACAAATTAAATCATTTTCAAAGATGTTTCTAATTTTAAAAAAATTTTGGGGCCATTTTTCCTTTGATTTGGGCAATATGAATTTTTCATAATGGAAAGTATCCCATTTTCTATGTGATTTTTCTTTTTTTGGCTAAGATTAAAAGTATGGGACCAGAAATTAAAAAATGAAAAATGGCCCAAGAAGTCCTTCAAGCCCCAAAATCACCCCGATTCTCAAAAAAAGAAAACGTGTTTACGAAAAATAATAACTTAATAGTTTCTTAGGCTGTTGATTATGAATTATTATTATTTTGGCCTGATTTCGACCCAGGTATGAGATATTTACCAGTTTTGGGAATATTTTTGAACTTTTTAAATAATTATTTTTTGTTTGGTTATTTCTCTTCAAGTCATATGGGATTATTCATACATAACTCACATAACACATCTATAGGCGTCCACAGGATTTTTACAAGGTGGAAGGGGGGGGGGGGGAAGCAAATTCTCCAGAGGGAGAACTCTAACAGAAAAAAGACAAGTATTTTTTGTGGTGAGCCCTTAGTAAAAACTTAAAAGTAAGTATGTATGTATTTTCCCCCGCCTGTGGAAATGCCACTGAGAGAGGGTAAATGCGGCCCTTTCCATCCTCTAGGTGCCGAAGAATTCATAAGCTCTTGTTATATGTTTATACATATGTATGATGAAATTCGTCTTAACTCATATCGTGGCATATTCTTGTCTATTTTAACAAGAGAGATCAACGTGTTTTCGTAAGATAAATATTTAAAACAAAAAAAATTATATACAAATAAAGTAAATGTGACTAAATGAGGCATTTTCATCTAAAAAATTCTTATAATATTTATTTGCTACTTCGCTCAAACTAAACAAATAAATTTTTGTAATATTTTTAAGAGATGAAAAAATGAAAACTTTAAAATTTGTTATGCCGGTCAAGTTCGGTCCCCCAATCAAAAATCCGATAATTCAAGTATAAAGTGTTTTTATTATTTCACTCAATTTTAAGATTAATGCGTGGAGCACTTAAATTAAAATTGGAGAACTAAATAAGCACCCAATTAGAACTAGAATTCGGCATCTAAAGATTTTGAATTTCCCCTGTGGTGGACTCAGTTCGACTGACCTTAACTTTATTAACTTTATTCAAGTAAAATATTTTGTCTTAATAAAATAATACGAGATAAATATGTATATTTCCTATAAATATAATTCCTATATGTCAAATCAAAACTGAAAATTGGCGTTGAACAGTTCTATAATACCAAAATGTAATTTTAAAATTTAATGGAAACAAAGATTTACTGGATACCTACATGATACATGTACACAAAAAATGGTCAGTGTTTTATCGTATTTTATTTATTTCTTTAATTTAATTAAGGTACAAATTACTAATAATTTGCTTAGCAAATGATAAAACTTACTACACTTAGATCATCCTAACTTAAAGTTCTATTTTTCAAATCACATCAATCTTAGATTTTAACAAAATAAATAAATGTAAAACTAATATTTTTTTTACTAAAACAATCTTACCTATCTTTGATTAAAAATAAATCAATTAAATAAATAATTAAATTAAAATTTTAATTAAACTTGAAAATCTTACTTTAATTAAAAAACGAGATGAACACTTTTTGAGAGAAAATTAATTTTTATTCAGCTTGTGTAAATGGACAATGTTTGGCAAAAGGCACATCGAGACAGAAACATCCACGAGCACTAAAAAATTAAAACAATAAAGTTATTTTTATTTAATTTTGTTTTTTTTTTAACTTTGTAACTCACTTATCAGGTGCATCGTTTCCCATTCTATACTCTTTTAAAAGTGAATCAATTTTGAATGGATTCCTCGTTGATACTGGCAGTCGACCTGGGCCAGATATTTTAACGCAACCATTTGGACAAGGAATACCTATAAATTTCTTATGTTTGAACATAGCATTTGCCAGGAAACAAATACTCATGAAATGACTGCAACGTGATCTTCCTAAAAATATAACAATGAAAAGAATGCTTGAGTACATAAGTTAATTTGTGTTTATATTTTATTTTGTTTACTTATCGGATGTCCTTTACAGTACGGTTGATACATTCCACCATTTATGCAATAATTCAAATGTCCTGTGTTTTCACTTTGTCCCAAATAACCTGCATTTGTGTGAATAACTTGGATAACACTTGCATCATCTATGGTTAAGCGGAAACTATCAGTTTTCTTTCGTTCAATTAAGGGTCGAGCTGGATCTAGACCTGAATAAAATTAAAAGTTTTTATCAAATTCAATTGTTATTTAGAAAAAAACAATTAGTTTTCGAATAAAATCCAACTTATGTAGCTATTATTTGTTCACTCTCATACAAAGTTTCATAATTTTCACATTTTTAAAAATTAGCGTTGTTTTAATGAAGAGAGAATAAATTGCGGCTAAAAGCTGATTTGGGATACCCTTAAAAATAGAATTAATTAATTTTTCCCGTACCCTCTAACGACAAATAATATGAAGCTCTTCAAACAAAATGTAAACTCTAACTTCGAGATTCGTTTTGGGTATGCAATATTTAATTCGTTGTCCAGGTAAATGCCGTACCTGTGCATGATTGTTGCATACTTGAGGGGTTCTACTGAACAAAAATTTATAAAATTCGTAGATAGGAAAGAAACGTGTAATTCGTTTCAACGATAGCGGAAACACAATTTAAAAAGATTAACCATCAACAACAAAAATATGAGTGTTTTTTTCAGTGGAGGGGTTTGAAGAGTTTCTTGACCCACTCAGTGAAGCAACAAACAGCCTTGTTTCGTTTTTACGGTCAAGGCTAAAAAGTTAATTTCTACTCTAGAATATCACATCAAAATGTTGTATACTAAACTTTAAGTGAAATGATCCTCTCATAAGGTTTAAATTCAACGTACAGTAGTAAAGCCACATCAATAAAAAAGACGCACAGACTAACAAATAGAGCAAGTAAAAATATTAAAACGAATAACTTCTTTTAAACAATCTTGACTGTTTTAATATTCCTCCCGACTAAAGGTTGTCGACAAACTCAAATAAGCTTTGAATTTGGCACCATTTTTAGGTAAATTGTTGTCAGCAAAAAGAAGCGAGTATATTAGCTTTTCTATTTTTGTAGAGCTTCATTTTTAAAAACCCTTGGACTGTCACTCAAGTTAATTTTTACTTGCGATATAGGTACTATAGGGCAAGTTTTGGATTCGTGCAACAAAAAAAATTTCGAGATAACAATCAAACATGACATTACGATGATAGAGAACACGAAAAAAGTGGGTGGCACAATTCTGTCTGTCTGTCTGTTTGCCTGTCTGTCTGTTGTCCGTACCTCAACCTACAGCCTAAACCACTGAAGCGATTTTCTTCAAATTTTGAACTTAAGGTTTTTTTGTAACTCTCCAGAGGGGAAATTGAATTTTTTTTTAGCTCAAAAAATAACGGTACTTGCCATACAACCGTTAAGGAAAAGCTTATTTATCTCAAAAACGGCTCCAACTATTTTGATAAAAAAAATCAGTGTATTATTGTAGACATGGTGTACTTTTTGGTAAGAAAAAAAATTACGAAAAACATTTATTAACGGTACCTGCCATATAACGGTTTTTTTGATTTTCAGTTTTCTCATTAACCGCTCATCCGATTTCAATAATTTTTTTTTGTGCAGAAGCTTTGTTAAAATATAAATAATACTGTATACCAAAATTTTGGAAAAAATTAATTTTGGATTTTAAAAAAAGATTCAAAATTTTTTTTTGAAAATTCAATATTTCAAAAACGGGTTGATGAATTGTTTTGAAATTTCAGTTTTAAATGTATATTAATATATACTCAAAATTGGCATACCAAAATTTTTTTTGAAAAATGTTACAAAAATTTTATATATAAAAAATTAATTTTTAAGAAAACAGCTCCAACGATTTTAATTTTTTTTTTTGCATATATTCATATTTTTTCAAGTAATCAGATGGCATACTTTTTTTTGAGCTCTAAGTTATATATCAGACTGTTTATACAATTAAAAGAACGATTTCAAATCAGACTGTTTATACAATTAAAAGAACGATTTCAAATCGTTCTTTTAATTGTATAAACAGTCTGATATATAACTTAGAGCTCAAAAAAAAGTATGCCATCTGATTACTTGAAAAAATATGAATATATGCAAAAAAAAAAATTAAAATCGTTGGAGCTGTTTTCTTAAAAATTAATTTCTTATATATAAAATTTTTGTAACATTTTTCAAAAAAAATTTTGGTATGCCAATTTTGAGTATATATTAATATACATTTAAAACTGAAATTTCAAAACAATTCATCAACCCGTTTTTGAAATATTGAATTTTCAAAAAAAAATTTTGAATCTTTTTTTTAAAATCCAAAATTAATTTTTTCCAAAATTTTGAAATACTTTTTCTATAATAACTTGAATATTTTTTTAAAGTTCTTAAGTCCCACACAACTTGAACATAAGAGCAAGTACGTGCGATCCAGTCGTGCATTTTATTTTTATTGGGATTCTTGTGAGATTTTGTATTTAAGCAAATGAATTTAATTTCATCATTAGATTCTTACAATTTTTTAACAATTAATTTGAGCAATGGAAAAATCCGTCAGCCAATGCTCAAATGCGTGATTTTTATCACAACCCTTACAGCTTTCAACAAATCATTCTATTTTGTATAGAAAGTTTGGTAATTTCATAAATAGAATTACCTACTTAACTAAAATTAGTGCAGGTTTATTAACATATTTTTACTCGAAAAAAAGAAAAATTGTTAACAGCAGTTTAACGATTTAAAATGGTGAAGGGGGTTATAAGGAATGTAAAAAAAAATTATTTCCAGAAGCGTAGTTGGAGGGGGAATTTGGGGGGTGAAAAAGGGGGGGGAATTATATTATTGCGTTTTCCTACTAAAGTTGAGCCCAAAATAGATAGATCACGCAAAAATCTACAACTTTTATGAATATCATTTTTTTAACATAACCTCAAAATTTCCGAGATATTGGAGAAACACCTTTTTTTTATTTTTCATTTTCCCAATTCAATTAAAATGAAGAAACTTTACGAAAATATATCTTGTTGTGTACTTAATAACCACAGTTAAATGAAGTCTGTACGATGATTTTCTGAAGTACATTTTTCATTTGAAAAAACGTATTTTTTTGCAAACAAAATTGAATACCTCAAAAATTGATCAAGGGTTTTTTAAAAAAAAATATGGTTATTAAGGACACAACAATATATATTTTCACAAAGTTTCATTTAAATTGAATTTTTTTTGGGAAAATGAAAAATAAAAAACAAAAAAAATACGGTTTTTCGTTGATATCACGGAAATTTTGAGGTTATGTTAAAAAATGATATTTATAAAAGTTGTAGATTTTTGCGGGTTCTACAACATTTTTATTGAACACTTTTTATTTTGGGCTCAACTTTAGTAGGAAAACGCAATAATATAATTTCCCCCCTCTTTATCACCCCCCCAAATCCCCCATCCAACTCCGCTTCTGGGAAATAGATTTTTTTACATTCCTTATAACCCCCTTAACCATTTTCAATCGTTAAACTGCTGTTAACAATTTTTCTTTTTTTCGAGTAAAAATATGTTAATAAACCTGCACTAATTTTAGTTAAGTAGGTAATTCTATTTATGAAATTACCAAACTTTCTATCTATTCTATTCTATTGTTAACTGCTGTTAACAATTTTTTATAAATGTGTAAAAAGCCTGCACAAAATTTTTTCTTAAAAAGAACATCAGAAGAAAATCGGTCTACTCTCTAGCTCGAAATAAAGTGGATGTAAATACGCAGATTATAAAATGAAGTTATCATGTTTCTACCAAACACCACCGAAATAGTAATCATCAAAATCTTACCAATGATCCTGTATTGTTTTTTTGTGAGGTGATTGCTTATCATTCCACATATATGAGCACCAAGAGAATGTCCGACACATGTTATTTTTTCACGAGGTGTGCCATGATGTGTGATGAAAGAGTAAATCTAAAATAAAAGAAATATAAGAACTTTAAATACTTATTGAAAATAATAATTAAGGTTATTGTATTATCAATCAAGAAAATTTATTGTTAAAATCATTTTTTAAAAAGATTTACATTATATGTACATTAGAGTGGTCCTTAACATGAACATGGTTTTGAATAGCCCTCAATTGGTTCAAAATATTCATCCTATTTTCAAATTAAGTTAGTAGTTATGGGAACAGGGGGATTCTTAAATCTTAACCAGTTTTTTTCCTTGTCTGGATCTACTCTGAACGATGATACTTTTTTTTTGCGTGTTTTAATACTTACCCTGTACCCATAATTAGAAACTTAATGTGAAAACAGGGAGACGTATGGGGTAAATTGAAAATCTGAAAACAGGAAAATTTTGTTTTTTATTTAGAGCCATTTGATGTCCATCAAACTTGAAATTAAAAAAATAAATCAAAACAAGGACCACCCTACTGCACATATATACATAGGTATATTATGTGAAATATGAAATGGTTTTGACACCCTTATAACATCTTACAGACTGGGCGTAACATTTCATTGTTCCTCAAAATCAGAAATTTGAAATACTTCCAAAATTGACTGAGATATGTTGGTAAAAATTAAAACTCATAAAATTCAATATGGAGACCACAACTTGTGGAAATGAGGGGGTGAAATCTTTTGGAATTTGTTGGTGTATACCTAAGTTCGATGGACTGTGATTCAACGTTAGTTATCCCGTAGACCACAGCCAGGGACGGCGAAAGACATATTGGGGGTATAGGGTGCTGAAGAGATTTCACCGTGTAGTGAATCCAATACCCGAAAATACCAAACCAAATTTTCACCTTTATGAAAACGTATTCACCCAAAATAAATGTTCGTTAAATCGCTGTGAAATACTTTCGTACATAATTTCTTCATTAAATTTTCAAAATTTTTCTAACTGAACAAATCTTTGAATACAAAAACAAACAATTACATGCTCCACAGTTTTCTATATATTATTTTTGGCGAGTTTTGGGTACATTTTATGAAAAAAAAAACTCATTCAATCGACTTAATTTTGTGTCTTTTTTCATAATAAAAAGGCGATTGTAGGCCAAGAGCCGGGTACTTTTTTTCTGCAAATAATATTATTGAACTGATTTTCTTGATGGAATATGTTCAAGGTTGTCCCCCAAATGTAAATTCAGTAATAAATTGCACTATGAACCTACTTTTTACTTGCGATATATGTAGGTACTATAAAGCAAGTTTTAGATTCGTGCAAAAAAAAAATGTCGAGATAAAAAGACATTACGATGATAGAGAAACCCAAAAAAGTAGGGCGCACAATTCTGTCGGTATGTCTGTCCGTTGAGTTACAGCCTAAACGGCTGAATCGATTTTCTTTAAACTTGGTACATAGTGATTTCTGGTGATTCTGCCCACACGTTTTTTTCATTTTTTTTTTACCAAAAATAACGGCACCTGCCATAGAATTTTTTTTAATCAATTTTACATACTTAACCGTTTTTTTTCTCAAAAACGGCTCCACAACTTTTCTTAAACAAAATTCAATCAATTTCTTAGTAAAGGCTACTTTTGGGTGGGAAACCATTTTTCAAAATGGTTATTAATGATACCTTCTAAAGAACCATTTTTTTGTATTTTCGATTTTCTTCAAAACGGTAAAACTGATTTCAATATATTTACCTGTACCAAAATGTTTGAAAAAATATTATTTGGATTTTTTAAAAAATGCTTCAATTTTTTTTTTTGAAAATCAAATATTTTGAAAATGACATGATCGATTTTTTTTTTGATACTCGATTCTTATGAGTTTCTTAGTATCTACTTTCTAAAATATTTTTAGAAAAAATTTTACATTTATGAAAAAAATAACGGTACCATCCATACAAAACTTAAAAAAACCACAAAGGAAAATGTTTTTTTTTCTTAAAAACGACTCCTACGATTTTGATTAAACCTTTTTATATTCTTAAATTAGTACGACGCACAGTGGTTTGGTTTGTATGGGAGAGCGGAAAAAAATCTGTAAAATCTGAACTACTAAACGGATTTGAATGAAATTTGGCACACATGTTAAGATCTATCTTATACATATGTGGTCCAAATTTTGTTAAGAAATAACAATTTAAAAAAAAGTTATGGACATTTTTCTAAAATTTGTGCGTTTTGATTGTATGGGAGAGCGGAAAAAAGTCTGTAAAATCTGAACTATTCAACAGATTTGAATGAAATCCGGTACAAATGTTAAAATCTACCTTACACATATGTGGTCAAAATTTTGTTAAGGAAAAATTATTGGAAAAAATGTTATTGACAGTTTTCTAAAATTTATGGGTTTTTGATGTTGTACTGAAATATATTTTCTTTTTTTAGTAAAATATGAACTATTTATTTTGAATAAAGAAGAACAAACTATGTTTATATATTATTAACATAAAAACAATTATATTAAGAACATAAATAAAACATTTGCAATAAATTAATAAATAATATAAAAAAGTAGAGTGTAGTAGTATTTTACTGTGCTAAAATCAGAATTCTAGCATCTGCACTCATTATTAGTGGATCTGAGGATATGAGGATACGATGCATCACATCTTCATTCGTCGCAATACGGCTGCATTTTCTGGAATTAAAACTGCGATAGATTTTATAGTCCTTATTTCGGCATTCTTGGGCTTCCTCGGAGAGTGATCCAACAGGAAATGCACAATTTTTTATGATTTCTTCTCCATGGATCAAAACCTAATGTACATCATGTCCTTCGTCCTTAAGGGCATGTCTCAATACTTCATATTGATGCTTCGACAATTCTGCTTGCATAAATAATGCAAGAGCCTTATCTGGGTGAAAATGTGATGAAGAAAAGCTTTCTGATGTTGCTGCATAGTTTATCTCTTCTTGAGTAAATAAATTTCTAATTTGGTCTCTCTTATACCTTTTAGCTCGCTCACAGCATTATTCAAAAATCTTTCGTGTTCTTCCACGACCATCAGTTGAGGTTTCAAGCAGTACATTTTCGGTGAATTCTACTTCCAAAACTCCTTCCAGCCAATCCTTGTATATTTCTTTTCGTAATTTTTTTTTTTTTTTACAAAGTGCGGTCTACCGGTTTGAAAATTGAGAAAAAAAACGTTTCTGTATGTACAAACTCATAAATGTTTGCACACGATATGTTATTTTATTGTTATTTTGCGTAACTTGCATTATTGTTAAGTTTTCTGTTTCTTAGTTCTATTCTTCTTTTTTGTAACGAGAGCTCCTGTGTGAACGATTAATTCTAATGGTTCACCAGACGAAATACGAACTTTTGTCATTTTTATTAGTTTGCATATTCCCACGGGAATACGAAAATATATCACACAGTAGCTCATCGAATAGTATGCTTTGTAGATAATTTAATGTGTAAAATAAATTATTACAATTTCACCTCTCAACCACAGCAGTTGTCTTTTTGATTTAATTGGTATACTCCGTTTCATCTTTTCTAAGAGAAAGAATTTATATTGAACACTGTACTTCTGACATCACAGTTTCTATTTGCTCAGAAGTTAAGTTGGGGTATAGTCTTTCAAAATATGGTCGCATATTTTTACTTTGCGACCATTAGTCATAAGTTCGGAACACAAAACCGAATAAGGAATTGCGATGGAATCCATTTTAGTGGAGAAAAATTATCACTCGAACAATTAAAAAACGGCCGCAGATTTAACTCACTTTTTGCTTTATTTATATTTCACTTCACGTTTGCTTATTAGTTAATAAAAGAGTTATAATTTTTCTTACACACCTTGCACAAACGGACAATCAGTCAATAATGACTTACTTTGTTTTTAATCCTTTATATATTTAGTTTTAAGTAAGAACTTAAGCATTCTTATGGGGCATTACCTACTTATCCTTTAAAGTCATACAAAATTGTGCAATACACAACAAAGACAAAGCAATAAAACTTTAAAAAAACAATTAAAATTATTAGTTTTTCGACTTATGCCGGAAACGGAAAAGGTAGAGAAAAACTCATGTATGAAAAAAAAACTTTTTTTTTGTTTTTACTTGCCCCTACTTTTTGCGTGAAATCAAGAAAACTGTCAGATTATCCCTAATCCTTTTGTTTTATTCTTTATTAAGCTCTATCATATAATTCTGATTATCATAAAATAATAAAATTTTTAACATAATTTTCCCAAGAAAATTGAGTTGAAAGTTGAAAAATTTTCCAGGTAGAAATAAATTGTTTTGCAAAAAGTCGAATTTCGCAGACCCTGGTCAAGGTATGAATTTTATTTTATTTTTAAAATAAAGGTACGAATTTTTTCTAAAAATAGAGGGTTTAAACAGCTCGTTTTGATAATAAGAACCGAAGGAATTATAACTATTTGATAAACACCACCCTCAAAACCGAGTTTTTTGAAAACCGATTGAGTAAGACGAATTTGAACATAACTTTCAGATTAGCAGGCATTAGCAGCTGATTTTTTGTATGTTGTTATTTGAAGGTATGGAGCACACATTGGTATACTTCACTACGTGTAGGCAAGTGTAGCTAAAATTGAAACTCAAAAAGTTTTCATTAAAACCATTTTTTGTTAGTACCAATATCGGACGCTTCTTATAGGAGGTTTATTTTATAATTCAGCATTTTTTTTTTTTTTTTTTAGATAACTAAGAATAGACCAACAAAATGATATATAAATGTTCAGAATTTAATTTAAGGAACTTCGGTAAGACATCTAAAAATTTGTTGAAAATACGGTTCGCGACTTGAATAAATTTTTCTTTGACTTTGAGGGCTTGTAAATATGTATATAAAATATATATATAAAAAAATACTCTGAAATCATATGCTCCGGATATATAAAAGTACTTAGACATAAAACTTAAAAGGCTACTCAATACTTTCTGAAATGGATTTTTTTCCGCTCTCAAACCACTGTGCGACGTGCTACCAAAAATTATAAAATTTTACACTTATCAACTATAAATAGTACCTGATGCCATAAAACTTTTTTATTTTGATTTTTCTCGTTATCGGCTAAACGGATTTAGATAAATGTTCTTGTTTTAGCTAATTTAAATATCGTAACCGAAATTATTTTGACCAAAACGAAATAACAGCTAAATGAAAAAGACGAAACAATAGGCACCCCTTGGAAATATATATATGTTTTTAGTCGAAGAAAACGACGCGAAAAACTGAATGTGCTTTTGAATATTTGTAATTAATTTGTATGTGCCTGAAGCTACTGTCAAATGGCAAACAAGCAATCCCACGCGACCAAAAAAATCGATTTAAAATGGTTGTAAGGAGTTCAATATTAGCAATTTTAAATAATTAAGAAGAAGAGTTTTTAAGAAAATAAATAGAAAAATTATTTATGGTCAAAGACTATAAACAATAAGTCCATATATTTCTTAATTAATAAATTTTAAATAATCGTACGAGTATGTTTCTCAAAAACTTACTTTTCTTTAAAAAAATTCAGTAAGTTAATTTTAGTAAAGGCTGCCTTTGGGTGGAAAACCATTTGCCAAAAAAATGGTTATAAATGGTAGCTCTGAAAGAACTTTTTTTACTTTCAATTTTCTTGAAAACGATTGCACTTTAATATGGAGGCACTTCTAAACAAATATAAAAACATGTAGTTTGTGTACCAAAATCTTCGAACAACATTTGTTTTTGGATTTTTAAAAAATATTTCAACATCTTTTGTATGAAAACTTAATGGGACATATTCATAGATGTTGTTAAAGCTGTTGCCAGGCTAAACTGGAGTTTACCTGATGAAGTTTCAATATGATAAACTCCAGATTTGCCTAGCAACAGCTTATACATTTTCTATGAATATGCTCCAATATTTTTGAAAGGACTAAGTTGATTTTTCATTGAAACTAGGGACGGTTTTTTTAACGCCTTTTACAATATTAAAAATATTACAAAAACCGTTAAAGAAAATTTCATTTTTCTCAAAAATGACTGCAATGATTTTGAATAAAAATTTTCTTTATGCTGTGCTAAAATTAATAAATATTAAAATTGTGTACTTAGTACATCAGTACCTCTCCTGGAACGCTATTTCTTATTCTGATTTTTTTTATTGGCTGATCGGATTTAAATACTTTTTTTTAATACAAAACCTCCAAATACTTATATTTTAAAGCAAAATTTTCGGAAAAATATTTTGTGAATTAAAATAAAAAAATCAAAATGTTTGTTGAAAAATTCTTTAAAAACTCCAAAGATTTTCAATCTTTTTTTTGCATAAATTCTTACTTGTTCAAGAATTCAGATAGCCTTTTCTTTTTTTTCACCTCAAACTATTACAAAACTTGTTTTACCGAATTTAAATATCGAATTTAATGCTTTTAAACATTTTTCTTTCATAATTATGTATATAATTTTTCAAAACCATAAGCCTCTTCAACATAAAAGAGAGTACGAGCGTACAATATTGGAGGAATTTCCTTTCTAGTCGGACTAAGACACGACATCAAATTTTGCCTCCAAAGACAAATTTAGAGCAAATTGTCCATCTTCTACTTCTACGGTTTAAAATTAGTACTAAAGATGACAACGTAGACGCGCAGACCAACAGTTATTCTTGTTATGCAAATATTGTAAACGTTGTTGTATTAATTTTAAACGCAGTGTAGGTATGTAGGTATATTTCCTAGCAAAAAAATGCATCAATGAACTAACCTGTGCCGCACACTGTGCAGCCAATCTTGTGTTAATAAGAGCTGTTAAATAGCATGGATATTGTGTTAATGGCTTCCAATCAACTGTAATTACATTAAAGTCCCGTGATAGATAAGCTGTAAACAAAAACAAATCAATCGATTAGAAAACATGTGCTTGAAAAACAAATATCTATACAAACTATGTACCATCTCTCAGATAAACTAAGTGGTTGTCTTGAGCTGTTCCATTGAATCCATGAATGACAAATGCCAATTCTCGACTCTTACTATATCCGGCTTTATAAAGACTCCATGGTGTTTTAATACTCAACTCAACTCCAAGTCGTGGTCCTTTTCTGAAAGAAATAAACAAAAATTACAAGAAATTATTTTGAAATAAATTAAACATGCATTGAATTCAATTGAAATACAACTAAGACCTACACGCCTAATAAAATAAATTATTACAAATAAATAAATGTGCTGTTCGTTAAAGCAGAAATAATGCAAAAATAAATAAAAACAATTGGTCGGAAACATTTACGACCATAATGTACATACATATGTAGAATAGCGGACGGAATGAATAGAAAACAAAATAATCCGGCCCAGGCACGAGCTTCCTCTTTCTCGCCATGCATGACTGATGATGATAGAAAAGTGAAAGGCAAAATTTTGCGCATGTATCACGTGAAGAAGGCATAAAACCGTTTTTCAGACTCATCGAGTTGAATCAATCATAAAATTTTAAGCGATAGTGATTAAACGCTTGTCTCATCATCAAGTCCTGTAACCCCGGTTGGGGCATAGGGCGCCAACAAATCGTTTCCATCCTTCTCGGTCTGCAGATAGATATTTTAACTGTGGCCACGTCTTTCTCTGGGAGTCTGCTTCTGCTAGAACTGTTGATTTCCATGTTGTTCTTGGTCTTCCAACCCGCCGTGCACCCTGAGGATTCCATTCAAATGACTGCTTTGCAATTTCATCGTTTGGTTTCCTCAGTGTGTGACCAATCCATTGCCATTTACGCTTTCTTATGACAACGTCCAGTCGCTCCTGGCTTGTCCTGCGCCACAATTCCTCGTTTGATATAATTTGTGGCCAGCGAATTTTTAGAATATGGCGTAGACAACGGTTCACAAAAGCCTGCAATTTCTTTGAGATGGTAGTCGTGACTTTCCAGGTTTCGCAAGCATATAACAGCACGGATTTGACATTGGATTCGAAGAATCTCAACTTTGTGCGCAAGGAGATTTGACATGATTTCCAAATTTGGGAGAGAGAACCGAAGGCTGCGCGAGCTTTATTTATTCTACTTTGAACGTCCAGATCAGTACCACCATTTGCTGAAACAATACTTCCAAGGTAGTTAAATTGTTCAACCTCTTCAACTGGCGTCTCTTGTATTAAAATACGCTGATGTGTGGAGCGGCCTGTGAGCATTATTTTTGTCTTTTTGCTATTTATTTTCAGACCACTCGCCTCTCCTTTTACCTTCAGAGCTTGACACATCCCGTTCAGCCCGCTGATGTTATTTGCCAAGAGACATATATCATCGGCATAGTCTAAGTGGCTAAGCCTTTCAAACGGTCTCCATTGAATGCCCTGCCTCTCTGATGTTCCAACGCTGGCCGTCAAGACATCGTCAATCGCCAGTAGAAAGAGAATTGGCGATAGAACATCTCCCTGTCTCACACCCTGCCGCACTTCGAAAGAGTCGGATAGCTGCCCATTGTGTAAAACAAAGCATCTTGCGTTGTTATAGGACTCTCTTATAATGGCAACAATTTTTGGGGGAATTCCTCTACCAAGAAGTGATCTCCATATACATTCACGGTTGACTCGGTCAAAGGCCTTCTCAAAATCCACGAACATGAGGTAAAGCGGTGATTGAAACTCCGCAGACTGCTCAAGAACGATACGCAGAGTGTTGATATGGTCGACACAAGACCGCCCACTGCGGAAACCAGCTTGATGCCTCTTGAGTGTAGACTCGATTCTAACCTTTATCCGCTCCAGAATGATGGTTGCCATTAATTTTGGAAAAACGGACAAAACTGTAATACCTCGCCAATTGTTGCAATTCTTAAGATCACCTTTCTTTGGCAACTTAACAATTACACCATCCTTCCAGTCGCTGGGATAGATTTCATTTTCCCACACAGCTTGTATCAACGGGTGTAGAATACTAGCCGTTCTGACAGGGTCAGCTTTCAGGAACTCGGCTGGTATACCATCAAGTCCAGCTGCTTTGTTGTTTTTGAGAAGATTTATCGAAGATTGAATTTCCAGTACTGTAGGGGGCTCGATGTCAATACCCCTATATGATCTACGCATCTCGTTAAGCTGGGACACTTCAGCACTCTGCTCGACAGAATCCTCATTAAGCAAGGCACAAAAGTGCTCCTTCCACCTGCGCAGCTGATCCTCGATTGATACCAAAAGTGTACCATCCACATCCATTACAGGATGATTGGTGTTGGTTTTCTTCCCGACAACTTCCTTGGATATTTGGTACAATTCCCTCATGTCTCCTCTTCTTGCAGCGTTTTCCGCATTTTCTGCGAGACCGTCTAACCTCACCCTCTTGTCACGTCTCACACAGCGATAGACCATCTTATGTGCTAAGCGATACTCTCTTCGCAATTCAGCCTTTCGTTGAGCATCTGCTTCGGCATTTATTTGCATCTTCAACGATTTGCGAAGCTCGATTTTATCCCAGGTGTCTTGGGATATCCAAGAGTCTCTAACTCTCGACTGCTTGGGTACAGTTTCGGATCCAGCATCCATAAAAACACTTTTTATATCACCCCACATCTCATCAATTGTTGAATGTTGTATTCCGTTTAATGACGAAGCTCTGTCGTTAAGGTTGGTGACATAGTTACGACATATGTTGGGATCACTTAAAGCATTTGTATTGAACTTCGAATTCCTTGCTGCACCCTGTGATTGACGTTGTACAGCTGCCGTTCGTAGCTTGAGACTCATGAGAACCAAATGATGGTCGCTTCCAATGTCGGCATTTCTTATGCTCCGAACATCGCACATTGACTTCCTCCATCGCTGCTGAATCATGATGTGGTCAATTTGGTTTTCAGTTTGACCATCCGGATGTACCCAGGTGATTTTGTTGCAAGTCTTATGTTTAAACACAGTTCCACCCAGTACAAGACGATTAGCGTTACAAAAATCGACCAGCAAATCGCCATTTTCATTTCGTGACCCCAAGCCATTTTTCCCCATGACGCGTTCCAGACCGTAGTTGTCTGATCCAACTTGGGCATTGAGATCTCCCATGACAATTATGATGTCGGCTCTTGGAACACCACTGTAAACTGAGTTAAGATGAGTGTAGAAAGCGGTTTTGTCTTCCTCGGTCGCTTCATTTGTGGGGGCGTAGCACTGAATTATTGTGACGTTGCGAATTTTTGAACGGAACCTTGCTGTCATTATTCTTGCAGAAATGGGCGCCCAGGATATAAGACTACGCCTTGCTTCTTCGTTCAACATAATTCCGACACCATGCAGCCTTTGGCCACCCTCTCTTTCATCCTCCCCGGAATACAGCATTCTCGTTTGCCCAGAGTCAGCTCTGTATTCGGCTCTTCCTCTCCACCTAGTTTCACTGATGCCCAGGATACTGATCTTAAGGTGAAGCATTTCACGCTCAACCTGCTCGTATCTACCTTCGCCGTACAAGGATCGAACGTTCCATGCTCCGATTTTCGTACGTATGCGGTAGCCAAAAGTATCATTTGCTCTTCTTAAAAGACTTCTTCTATTTGTTAACGATTCATTTATTGTTATGGCGTCTTGATTGACGCTGGTACACGAAAGATGCCGCACCCCCAAATCCGATGTGCGGTTTACAGCAGCCGAAGCTGCAGAAGGATTCTCCATAAAATGGTTACCTCTTGGGGACTCATTTCCAATTGTTGTCATATTTCATGTAATAGCATATATCCTTCCACCATGGTGTTTTCCGAGATACGATTAATAACATACATAAGCTCAGATTTGACAGGCACACCCGCCTTTTGTATGGTCAAACACATAACTGCTCGAGGCCGCCCACTATGGGAAAACAGACGCCTTTTGTAGCCGCCCAATATGGGTTACAGACGCTACCTGCTGCTGCCGTTGGCCTTTTAACAAACAAAAACGCTCCTCCGCCACCAGACTATCATGCCGTTGACCGCCACCTGCAGTTCATCCGTCTTAAGGGGGCTTTTAACCATCCCAAGGACAAGTTTGTGCCCTGACCAGCAAAGCTGGGTTGTCTGCTTATCCCGGCATCCATTCGGTCCCCCTGCACGTTAGCGTTACCCACCCTCCACCACGCGGAGGTGTGCATAGGGATTTTCCTATCATTGAGCCTAGGGCCGTATGGCGTCCTAGCACTCTCAAGTACTTTTGGAGGGCAGATTTGAAATCTACACTAAAAACTCATTTTTAAAACATATTTTACCTGCTCCTGTCGAAAACGAAGTAAGCCAAAGAGAAAGCATTTTTAAAATTATATGTAGTGAGATGAAGACTAATAATTAATTTAATACTCTCAAAAAGTAAAAGAGATATTGGGACGATTAAAGCTAAGTTTTAAGATTAAGATTAGTACTTTCAGAAATCAGTACAGTTAAAAAAATAAAAATCAATTCGCATAGTTACATAACCCCAAAAGTGTCGAAAAAACGGTTTTTGGCACTTTCTAACGGTAATATCTCGAAAACCAGAGAAGATAGCGAAAAACGGATAACGGATTTGAGTTCAGCACGAAAAATTACCCTTTGATAAACACTTACTAAGTCGTGTCGAAAACTTTGTAAACATGTGTAATGAGAAAATTCAACATAAAGAAAAATAAAAACATTCTGAGAGGTAAGCGGGTACCTACTACTAATAGTTGCTAAGTGTAAAATTTTTTAATTTTCTGTAGTAGATCGTACTATTTTTAGCTTACAACACAAAAAGATCAATTAAAATCGTAGGAGCCGTTTTTGAGAAAAAAAATATTGCCTTAACGGTTGTAAAATTTGCAAGGAAATTTGTTCAAATCATGTTTTCAAACGAATTAAAAAAACTTGTTTAAACTTTATAAATTCAACGTTTTAATAGAAAAGTGAAACAACTCTGATTTTAACAATTATGGCACACGATCTTGATAATTTGATGGTTGATGTTAAAGAGAAAGAACAATTTCAACTATACGAAGTAGGAAGGCAGGATTAAAGTGTGGTGAATTTCTTTTATAGAGAAGAATAAAGATGAAAAGAAATGAAATTAAATTTAGTACAAATAAATTAATACATATTTTCGTGTGGCGGGAAATTCAAATATTCTATGTTTTAATTTTTACAATAATGTTTTTTTATTTATTGGCTGCAACAACGGTTTTTTAACTTTTGTAAGGATGTACCGTTATTTTTTCATAAAAGTAAAATCTTTTCTTAAAATATTTTAGAAAATATAAAAACTCTTGAGTATTGATTTTTAAAACAATCGATCGTGTTGTTTTCCAAATATTTGATTTCCAAAAAAAATTTCGAAACATTTTTGAAAAATATAAAAAAATATTTTTTCCAAAATTTTGGTATAACTTACAATATTATTTATAATTTTTGGAAGCTTCTATATAAAGAAAAAATATTGAAATCAGTCATAACGTTTTGGAGAAAATCGAAAATTTAAAAAAGTGGTTCTTTGGAAAGTACCATTAATAACCATTTTTTGACAAATGGTTTCCTATCCAAAGATAGTATGTACTAAAAGTAATTTATTGAATTTTTTTAAGAAAATTTGTGGAGCCTTATTTGAGAAAAAAACGATTATGCAAAATTGCTTAAAAAAATTTTATGGCAGGTACCGTTATTTTTGTTCTAAAAAATTGAAAAAAGCTTGTGGGCAGAATCACCAAAAACCACTGTACCAAGTTTGAAGAAAATCGATCGAGCCGTTTAGGCTGTAGACAAACAGACAGACAGACAGTCAGACAGAATTGTGCCACACACTTTTTTGGCCTTCTCTATCATCGTAATGTCATTATTGATTGTTATCTCGAAAAAAATTTGTACACGAATCCAAAACTTGCCGTGTAGTAACTACATATATCGCAAGTAAAATCTCATTTTGTAGCGTGTATTTTTTTATATTCATTACATAGATTTATATTGCCTTCCCTAAGGGTTACAAGGCTCCCGTTTCCTTACTCTGCTTCCTCTCCTCCCTTCTCTATCACCTTATCTTTTCTCACCGCCCCTAGTTCCTTTATCCACTCTTCACCCTTCACCGTTTTTGTTCATTATTTCCCACATCCTTTCCCCTATTGATTTTCCTTCATCTCCGCTAGATCTGCATTTTTCTAATACATACTTGTTCCCACGTCTTTTGTTCACCATCACATATTCTGCAAATTCTTTCCTCTTCCCGTTTCCCGTACCATCTTTCTCTCACCTAATTCCCTAGCCTGACGCAATTCTCCTTGTTCTTTCTGTCTTCCATGTTCCATCCCGTTTTCAAATATTGTGGGATCCCTTCTGTCATTACTTCTTTATACCACGTGTTGTAACTGGACTCTCCTATTCGTTCCCTTCTTTCCTTTTCTTGCTCTCTCCTGTCTTCTCTTTCTACTCCCTCGTATCCAATCACACTGTCTAGTCTTCCTTTCATTTATTCTTTCCCTTGTTCCCATCGTGACCTTCTTCCTACTCCGTCTCTCTGTATCTTTTGCATCACTTCTTAACATTCCCTTGCCATTTCTCTTCCTTTTGCATCTGTTAATTTCTGTTCACTATTGCATGCCCTTTTCCCTGCTCTTATCACTATCTTATCTCTTTTTGTTTCCTCTCTTACCATGTATTCTGGAGTTTGCCATTCGACCCCTGGCGTCCACTTGAGGTAACTCTCTTGCATCCTTTCCATTTCTTGCCTCTCCTCCCAACCCATACTTCCACCCCATATCCCATCACCATTCCCAATCCTTCTCGAATTTCCACCTTCCAATCCCCCATGCTTCCTTAATGGCCACTGCTCCTTTTTTATTCTGTCCTTTGTATGGGTTTCCTGCTCTCCATCACTCCTGCCGATTTCACTCTACTCGTTGTTTTTTTCGTAGAACTCCCCTGCTCTTTCCCAGAGCCCTTCTCTCACTCCTCTTTCCTCCAACGCCTCCATCATAATTGTTCCGTCTTTTGAGCAGCTTTTAAATCTATAAACAGTGCCACTAGCTTGCCCCTCTCCTCTGCAACCTCTATCGCTTGTTCTCCTCCATATCTTCATTATTTATTTACTATTATAATTTTACTATACAAATTCTATATACTACTGAAATAAATCAGCCAAGTAGAAGACTTAGCATTAAGGATTGGACTTGTTGAATTATTGATTCAAAATAGCTTTTTATGGCCTTTAGTCCTACAAATTGGCGTTTCGTTCGGCTTACTCACTTGAACTCATCAGTGACATAGTGAGGGCTTTGTCATACGCAATTTGTGTTAAGTTCAGTTCAACTTACATGAATTTTTCAACGAAAATCCACTGTAAACTATATCCAACAAGATTAGAATTCCTAATCATTAAGCTGGAAGTTTTTTTATTTATTTTAATATTTATATTTATATTTATATTTATATTTATATTTATATTTATATTTATATTTATATTTATATTTATATTTATATTTATATTTATATTTATATTTATATTTATATTTATATTTATATTTATATTTATATTTATATTTATATTTATATTTATATTTATATTTATATTTATATTTATATTTATATTTATATTTATATTTATATTTATATTTATATTTATATTTATATTTATATTTATATTTATATTTATATTTATATTTATATTTATATTTATATTTATATTTATATTTATATTTATATTTATATTTATATTTATATTTATATTTATATTTATATTTATATTTATATTTATATTTATATTTATATTTATATTTATATTTATATTTATATTTATATTTATATTTATATTTATATTTATATTTATATTTATATTTATATTTATATTTATATTTATATTTATATTTATATTTATATTTATATTTATATTTATATTTATATTTATATTTATATTTATATTTACTGGACTCCTATAAATTTATATTTGTACAAAAATCAGAAGTAGTATAGTTATTACTTTTCGATTTGCAACACGATATGCCAGACTTTTAAGGATAGAGTAGTGCGTGCTACGTAATCCAACAAAAACAAATTGCAGAAAGGTCAAGTTGATGAGCTGATATTAGTAACGTTGTTCGTGGTCATGGTTTTTTGGTTTTGCTTCGGTTGCTTTGTCGCTGTCTTGCATTTGTATTACATACAGAAGCTGAGTGAGTTTATTGATTGTGCTTTCAAGACTGTTGCAGCCAACTGATTGAAGGCTCATTTGTACGAAGTGTTAAATTAGTGTCTTGTTAGTAAGGTAGATAACTAACGAGCATAGAAGAAGGTGGAACAAAAATAAAAAGGGCAGATACATGAATTCATCTGGAACGGGTTACACAATAGGAAGATAGAAACAAATTCAATTGATATCATGGAGTTATTATTATTTCGACGGAAATAAAGTCAACGTCAACGACTTGGCATCACAAAAGCATCTAGAGCAGAAAAATGATAAACTTCATTTGGTTTGAATGATAAATAATTGAAAGGGAAATTTATTCAATGAATTTATTAAATTTTATAAATTTGTCGAAAAGTGTCAAATGCGACTGGATTCTTTTTGTATTGCTTTTTTTTTATTTTTATTAACTAGGTACAATGCCTGTACGACCTTAAGGGCCAGTTTTTCAGTGCGAGATCATCATAGTCTCGGGGTTATACCGGAGTTAACTCCAAAAACGCGTTTTTCAGTCAATTGAAATCGAAAGTTAACTCCGAGTTAACTCGTCCAATTTGGTGAGTTAACTCAGACACCAAATTGAGGGTCTTTTTACCTGTGGCACCATCTCGATTTCGATATTGAAAGTTATTGCCAGTGCAATTCGTTGTGGCGCCATCTCTATTCCTATGCGTTAAAGGCGTAGAAGGGTGATATCCATAGTGTCACACATCGTTGGCCTCAGAATTTTGACAGCTGAAAGATAAAGTTAATCCTCAACTGAAAATCTGTTACTGAGTAAGCTCAGGGTTAATTTATTTTCAGGATTAGCTAACTCTGATTTAACTCTGAGTAAAGCCTGAACTGAAAAACTGGCCCTAAGTCTGTTAAATGCAATATGAGTTGCTCAGCACTATGGTTTGAAGAAAAATGAGGAAAGGAGACAAATTTTGTTGGCACAGTAGATTGAGAATACGATCCCACCGGTGGTGGTGTCCAGTCAAATCGGGGGGAATATAGATTCTAAGCTGTCAAAAATTGGAGCTCAAACCCAAACCTCTAGGAAAGGACTAAGCGCTATATCCTCTGCGCCATTGCCATCCTTTTTTTGCCTTTTTGGCACTTTTTGTTCCTTAACACTTTATTGCCTGAGTTTATTATTTTTGCTAATTTCTGGGGACCGAGAGAAAAATTTTTCATGAGGTGGTTTCACGCTGTAACCACCGGGCACCAATGGGTTAACACTTCAGCTACTTTAAAACCAAACACGAGTAGCAAAAGTTACACGTGAGAGAAGTTCATTAAAAAGAAAACCTACAACCTTATCTTTTGATAAATATCTTTATATATTTTTTGCATTATAAAGAGGCATGATATTACTGATGCAACTTTCATTATTATCATTCACCTTCTTTGTTTTTTTTTAGTTTTTACTAAACAATACCAGCATGGTGCTATGGCAACTGCTACTTTTGTTTACCAACTTATATGGCACTCAACAAATAAAAAAAATATATGAATGGGATGACAGTTGTTGTTGTCTGTTGCAAGTGAATTGATAGCTTCTGCACCTACCTACTTATGGATGTGCAATGTGCATTCTAGCTCTTCTTCAAACCTGAGGACATTCCGCGCGCGAATAAAATTTCACTTCTCACACAAACATACATACATACGTGGTGTCATCCTGATGTTGCGCACTTCTAAGACGAAAAGTGAAGACGCGACGACGACGAGGCTTTTAACATCTGGCTCAAAGATTACCTACTTTAAGTTGGAGTTAATATATAGGTAAACTGGTTGCAAGCATTAGGTCAATGAAAACTGGTATCCTGTGTTGTTCGCGGGATGTCATGCGGTGCATGTGCATTGTGCAGCCATGAAAGTTAAAAATAATTGAATGAAAGATTAAAGGGGGTAAACGTGTTTTATTTTGGCACATGGACAATTGAAAGTCAAAACACACAACTGATGAAAGAGATCAATAAACCTTTATTCTCACAAAAAAACAAAAATTATCTTACATACCGTTGAGGAGTATGATATAAGACCAACAATAAATACAAGATCAAGTTAACAACACTGGAAAATTGCCACAATTATGTCTATGTAAATTGTTTACCATTTTTATCATTGCAATGTCAGTTAGTGTGTATATACTTTGTCACACAAAATGACAAATATAACTGACATAAAAAGTAGTCATTTTAATTTTATGGACTTACACATGACTTACAAATTGGTACAATTTCTTTTATTTGCAAAATATTTACTGTGATACAAAAGGAATTATGGTAAACTGACATTTTGTGAAGCATTGATGACATGAAAATAAACACACCTATAAAATGCATCAACACTATATTAGTCAAACGGGAAAGGTATCTTGTTTATAAAATAATTATTGAATCGATTTATTTGTGTTTTTTTTTTTGTCAGTAATTATGAAAATAATTGGTTGCGTTAACTGAGCTTATAAAAAATGTTGTATTTCAAGTTATATTTAATTAAATTGGAAGTAAAAAATGTATCTTTGTAAATACAGCTCAAAATACAGTGCTTTTTGTGTAATAGGTAGTCACATAATAATTTGCTGCAATAGTTCAATGTTCGTTTGTTTTTCGAATTATAATTTTGTATGTTATTTAAAAAGCCGAAAGAAGATGCATCGTCTAATTCTTAAATATTCGATTTACTCATCTTTCATAGGTTATGGTCATCTTAGGGCCAGTTTTTTTAGTGTCAAGTTAAAAAATTGCGGAACCATCACAAAATTCTAAAAAGTAAGGTTAAGCTTGGAAAGTAAGGGTTTTAATGTTTTAAACCAATAAGCCTGGCAAATGAAATCAAATAACAAGTCACATCACTTGCTATTATGTTCAATAGGCTTGGAATTTTAAAAACTTTACACATAAAACCTTTTTTGTTTTGAGAAAAGAATGTAGGAAAAAGAATACAAAACTGAGTTTATTTTTCAAAAAAGTTTGAGTTCAAAAAAATTGGAATTTCTAATTGAATCGGATACAATTTCTAAGATATTATAAAAAAATATTTGGTATGCAACTTTTAAAATGCTTCCCAATGATCAATGAAATATTCAGTCATTTATTACGAACTTTCTTCAAAAGTAAGAGAAGACTGACTACAGAAATGATCCTTTGAAGTACAGACTATACTTCACAGGATCATTTCTGTAGTCAGTCTTCTCTAACTTTTGAAGAAAGTTCGTAATATTCAGTCATTTTATGTAGAGGGCTAGGTGCAGTGTAATAACACCCGCGGGGGTTTTTACCATTTTGAAATGGCAATAAGACCCACGAAAGAAAAGAAATAGCAACCGCGGATGTTATTGCCTTTTGGATTTGGCATTTAAGCCCACACTCAAAGTATGATCCATACTCTGCTTTAAAATACTCTTCGATTTAAAAATCTCAAAATGATACAGTATTATTGTTGGATTATAGGATAAATTCAAAGTTTCTTTAAATCCTGATTCTATAAATGCAAAAGAAACTTTGGATACACCCAAGACCCAACCTCGCACCCACCCCAAATCCTATAGTGAGCCCAAGCAGGGGGGTTGCATACATACCTCACTGTTTATTCACGAATTTAAAAATTCCACTAACCAAATAAAGGAGAGGATTTATTCAAGGCTGTAGCCAGGGGGGGGGATCACAGGGGTTTGACCCCCCCCCCCCCCGAAATTTTTTGATAAAGACATTTGTAAATAATACTTTTCCATTTTAGTATGAAAGTTGTACTCAAATTTTTGCGGTACCTAGTTATTAATTAATTTAATTTAATTAAGCTCACTATTTACATAATTTTTAATGAATAAAGGTACCTTTCTACCATCATGATTTCTTAAGTCAGCTTAAAATGAGATTCGTGTATTCTGATTCCCTCAGTTCTTGGCAAAAATTTAAAGAAGAAAACTTCAATTTTTTTAAATATTTTGGATCTTGACAATTTAAAGTTTAAAGGCTGAATGCAAGATATGGTAGACAAAATGCCATACACAAAATGATTCACATACACAAGCTTCTTAAAATTTTGGCGACTCCAACCAACGGTCTTAACATGCACATCGGAAAGAACTTTTTCGACAGTGAAACGTCTAAAAACTTAAACTAAAGAGATTCTACCGATGAAGATAAACTTTTAGGGTTGGAGTTATTGTCAGCTCATCAACAAATTGAGACTAACACTGAAGAAGTTAATATATCTCTCATAGGAGTGAGTTTTGGGTACCAAATTAAATGTTTGACGTTTAAGCAAAGTTTACAGATCCCATGCAAAAGAAAAATCAGATTTTTAAAATATTTGTTCACATATTCTGTGCTCAATTTTGTATAGTATTTTAGACTCAAAATGTTTGCCTTTGCTTAGGCCACCCATTGAGTCATTAATTAACTCCTTATTAACAAATTATAGGCCTTAAAATGGAAAACAATACATTTTGGATGCAAAAACAATTTGCATGGAAGCAATGCTGTGAGGTGAATATATTTTTTTGTTTGGAAGTGTACATATTTTTTATTCACCACACTTTATCTCACGCGACACAATTGCCCAATGGCTTGGTAGTTCTATGACAGCATTGGTTCCTTTTTGCATGAATCTATGTATAAGCGAATCATGCAAAAAAGTAATTTTGTATTTTACCTCAACAATTTTTGACATGCGAAAATATTTGCATAGATTTTCGCACAGGAACTGTAAGCTAGACTTTATAGCGACGTATCTATTTTCGCGCAAAAAATGTGTGTTGGAATTTGTATTTTGCTTTAATATAAGAAAATCGTTTACAGCACGGACTTTTTTTTCACCACCAATCTTTTATTTTTTACTCAAAAGAACAGTTAACTCAGCTTAAATGGTGAAATATTTTTTCGAAAAATTATATCCCCCTCCGAAATAATTGTCTGGCTACGGCCTTGGATTTATTAGGTTTGTTAAATTTTAAAATTCGCGAATAAACAGTGAGGTAGGTATGGGGGGGCATGCTGCCCCCTGCTTGGGCTCATTATAGGATTTGGGGTGGGTGCGAGGTTGGTGTATGTAAAGTTTCTTTTGCGTTTAAACAATTTCGAAATTCGGCTTTATTTCGCTCGGCGTTATTGCACGTCACCAAAAATTTTGTATAAATATTAACTAAAGGATTTTGTTATTTTTCTTAAAATAAAATTTGAAAATACTTTCGTTATATTTTGTATATATGTTATATTTAATTATTGGTCCGTAATTCTTTAAAAACGATGCTGGTCAGAACGTTATAGTCAATGGTGACCGCTATAGAGCCATGATTAGGTACTGACTTTCCTTCATCAATTGAACAATCATGATGTGCAGGAGCAGTGACTTCAATTGTTGACGTTTATATTTTTTAAATCGAACTGTGAACTACCCAAAGAAAACAAAATAATTTTATATTCACCACGAATTTTTTTCGTACAAAACAATGTCAGTACACATTCTTGTTCCGAAAAAAAATTACGTTTGGTATTTGTGTTTACTTTTACCGCGGACATTTTTTCTTTGTGGAGAATATTTTTTTTAATTCACCTTGAAGAAGTTTTTTACTCAAAAGAACTGTATGCTTAGCTTTAGCAAACGCATTTGACGTTTACGAACACGCTTTGTCTTTCCAATATTTTGTTCGTCAACTCGATTTTTTTACTGCATAGCTGCATCTAAGATGATGTTTTCGAACATGTGACTTTAGCAAAGCTACATTATCGAACACAATGCTAATGCAGTAAAATTTGAATTTGCGTTTTCAAACAGAAGACTTTTGCAATTTGCGTTTAAGAACATTCTGCAAATGTATTTTTGACGCAGATGACAATTTTTAAAACTCAATACATATGTAGGTCTGAAATAGTTTTTTTGTTTCATATTACTGTAATTTTTCCTGAATTAATTGACTTAGTAGTCAAATAGAACTATAGAACTTAGTACCCTTTAGCTGTTGTATCTTTTCAGCAACTACAGTCCGCTTTGTCACATCAGTAAAAAAGTTTTGAGGAGAAACAACATAAGTCAAGCCCAAAAAAAAAAAAAAAAAAAATGACTTATGTCATTTCTTCCTTCAAACGATTTCTGCAGAAGCTGCATGGACGAGGAGGAAGAGGAAACGATTCCTCACCTTCTCTGCACATGCCCTGCTCTTTCCCTCAGACGTAGGCTCCATTTAGGAGTTTACTTCTTTAACGATCCTAGTGATCTGGCAAACACAGACATTTATAGTCTCACACGCTTCGTCAGGAGCTCAAATTGGTTTTAGCGAGTAAG
The DNA here is from genome assembly GCA_963921185.1 of Dasysyrphus tricinctus. NCBI lineage: Eukaryota > Metazoa > Arthropoda > Insecta > Diptera > Syrphidae > Dasysyrphus > Dasysyrphus tricinctus. The sequence goes on from OY992531.1 coordinate 223,186,788, forward strand.
GAAAGAGTTTTTAAGATTCATGTGGTATCACAACGGACCAATTTTGGTCTAAGTGTGTCAGTACTTAGTATTGACAGCCACTTCTACCTAACCTAACCTATGTCATTTCTTCTTGCTTTGAGAGGTTTGACACGTCTGGGTTTTTTTTTCAAAAGATGAATAACTCTACAACAATTATAAATTAGCTTTTATTGTTGTTTCCGAAAAAAAAAACATTCATATTTTGATGAAGTTAGGATACCTCGAATAATTTAAATGCATCGCAAAAATCTTTTGATCAAAACCTTGCAAATTGAAATCCCGCGGGAGATTATAATTTGCAAGATTTTGATCAAACAAAATGTATTTGTTGCAATAAAATTAAATTTTGCGAGATTTAAGTTTGCGGGATTTCGTTGTTGTGAGATTATGAAAAGCGGAATTTTGTTATTGGGAGATTATGAAAACCAGGTTTTTTTAATTACGAAATTTTGCTATGTGAGATTTCGAATGCGAGATTTTGTAATAATAGCTGCGTTTTTTTGCATGTCCATATGGAGTTTGGCGAAAAAAACGACATCGGGACATTTCAACATTTGTTTACATTTTGCATTGGTCTGCCATTTTGTTTTGAATTATCAAACATTTGACATTTTTATATAAATTATCGATAACACAACTACAATTGTGGTTTGGCATTACCGTTTTTATTGGGACAAAAGTTAACTCCAGTTAATTATCTGGACTTAGCTAATTCTATATGGACATTTGTTGTTGTATTTAACATGTAAATTGTTTAAATAATATTTTATATTCAAAAATTTATTTTTTTTTTTCAAAATTCTGATATGCAATATTATTATTATTTTAAAGGAACTTTCGCATACAAATTTTAATTGAAATCAGCTGAGCAGTTACTGAGAAAATCGAAGATTAAAAAAACCGTTAGGTATATGGCAGGTTTTGTTTAACAGTTTTTGGTAAACTTTTTTACCAAGAAATGCACAATACTTACAATAATACATTGATTTTTTTTATCGAAATCGTTGGAGCCACTTTTGAGATAAGTAAGGTTTTCCTTAACGGTTGTATGGAAAGTACTTTACGTTATTTTTAGATCGAAAAAAGTTTTTATTTTCCCTCTAGGGTATTGCAAAAAGACCTTAAATTCAAAATTTGAAGAAAATCATGGTTATGCTGTAGATCGAGATACAGACAGACACACACAAGTAAAAACAATGATTTTGAGGAGACAAAACTGGATGATACAGTATTCGTTCCTATACTCGTATCATCCAGTGCTTATTCATGAAAATTCTTTACAAAATATTACCTTATTCTTATTCCATCGCATCTATAACCTTATTTGGGTCATTTGTCCAAATATTTCTGCAGGAAATAAATTTCAATTCTTCAACTGTTAACTTTAACGAAAATAGAGGATTTGATCAGATTGAGATGTGAGTGGGATCAGATACAAGATTTAATTTCACCAACATTTGGAATGAGTTAAGATCAAACATTTTAAATTAAAAAAAAAATAATATTTTTAACCGTAGTGAGATAAGACACAAAATTCTCGTCTTTAAATTTTTAACAATTCCGTTCTAGTGATATCTCTAGGAAGGTTAATAAGAACGAGGTATCCAGGTATTATGTGTGCCTCAAGGTTAATGATATAAAAGTCTTTATTATAAAATCAGTTTATAACATAATATTAATAACGGATGCAATATTTTTCGTGTGAATTTTATCAATGTAAGTTTATAAACCTCTTTTATTTACCTTTGATTTATACTTCAATTTTAAAACGAACAATTGGGTGTAGAAGGCCTTAAATAAAGTGCCCAAAAAAATTATCATCTTTGATTACCATAAATAAATAATTCTTTAATTCATTATTCTTTACTCATTATTGCTTCCCGAATCAGCCTAACTGATGCTTAATTTAGCTCTTATTAACATAAATGATTATTACGTAACAAAGGTGTACTGCAACAGCTTATAGAATAAACTAATCTAGTTATTTAAATTGCGTTAAAAAGATACTTTTTGGTAGTGGAAGTATAAGGTTGCTATGCAAAAATTTTCCAGAGAGTAAACATTGTGGGGTGACATTGTTGGGCGCGCAAGAAAACTTTTCGTAGACCTTGTTATCTACAATTTAATTTATTGATAGGTTTAAAGAGAAAATATTTGTATTTCTTAAGCATCCACATAATTTTTATTTTTGAAAAAAATGCCTCGTTTAATTCAAAATTTCACAAAAAAAAATTCATTACAACAAAAATGTGTTGTTCTGTTTCAAAAAGTTTTTGTATGGATCCCCTATAGCATGAAATGTTTTATTTTCTGAAAAAAAAAATTGTACTTTGCCTTATAAGGTAATTTACCTTTGGTTTCGCATTAAACAAAATTCTAGGTTCTCATTAAATCTAACACAAGATGGTGGAGAATTGGTAGCTGCAAAAATTTTCGTTTTTCGTTATTATACAAAATGGATTTTAAGGTTTCGATTAAACCTGGTAAGTTGTGGTGCTCTTGCAGATTGTAGCAAAAATATTCTTGTGATTTTTCTCATCAAAACTTTCCAAAAACTAAAAGGATGAGGTCGCAAATGTATGGACAGAAAACCCAGCATCGACAAAAACGAAATGTTATCTAAATGTAATTGACTTTACCAAAGTGGCAACCTCGAAATCCATATGGCATAGAATTTATAAGCCAAAAAATATGACTGTGTATACGAAAATCCCAGTATAATGTTTTTTTTTTATAAAAGATAGCTGTTAAAATTGAAGGATTAAGTTGTGTGTGAGATATCAACGAATTTTTTGTTTCACAAAATGGTTATTTTCACCCATTTTACCAAGAAAATGGTAGATTTTTGAAAAAAAAAATTGATAGACAAAATTCAAAAACCAAAGGTCAACTTTTAAGAAGAACTCCACTAAATTAACAAAGCTTTCGGGGGTTCAGGTCAGGTCAGGTCAAAATCGATCTCGAGATTTTGAGCAGACTTGTCATTACGATGAGGGGGTAGACGAAAAAAGTGGGTCTCACAATTCTGTCTGTCTGTCTGTCCGTTGAGCTACAGCCTAAACGGATGAATCGATTTTCTTCAAACTTGGTACATAGCGTTTCTTGGTCACCCCCCCCCCACACGCGTTTCCTGCATTTTTTTTAGAACCAAAAATAACGGTATGTTCCTGCCATACAATTTTTTTAGCAATTTTACATAACCGTATTTTTTCAAAAACGGCTCCAATACTTTCCTTAAATAAATCAACAAATTAATTCAAGTAAAGGCCTCCTTTGGTTGGAAACCATTTTTGAAAAAATGGTTATTAATGGTACCTCCCAAAGAACCATTTTTTTAATTTTCGATTTTCTTCAAAACGGTATGACTAATTTCAATAATTTTTTTAAACAGATAGTCCAGTCAACGAAGACTCAAAATTATAAAATAAATGCAAATCATGCTCTCTGGGTTATTATTTGAGGCCGTGAGAGCCATAGTGGCCTAACTGCATTTTTCATTATTTTCAGTAAATAATAATAATCAAAAATAAGGAACAAATTATTTTCAAGAAATTGTAGTCTGAAAAAATTTCAAACGCTTGCCGTTTTAAAATAAAGAAACATATGTATGTAGCTTTGATTTTATTTTGCAATATGATCAAAAAATAAATGGTTTTTGATTTTGTATTAATGATTTTCCAAAAAACCGTTATAACTGATCAGATAGGCCACTCTTGCATTCAAGCCTTAAATTTTGTTGTGGTTGGCCTCTTAGTGCAAAAAGTCCTATAACTATGGCATGGAGCCATCAATTCAAAAAATTTAAATGCAGCAATATTGTTTAATAAATACAGATTCAATTTTCGTAATAAACTCAATTTCGATAAAAATGCAGTTAGGCCACTATGGCTCTCACGGCCTCATTTAATGTGGTAGGGGTGACCCCTAGGTATAACATACTAAAAGTCCCCAGCCCAGGGTCGCGATCTTAATCATATTTTCGGTAGGAGCAAGGTTAAGAAAGATACAGGGAGTAGAATATTCAAAAAATTGGAAAACAATGTTATCGTCTTACAACAACAATGGTGTTTGATCAATTAACCTAGAAATAACGGGAAAAGTACGTATATATTGATTAATGGTAATTTCAGTGACGTATATGATTAAGACCATTTTTGTAGGAAATTTATTATTCTTTCATTTTGTAGTGTACAATTTTCCGCTCAAACATTTAGTTTTCAAAATATTTCCGAAAAATTACAAAAGGGGACCTTTAAGCCCCCTCGTGGCTATAGCTCGCGGCCCTGGGCTGGGGACTTTTAGTATGTTATACCGGGAGGTCGCACCCCTACCACATTAAATAATAACCCAGAGAGCATGATTTATTGCATTTATTTTTCTCTTGTTGACTGGACTAAGAAGCTTCCAAAAAATATAAATATGTATGTAGTTGGGTTTATTTATTTATTTATTTCAATTCGTTAAATGCTAACGTGAACAATACTTATACATAATACTTATAAACTAATATATATTACAAGTTATTAAAGAACATAGTTTTGAATTTAATGCATTTAAGGTTATCATTTACAGACTCTATACAAAAGTAAAATTTATTAAATATTGCAATCAATTGATTAAGGGGGCTATGTGCACCATAGTTTGATCTACTGAACATATGGCCTAATGGTTGCTGTAATCTTATACTTGTACGACTAAAACTGAAATTTAAACGACTTAGAACCGATGGAGATGATATTAACCCATTAATAATACCAACTATGAAACAAAACTGCAAATACTGCCTATGATTAGTGAGTGAAGGAAGATTTATTAAAGCCAGTCTTTGAGAATAAGGAGGAAGCATATGTTCATGTGACCATGGAAGAAAACGAAGGCAGAAACGAAAAAACCTTCTTTGAATTGCTTCAAATCTGTTTATAGTTATGAATGGAGTAGTGAGGTGCCCAGACTACACAACCATATTCAAGTATTGGTCTCACAAATGAAACAAAGAGAAGCTTTAGAACGTAAGGGTCACGGAAATCGCGACCGAATCTCTTTATGAATCCTAGGATCTTATTAGCCTTTTTAACTATGTAGTTTAAATGATCATTAAAAGTTAACTTAGGATCAAGAATAACTCCTAAGTCAGAGAACAAGGAGACTTTACTCAAAGGACATGAATCAAATGTGTAGTTAAAAATCAACGGAGCTTTTTTGCGGGTAAAACTCATGGTTTTACACTTGTCAACATTTAAAACAAGACTATTTTTACTGCACCATTCCCTAAATATTAATAAGTCTTCCTGCAAAAGTAGACAGTCAGAGGTAGATGTAATACTTTTGAAAAGCTTAATGTCATCAGCATAAATAAGGACAGATGAATTCTTAATGATTGAAACCAAGTCATTTATAAATAAAATAAATAAAATTGGACCTAAATGGCTGCCCTGAGGGTCCCAAATAAAAAAAAAATATTTTGAATTTTTAAAAAATGTTTCATTTTTTTAATAAAATATTTGGAAAACGACAGGATCGATTTTTTTGAAACTCGATACCTAAGAGTTTTTTGTACTTTCTAAAATATTTTAAGAAAAAAAAATTACATTTATGAGAAAATAACGGTACCTTCCATACAAAAGTTAAAAAACCGCCAAGGAAAATATTTGTTTCTCAAAAACGACTCCTACGATTTTGATTAAACTTTTTCCATATACATAGGTACAACAAAAATTATAAAATTTTACACTTAGCAACTATAATCTAATAGCACCTGCCGTAGAACCTTTTTTTATTTTGAATTATCTCTTTATCGGCTAAACGGATTAAGATTAATTTTCTTATACACAAATTTCAGATATGATAAAATATAATTGCATATCAAAATTAAAAAAAAAAGTTTCCAATTTTTTTTTTTTTTTTATTCAATACCTGAAAAACGGGTTGATAATTTTTTTTTATATTCTGTTTTTATATGCACTAAAAATATACTTCAGATTTACATACCAAAATTTGTCCTTAAAAATATTTAAGGAATTTTATATATAAAAAATATTTTTTTTTTAAAACTGCTCCAACGATTTGAAACTTTTTTTTTCAAATTATCATATTCAATCAAGAATTAAGATTACATTCTTTTTTTTTCACCTCAAATTTTAATATCATATTTCATACTTCTCTACATTTTTCTCTCATAGTTTCCATGTTACAATTTTCTTAAAGCCGCAGTGTCTTGAACATAAAAGCAAGTACGTGCAACCCAGTCTTGCATTTTATTTTATTTGTAATTTGTTCTCTCTTTCTGATAGCATTTTTGTTGAAATCGGTTTTTCTTCTATCCTTTGGCTCATTTTTTGTTTAAGAGACTATATTTCACTCTAGAAGTGTAGACCTTGAAAGCGATTTTTAGTTGAAAGCCAGAAGTCCATTTTAACAGTTATAATATAAAATAAAATTCTTTGAATAAACAATTTCAGAAAAATCTGTTTTCAAACCTATAATTTAAAAAAAAAAATTTCTTCAAAATGTTGAGTTTAAAACAATGTTTTGCCAAAACTGTTCATCAAAAAAAACTTTATTTAAAAACAAGCCGCAAGAATGGATTTCTAGCTTTCCAAAAAGCTACAAAACATTACTGTGAGTATTGCCGTTGTTTTTAAATTAATTTTTGTCTATTTTATGCAAATATTTTATTAAATTGCCCCTCCCGTCCAAGCGGGGGAAGATATTACCCCCCTCCTATAGGATTTTTTTCTTGTCTAATACCCACCCACATGCTCTGAGTTTTTTTGGCAGATCTTACGCGAATTTTCAAGTATGCAAAAAAAAAAGGGAAATTTAATTTACCCCTACAGTGACTATAGGGGATGAAAATAAAAATCTGAAAAAATTAGGGAATTTTGTTTTCTTCATTTAGAGCCGATTTGGGCCCATCCGGGATAACCTTTTTTTAACGACCACCTTAACATAGGTACTATAGGGCGAGTTTTGGATTGGTGCAGACAAAAATTTGGAGATAATAGGTAATCACACATGACATCATGATGATAAAGAACACGAAATAAGTGGGTGGCTGTCTGTATGTTTGTTTGTATCTCGATCTACATCCTAAACCAATGGTGGGATTTTCTCAAAATTTTAAACTTAAGGCTTTACGATTTTGATAAAAAAAATCAGTTTATTATTGTACGTATGTATAATGTAAAAAAAAAATACCAAAAACTGTTACTAAAAGTACCTGCCATAAACTTTTTGTTTTAATTTCGATTTCCCCATCAATGGCTTATGCGATTGAAAACTTTTATTAAATAGCTTCTCTAAAATTTCAATAAACATTGCATATCAAAATATTTCAAAAACGGGTTGATGATTTTATTTGAAACTAGGTTTATTTATAAATTTATATTAATAAATATCTAAAACTAGCATACCAATATTTTTTTTAAATGTTACTAAATTTGTATAGATAAAAAATTAGTTTCCATACATTCATATTTTTGTAAGTACCTTATCATATGGCAAACTTGTTTTTGAGCTCTAAACAATTTAACGGGTTGTTGATACAGTTAAAACATTGCACATAAGTATCTTGAAAATGCTTTTTTGTAAAAAAAAAATCGGTTTCATTTTCATCCTCATCGAACGAATTAGTCTAAAAGTATTGTTTTTCTTTAGGACCCTATCATGACCTAAACATTTGGAAAGTAGTATGAGTATTACCAAAGCTATACAAATTTAAAGTTTTATTAGGTAAAACTTCCTTCGTCCTCGGACCGGGTTAACGTACATAGGAGCGGTACGATATCCCGCAAACCAAAATCTCGATTAACAAAATCTCGCATTTTTTTTAAATTAAGAACTCTCGCAAATTAAAAATCATGTTTTTCATAATCTCGCAATTACAAAATCTCGATTTTAACAATCTCGCAGTTTCATCTCGCACAGAAAAATTTCACAAAATTCAAACATAATCTCACAATTTCAAATCTCGCAAATCAAAATTTCTAAAATTCAAAACTCACAGCAACGTTTTTGCGCGAAATTTTAACTTCCGCAACCCCTACGTACATATATGTATATACAAATCTCAAATTTAGCAAGACATCAATAGGGAGCGCCAATCTAAATAAAATAATTAATTTTATAAGGACCACCCTAATATTTATATATTAAAATTTGTTTTCTATTGATCACTCTTACTTTGAGCGTAATATGTAAACAAAAAAGTGTAGCTACTGTAGGTACTTATATTATTCACCCACTTAAATATTCTTTCATATAACGAGTCTATTACCTTTATACTGGTAAAAATAAAACAATCCCTCTTGATAACAAATTATTTACTCTTGACTTGATGTGATGCAATTTCCAACAGAAGCAACCATTCCTCCTTAAACAACAACCAAAACCTGAAACCTGTTACATTTGGCGAATCTGCCTGTAGGGACAATTTTTTATTGTTACCTAGCCGCCCACCGCACCGTCTGTAGGAACCCAGTTTGATCACGATTTTGCACTAAACAAGCGTAGGAAAGTAAAAGGCCATTTAATAAATTGGTAAAACGATGTACTGCATCATGGCATGGAAGCATACGAAATTGCATTGATATGCAATTTGAAGGAAAAAAAGATACTTTCGAAATAACGATTCAAAACTACGTTATTGTATTTGTATTCAATCTTTGTAGCTGGTATAATTATTTTAATTATTCGATCAATCAATAAATAATATTAATCTCTTTTTATTTCTTTGACAATGAAAGTGAAACACATATAAACTTACGGTGTATACATTCGAAAATTAACATCCGGATGTGGACAGACATTTGTATTATGAACAATGCACCGCAATATATTCAAATCAAGAACTCCACTTGTAAAAAGACTTTTTAATGAACTTTTGTCGAAAATTAATCCATCTGAACCTGAAATATTTTATACACTAACATTAATTTTCATTTTCACAAAAATCGATATATATTTTTTTTTTATCAAGATTTATTTTCACTACCTCGCATTGTTATAAAAAATACTGATATAATAATTAAAACACATTTCATTGTAATCCGATTAGAATGATTTATTTAAATTAAGAAAAAACAAAAACACTATTATTCATGAACTAAAAAATTTCAATTTGTACTAAAAAGTTGTGGTTTAACTTTTTCGATTTAGATTTCCACTTTTCAAACATAATATCATCACTTTTATTTTATTTGATTTTTTAAACCAGAATATTAAACAAAACCGTTAACGAAAGAGATCGTTTTTTTTTTGTATATTTTGTATTTTTACGCGCACAGAAAATTTTAAATGTTCATAATACAAGTGCACGATCGCGAATGAAATTGAAAAACAAAATTTCGCACTCGCTTGTTGCTTGTTGGCATTGTTGATTTGAGAGGTTTTCTTGTGCACACGATGATGAGGATGCGATGTAATATCAAAGAATCATTGGAGCGTAGTTCTGGATAATTCAAGTGCAGAAGCACACAAGACCATTCAACAAGTTTAGCTTATAGCTTAAGGAAAAGGAAACGAAAAGTATTTTATGCATTTGATACGAGAGTACACTATGCGTATCAGAATGTCTGCCAACGAGTATTTCCTTCTTCTTTGGATTTGTTTTTCTTAGGGAATTAATGAATGAACCTTAAGGTAGATTGTGTTGAAAAATACACTCTGGATCATTTGATGATTATTATTGTTTCATTGACTATAAATGTTCGAAAAATTAGCTTTTCAGTGAAATCATCGAAAATGGAATGAAGGATACAAACTTCTAAAGCTTGAAGGAAAAACTTTGAGAAAAGAACTACAGTGCAACACGGTTATAAGAAAGTCTTAAAATCCAAGAAATTTCTTTCTTATATCCGAGTTTTTCTTATATAAAAACTTCGGATATAAGAAAGAAAATTTCTTATATGAGAGACACGGATATGAGAAGGAAAATTTCTTATATAAAATCAATCTACACAACGAGATATTTTTCATGTCTTAAAGATCCTGTTATTCTGTCTTTGGGGATCTTATGACCGCTCACCGTCTGGTTTCCTGAAACATATGTTCCATTAGGGAGTGCCTTATACATCAAACCAGTCTCATCAGCGTTAAATACATCTTCAAGGGCATATTTTTTTAAGAGACTTCGATAAAAAAAAAAACACAAAAATAAGCAACAACTCAAATTTTAATCGAAATGTCAAGATATTTACAGAGAGTTCACGCTCTTTCCAAAACTGCGGCTGTCATTTCAATGGAAAGTGGAAAGCTGTCATTAAGGGTGGTATCACAAGGATGTGTAAAGAAAAAGTTTTGACAAAATTTTTTTGATGAAGTAATTTTCTTTTAACAGTTCTTTTTTATTCTAAAAATTGATATTGGTACATATAAAAATGAGTTTCTTATAAGAGTGTTTTTCTTATAGGCGAGTTTCTTATATACGATTACTTTCAAAAAGAAATATAAAGAAAAGGCACGGGGTTTTTGATTTTGTTTCTTATAAGCGAGTTTTTCTTATATGAGTGTTTCTTATATCTGCAAAATACTGTACTAATTCCAATGTTGGTCTAATATCAAACTTTGAAAACTACAAATCTTACTTCGAATATCAAACCACCATCGCATTGGCGTTCAAATTTCACGTACGGAGTTCAAAGAACCTTTTTAAAATCATGCAAAGAAAAATAATCTAATTCGGGGCAGTAATACTTATTCGAAATAAATTTTACTTCTAATGGGAAACAAGTCCAATTCTAAAAGTGAAGTTGTTCACCAATGGATGAATGAACAGTTCGAAATAACTTCACTTTCCAGGATGATTTTTTTTAAAGTAATAGTTATGTAGCTATTTTGAATTTCTTACAAAAAAATAGTTTACAAAAAATGTTTGCATTAAAAAACTAAATTAATAATTGTTAAAAGCCCAAACACTTCTCAATAATCCATAAATTCAGTTTTCCCACATTTATAAACAAAACGCCCTTTTTTTAAAAAGTGTGGATTAAAAATCCAATTTTTATAGTATGCAGGTGTTGGAGATTGTTCAGGTAGATAACTTAGGTAGAAAACCCAATGAATAATTTATAAAATCAACCCCCATGCATGAATGAAGTGAGTTGAATAGGCTGGACTCAAACTTTTGGCCTGGAGTGTATATGTAAGAAAAGATGTAAACGAACTTAGTAACTGGAAAAAAGAACAGGTGATGTGTTATTTTAAGTGCAGTTATATATTATACTCGAGACGAGTTCATGCAAAATAAGAAAAAAAATATTGATTGAATCATTCAATAAAATAACCGACAAATTATTTTTTATTGAGAAAAGGAGTTTTTTTTCCTCTTCTAAGAACAAAATGCAAAAAACTGGACCATACTAGACTTTCATTTAATTTGTTCTTAATGTTAATCCTGTTAGTCGAGGTAGATGTGGTAAATGTGAGCTAATCAACCTTTCATTAAGATTTATTGAGTGGAGAACTTTGTTTCTTCCTTGAAGCTTGTTTCTCTTCGCAAATGAAATAAAATGTACTCAGTCAAAGTTAACTGACGCCTGTTGTTCATGACGACCGTTGCTTTTCTTTTTGGATTAAGTTTTTAGTTTAGTGTAAAAATTAAATTAAATATTAATCTGTACGAACTTGTTTTTGTATGGATCAAAACTTTAAAGTGGCTAAGTACATAATAATACCTAGAAATTAATGGACACTAGGGCGTATGTGGAACAAAAAAAAGGATTGTAGGTACGTATATACTTATATTTAAGTATGAACGCTCTTTTTAATTTTTTTTTACTGTAAGCTGGCAATCTTTTCATTTGGAATAAAAGGTTTTTCAATCGATACACAACAATTATGTATTTAAATACAAACGCGCAGCCTATTTCAAGATTTACATTTTTATCATGGTGAAGTTCACAAACAAACATTTAAAAATTATTAAAAATTACTACAGAAATTCTGAATCGGTGGTTGCAACTTTAAGACCGCTTACTCCAGTTTTCGTTCGGTCTTTCGAATGGGTGTTTTTTTTTTAGACGTGTAGTTTTCAATCTGGCAATACTTTTTTCGGAGTTGCTCTTTTTGACAGCTGTCACTTGATTTATGCTCAGTTTGGTTTGCCATTTTATCAGAGAATATGAAATAAAGAAGTCAATCCTCAGCTGTCAATTTGATTTGCCTACAAGCTGGAAGCGAACAGCTGATGTATTAGTTTTGCAAAGTACTAGTGAAAAGCAGTGCAAAACGCACACATAGAATCAACTAGTCATTCAGCACATCATTCAGCACAGGTCTTGTTGTTGTTGCAATTCACATCTATTTCTTCGACACGAAATGAAATTACAAATACAACAATGTAAACAAATGGGTTTTGGGGGGTGAAACGTACGAAGGATTGGCTTCTTTATTTGATATTCTCTGCATTTTATAATGAATGGACTTACTCTTGAACAACGTTTGCAAATCATGCAAATTTATTACCAAAATAATGGTTCGGTTCGCGCATTGCATGCTGCGTCCAATATTCGGTCGACATAATCACCCAGCAGATGCGGTAATTCAAGCAACCATGGTTCGCACCACGTTTACTCTAGTGGATAATGCGCATCCTCAGAGACGCCGCCGTACAGTGCGCACCGAAGACGTTATTGCTGCTGTGGTGGAGCAGAGTATCGAAGGAGACCCGAATGGGTCCATCCGCCATCGCGTTTCATAATCTTGCAATTATAAAATCTTGCTTTTAACAATCTCACACCGAAAAATTTCGCAAATATCAAATCTCGCAAATAAAAATTTCAATCAAATCCGACGTAACGTCGCTCTCAGTTTCACACTGAAAAATAAAGTAGTGCGAAACTCGAAAACCAAAAACTTGTTTTTCAAAACGTATTTTTTTTTTATTATTAAAACTACCCGACATTCCGACTGGATATACAATTTCTATGTTCTCCTTTTGTGTTTAATAACAATTGAAATATAAACAATAACAGTTATGAATAGCAATATAATATGGTCTAAGAGTTGCTAGCCAAGGCACTCGATTTACATATTTTGCAGAGTAAGGAAATCTCGCAAAATATAGCATTGCAACAAATACACTTTTTACAGGGTGTACCACAGGCACCGACACCTTAGAAAAAATGGTTTCCTAAGGTAATTTTCGCGTTTTCGCTTCGTTAGGAAGTTATAACGCCCTTTTATTTTAGTTGGCTCTATTTTTTGTGTTAGTTATCCGCACACAAAAAGTTGTAGGCCAAGCTTGAACGGTTGAAAACTTAAGAATCTGTCAGGGTTTGGCAAAGGTAGAGCCAATGAAAAGACACGGGCACTAAAATGATAAGAACCATTAAAACTTCTAAACGAAAAGAAAACGAGAAAATTACCTCTTAAGTATTTCGCATTAAAATGACCTCAGAAACCCATGGATGTTCTTCGCGGCGCACATAGGAGTATTTGCCTACAAAACTCGGCCAAAAGTCGATTTTTCAAATGTCAAAATTGAAAGGGGAACTTTTTCCAGACAATAGCTAAGATCCCATGGAACAATAGCCTAAAATATTTTTTTTATTGCTCAACATATTTTGGCTGATATTAGTTCAAAGTCTTCGATCACGAATTTGTCACTTCTTTTTGTAATCAACCTTCAAAAAATTTGAAACATTTTATTAAATTATTTCTTAAAATTTTTGTGTAGTCTGATGAAATTTTTGGTATATAAAAATCAACTACAGATGTTCACTATTATATTGAGCCATTTTTACGACAAATATTTCAATATTTATATTTTTTTCGAATTTTTGTTCTAGAAATGCAAAAAAAAAAACACTAGTTTTGTTGGTTCTTTTTCATTGGGAAGTAATTTTTTTATAGATGTAGGTGGAATTGGGCTCTCATTTGTATATGGGTGGATAAAATAAACCATCAAGCTTCATTTTCAAAAAGAATCGCCTGCGGATTTTTGCGGATGTAGTTGTTTTTTGTCATATCGTATTCCCACTTTTATGCCCATTCAAACTGACTATTTGTGCTGCTATTTTTCTTTGGGATTTCATTTTTTTTTATTTTTTTTGAGTTATTTGGTAATTATTTGTATAAAATATGGTTAAGCAAAGCTCCCAGTATTGATTAAAAAAAAATATTGGATGCAACTTTGATCCTTTTTATCTTTTTTGGTCATATCGTATATCCAATTGAATGCATTTTTTCTTGTTTCCAGTTGAAAAATTTAAAAAAAAACTTGAAATTTTTTTTTTTTTTAAAGAGGGTGAATTTATTAAAAACGGTATTTATTACATGGTTTAAGATGAAAATATTGCAATGAAGACAAAAAATAATTTTGTCCAGTTTTTGCATACAAATACTCCTATGTGCGGCGGCGGCGCGCAGTGCCTGTGGGACACCCTGTATATTTTTTCAATTTTAATACGCAACATTATTATAATTTTTTAGACATGCAAATGCAAGGCAGTTAAAACCTCTCATGGCAATTCAAAAATTAATATTTTAGTGCTTTTTCTTGGCTCAATCACTCTTATCAGCTTACGATAAGGATGAAAAACTTACACCGACATATCTTGAGCCAAATACGCACAGCGCAATGGAAGCCTTGGAAATGAAATGAAATGAAATAAAATGAAATGAAATGAAATGAAATGAAATGAAATGAAATGAAATGAAATTAAATGAAATGAAATGATATGAAATGAGATATGGCAATGGAATTCCAAACTGTCAGCCTTTAGAAGTTTTTTTTTACGGTTGCACCATTTAAAATAAAAATTATTTCAAACTACCTACAATTCAATAAAATTAGAGTAAAACTACTGTCTTTATTTATTTTCTCATTTTAACCAATTTCTATTAAACAAATTAAAACAAAAAATATATTTAAATAAAGAATAGTTTTTGTTTACTTATTTCGGTGCAGTATTCATAATTTGGGTCTATTTTTGGCTAGAACGTTTAAGTTGATCAAAGATCGTATGGGAAGTTGGTCTGTATCTCCTCGTTAAGGAGGGAGAAGCAATTTTCTTAGAAAAAAAAATTAAATCAAAAGATAAAACAAAAAATTATCGAAAATCGATTCTCTTATTTTGTTTTCAAAATCCAGTAGTTTCCACGGATAGTTTCTGAACAAATATTTTAAACAATGTTATAACTACTTATACATTTTTCCAAATTTGCATGATATTGATTTTAAAACTCATGATCTTATTAGTTTATAGTATGGAATAGGTACTAAAAGCGAGTTGATTTCGCAAGTAATTAAGTTTTTTAAAAAAAAATGAAAATTACAGAATCTAAATTTTTCATAAACCACCATTTTCGATCAAAAACTGAAAGAAGTAGATTTTGTAATTTTTAATTTTCTCATTTGTTTATTTTAGTATATTTTTTTTTTTTTGATGTTATTGTTATTGGTTCAATTTGTCAATCCATCCATTATTTTTAGAGAGATGTGTGCGTTTCTACCTAGATACATAAATGTTCTTTCGTCCGTTTGTACCCTTCTTCGCCTTCTTTCGTTGATCACTTCTCAAGAACGATTAAAAATATCAACTTCAAATACATTTTTTTAATAAATGATAGTGCTGTCAAAAGCAGAAAGGACTTAAAAAAACAATTTGCGGTTTTTTTACTCCTGCATTAAAAAAACAAAAACAATTTGTTAAATTTCATTTGTCCCAAATATCTCGAGAACAAATTATGCCATCGACTTCGGACTATTTTTTTATCTTTTTCTACGCACATTGACGTAATTAAAAATTGATAAAAATATAAATACAATTCAAATGATCTAATTAAAAAATATAGTGAAAATAGTTTTTCGGCTGAAATATCATGAGAAGAAGGAATGATATTGGCCTCCAGGCCAGATAATTTAATTCTATAGTTCATAATTGATAATTGGAAGAATTTGTAAAAAAAAATTCAAACATTTTTTTTAAGCAAAAAAACATTAAACATTATTAAAAATGTCGTGCTTGCTGGTTTCTAAAAAAACACAACTATAGGTACTATCTATATACAAAGTGAATTATGGACACCGTAAATTAAACGTTAATCAGTATCATTTTTCCCGACTTAATATAATGTTTATAAATGAAGGTCCTAAATTAAAATCTTAAACAAATAACTCATTAGTTCAGTGTAAATATTCGCAAATATGGAATCGTTAAGGTGATCTGATAAAATAAAAATATAACCAACAAGGATTTATTGTTTGTAAACAAAGCCATTGAATAATATATGAAGTTTATATTTTTTTATATAATAATAAAAATAAAAACTCAAGGTAATTAATAAAATAAAAATAAATGAAGTAGGTATCTTATTTCACAATGCAATCCGTTCCAGATGGACTATTGTCTTGTTTTTGTGTTAATGTTGAATGGGAGTCATTTTCACTTTATCACTGACGATCATCACAACTTCTTGGCGATGAACAATTTAATTATTGAACCATAAGTGGTACAATGTTAATTACTCTTACTTGTAGCGAGTTTATTAACGGGCAATCTGAAGGTATCCATAAGATGCTATTTTTTTTTTTTTTTGCTCGATAATTGCAGGTTGCCCTGAAATGGTGTGGTAGGTGGTGAAGAAAAGCTATATCTATTAAAACAAGAAGACTCTTTGCAAAAACAAATACTTGAACTTATATTATGGAGAACTAGTTTGTAATCTAACAGATTGCGGACGTGTTCTTATCTTATGGTAGGTAGGTATCAAATGTTTCACAATTATTGTGATTGAATAAATCACCCTCAAACACGCACCTGATGAGCTATAATAATAGTCAGCAAAGTCATTGAAGATTTATGAACTGATCGTGTCTGCACGAAACAATAGGTAGGTACCTACTTCACAATATGACATGCTAGAATACAAAAGATTTTATTTAGGTTAGTACCTACCTGGCGTGTGATAGGTGGGATATAAAATGTAAATTATAATTCCGGTATTATTTTTTGTTTGTAAAAAATGCAGAAAGTAATTGAATTAGTTTTTTGCTTATTGAATACGATTTACTTTTGCGGTGTGACTTCAATATAAATTATGGCACAATTTAAAAAAAAATCACAGGTTTACACATTTTTTTTTTAATAAATGACATTCATAAACTTATTATAGAATTGTTATCGCAGAAAATACCACTTCACGATATATAGGTATACAAAACAAGAAAGGAATTGTGTAACGACCTTTGTCACTTTGTACGATATGACCACTAGCGTGGCGTTAGCCCCTATAGCAATTTGACTTGTAGAGTAGATTATGAATGGGTGATGACATTCTTGATTGATTAACTGTTTAGGCATTATCTAAGAAAACATTCACTTTTATAACGGTCAGGGAACTGGTCCCTTCGAGGGACCGCGGGGAATATTTAAGCGTGTGCCCCAACGGTTTCCTCGTTTCCTACAGAACATATTTATAAGAAATATTTATAAATCCACATGTTTTCAAATTTCACATAAAAAAAAAGCCATAAGTCCAAAAGGAATAAGGTTGAATAAAATATGTATGTAATGTCCGAACTCTTTATACGAATAATGGTTAATAATAGCCGACGTAGTGAGCAAATCTAATAAACTGTTACCTTCCCTTTGCTTAGTTTTGAAAAGAAATACCGTAATGAACACATTTTTTTTTTCTTAGAAATGATCTGCGAATATTGCGGCGCTCCCTTCGAGATGGACACCAGAAGAACCCATATTCGAAGTTGCTACTGTAGCACTTAAATAAACACATGCATGAATTTAAAGAAGAATTAAAGCCATTTCTGAATTCAAATCTAGAAGTGCGTTTCCATGTCATATTTATTATAAAGGTGTTGAATGCTTTGTAAGTTTTTGCGACTGACAAAGTTTCCAACGTACTGTTGGTCAAAATTCTTTATCTTCGTTATTCCCTGTCTCAGACGTAAAAAGAATTCCTCACCAGATATGTACATCTACATTCATAATGTATAGGTACAAAGTGCTCGTGCTGTTTCCTACTCGAGATTAATTTCCGGCTGTAAAGTTTAAATTATTCAAACGATTTGGCTTTCCGGTTGTGCGTGCGATAGATTTATGAATGAATTTCCAAATCGTATGTGGAGCGCTTACGCACGATATGGAGGAATATCCCATGATTCATACGAGAGGCTATATTCAAGCACAAATACCAACACTAGCGTATCTTTTTAACAAAGTTGAAAGAAACTCTTGGCTACTTAGGGATACTGGTTGGAGACGTGGCTTATGACCCCGATTCTTAGAGCCACCTTCGAAGCAGATGATAGATACAACGCAACTCATAAGCAGGCAAGATCTCTTGTTGAACAATGTTGTGTTATACATACCTAAGATCAGATTTCGTTGTTGGCTAAAAGGTATTATTTGATTGTGCAGCTAAAGCAGGAATTATAATCAACGCTTGTGCTGTGCTTCACAAATGTATTGATTGTCTATAGCAAGAGTTCCTTTTTTGGATGATGTGGAATTCTGAAAATGATAACGAAGAGTTTTGTAAATGGAGAAGATGATCTGCACCCAACATCAAATCATTCTCCAAGAAAGCAGGCGCATCCAAAGCAGGCTAGTCAGTCAAGCATTTGCTATTTAAAAATTGTAATATTTAGAGTAATTAGCTTTCTTTCATTAGCTATATATCTGATACACTTAACACAATTGGTGTGAAGCCAACCTAGCCGACCAAGGAAGAGACCCCTTCAATAGCTTCTGGGGAAATTATGCAAATTATACTTCCATCTAGATCCCACAATTCTTTGATTGTAAGGATTCCATTAACCCCACTTTTATAGCAGTGTTATTTATCAGCTCCGCAACTTCGCACACTTCTTCTGTGTTCGTACGTATAAAGTTCTTCATATGAAAAGGTATAAGGTACGTACAATATAAAATGAATTAATTACCTTTGTAAAATAACGCGATCTACTTCGAATCTTCCTCCACATTTGTCAGTCTTCGATGGTTCCATTTTGCAGGCCTGTTCAATCCTTTATATCGGAATATTGAATTTTTCAGTTTATAAGCTTTGATGACTTAATGCGCTATGTATCGATTCAATGAAAATTTCAAATTAGCTTTAATCCAAAATGCACATCAGTAGGTTAGATGCTGTCGAACCCTTCTAAGACAAAAATTTTGTTCGATGTTCACAGAGATTATTTTTGAACTTGAATTCAGTCGCTCCGCTTTAAAAGAAGAACTTCCACACATAATTTTCTGCATATTCAAGACGATATGTTTTTATATAGATTAAAATATTTTTGTATTTATTATTTATTTAAAATCTAAAAAATGTTAATTTTTTTAATAAAATAGTGAATCATACAATTAAAATAAAATAAATTTTAAATAATTAAATATACATACAGAACACACATCATAATTAATTTAAAAAAAAATAAATTTAAAAGTAATTTACTTCTACATATATTTTTTTTTTCTTTCTATAAATAAAACGTAAACATTTTACGTTATCTTTATTTTTTTAAAATGCCTTTTCTCAGGGTTGGCTTAGTTTCATCAACTTTTTTCTTCTTTTGAATGAGTTTCTTTGAATCTTGAACAACTTCTTCTTGTTCTTGTTCTTCTTCTCTAACTTTTTCGATATCTTTCTCACTTTCACTTCCCTTTTCTACATCTTCTACTTCCATTTGTTCTGGTTCTTCTTCTTTGATTACACTATTATCAATAACTAAATGATACAATTTCTTTTCTTCATCGGAAATCGGTACAGGTGCCTTAGACAACGGATCTCTCCCGTTCAAAGATTTTGGAAATGCAATTACATCACGAATTGATCTTGCTTGGCAGATAATTGCCATGAGTCGATCAATTCCTAATGCAATACCACCATGAGGTGGGCATCCACTTTCTAGTGCACTTAGTAAATGATTCAGATGTTCATGTGGAATTTTCAAAACTTCTTCTAACACAAATAACTGCAGGTCTTTATTGTGGATACGAATTGAACCACCACCTACTTCATTGCCATTCAGGACTAAATCATAAGCTTGAGATTTAATATTCTCCAAATTTTCCTTATTCTTCAATTTTTCGAGATCTTCGTCACGGGGGGCTGTGAATGGATGATGAGCACTTTCATATTCGCCTTCGGCTGTTTTGAAAAACATTGGAAAATCAACAACCCAAAGGAATTTATTTATTTTTTTACGACGCGGTAGAAACTCATTTTCTTCCAACAAATCAGCATAATCAAGACGAAGGCGACCCATCAAGGTTTGCTAAAAGTAGATAAACAATTATTAATATAAATAAGAGATATTTTTGAATCGAACTCCATCCTGCGGCCTAGCTCTACAGGCAGATCTTCTTGCCACCCCTCAGTTTCTTTTTATACTTACTGTGTCGACTTTCGCGCCAATTGCCAGGAAAATCAAATCTTCTGTATTTATGTTAAACTTATCAACTATCTTCTTTGCTCCGTCTGGTCCCAAATATGTTGACAGTCTTTCTAATGCATCTTTGCTGCTCTAAAAATGAAATGTCAAAAAACACACAAATAGAAACCAGAACAAAATAAAAACAAGCAAATTTAAGTATTCTTACATTGAATTTTCGAAAATAGAATGTACCATCAAAGTCATTGCCAATTTGTTCTAAATGTTTTCTGGTTTGGGCATCAAGTAATGAAAGGGATTTATCAACATAAATTAAACATACACCGAGATCATTAAATTTGTTCTTCAAATTTTCATTGACTTCAACCATATCGGTAATGTCATTCAACTGAAAGTAGATAGTTTTTTCTTAAGATAATTTTTTATAAATGTGTAAATTATTTGATTTGTTCCTACCAAAAGCTCAAAACGAATATCAGGCTTATCGCAGCCATACTTCGACATAGCTTCATCATAAGAAATAACCTGAAACGGTGTTTCGATAGCACCACGTTCCTTTGGCCAGCAGAATTTTAATGTTTCTTCAATCATTGACATTACATCTTGTCCGGTTGTGAAGGACATCTCTATGTCCAACTGAGTAAACTCCGGTTGACGATCAGGTCGCGTCGCTTCATCACGATAGCAACGTGCTATTTGGAAGTATCGATCAATAGCTCCGGCCATAAGCATCTGTTTGAATTGCTGTGGGCTCTGTACCAACGAATAGAAATGTCCTGCCTTTCGGGTGGGAACAACAAATTCCTGGGCTCCCCCAGGCGTTCTGCGGAATAAAGTTGGTGTTTCGACTTCAACAAAACCCAAATAGTTGATAAGAAATTCACGCATTTTCATGAGAACTGATGATCGAAGGCGCAAATTCTTTTGCATATCGGAAAATCTAAAATATATACAAAGTATTGTATTCTTATTCTTTTCTTTAAAAAAAATGTGATTCCAAACCTCAAATCAAGATACCGATGCGTCATGCGTAGTCCTTCATTAGCTTTCTGATGACCACGTATTTCGAAAGGCAAGTTCTTCTTAGATGGATTTAAAACCTCGATATTAGTTGCTTCGATTTCAATTTCACCAGTTTTCATAGCCGGATTCAACATATTCGACGGTCTTGGAATCACAGTTCCTTCTACACGAACAATTGATTCCAATGGAATGCCATTGGGATATTTATCTGTTATATTGCACTTATCCGTAAGTAAAACTTGTGTTTGTCCATAACCATCGCGTAACACAAGAAATTTACCCATACGCTGAAATTCCAGCCAACCAGCAATGTTAACCTTTTCTGCAATATTTGAACTATTCAATTCACCACAGTTATGAGATCGTGTTGTAAATTTGCTTGTGTCCGCAATTTCTGAAATCGTAGCAGATGTTCCATTAGAAGCATCTGCATCATCAACATTTCCAATAGTCTTCTTCTGTACTTTTTCTTTAACTGGTCCTTCATATGGTTCATCGGGGTTGAGAATTTTCACAGATTCTACCTTTACTTCGACGTCACCGGTTTCAAATTTCTAATGGGATAAATACAAAATCTAATCAAGAAATTAAAATACTTATTGCAAGAACTAAACAAAATTCTTATGATGAGAAATTTAAAAAAAAATGTACTTAAAGATTTCTAGTGAATTTCAAATTAAAGTAAAGAATGTTTTTATAATATAAAAAATGTCTATATTGTCCCTATTTTTTTACTTAATTCAAGTTTGGGTCTGGACCTCTAACTCCAATTTGAGCACTTATTTTCTTAGCCTTAAGAAGCAGCGATTGTCTTAGTTGATAGCGGAGCCTAGGGACACAAGGTCTCTAACTGCCTCGAAGTTTTACCAAAAATGGCAACGTTCTGTCACAGACGTGTTGGGTGTCCTTTTTTGTAACATAATATACCTTGTCTTTATTGTCGGGGTATGCGAGAAATATTCTTTCAAGAACGATCTTTAGGGAGTTGACGTTTTTTGACATAAGATATCGGTTAGGTTTTTGCCGACCTTGATGGAGCAGCCTTCGTTCTTCACCGTCAAGGGTGAGTTCGGCAGCGATAACAAACATTGTTTTATATACCTCGTGTCATAAAATCCATGAAAAGGTTGTGGGTGTTGATTTTTTTTCCAAGATCTGCTGTAATAAGAATATATCTGGTCGATGGTGGGCTTTCCTGCCCTAAATCCACAATGATATGGACCATTCACCAGGTTGCTAATGAACGGCTTCGAACGTTCGCATATACGACAGAAATTATCTTGAAAGAAACGATGTATCGAAGATGGATACATTTAAAGGTGGTGCAGTTTAGAGGGTCTCTTATCTTGAGAATCGGGAAAACAATGCTGCGATCTTATTCATCGGTTATGGTTTCCTCGGATCATATTTTGTAGATGACTTGGTGCGTACTCGTATCCAATTCATTTTATGCAACTTTGATCAGTTCGGCAGCAACGCCATACCATCAGCCTTAACAGCTTTATTGGACTAGGTTTAGATAAAGCTATCATCACTTCGTCAAGATCGGTTGGAAGGAATTTTTTACCTACACTCCTCGTCAACTGAATACGCACAAACATTTTTTAATATACTTTATCCATTTTTTCCAAACAGTGATGGTAATTATGCCATCTGTTGATGCTAACTATTCCCTTAAGATGTTAAGCATATAATTCCGAAAGAATTATCCAAAAACAACCGTGAGTTTTTCTTCAACCACTTGCAAAGTGTTTTATATGCAAAGTAGGAGTTTTTTTTTAGTCAACTGAATAGGTACAACGCCATTTTCTTCGTTGTTTATAAGTTTTTTGGAGTGCTTGACAGTTTAAATTAACGATTTTAGTGTTTTCAGTAAAATTTAATTCTTGATTTCAAATTTTAAGAAAAATGGGTAGATCTACGTGTCTTAACAGTGTTGAAAAAGCTGAAATCGATTTACTTAGAGACCAAGGCCTAACTGGACGTGCAATAGCTGATAAAGTTGGCCGAAGTTTTAATGTAGTTTATTCTTACTTGAAAAATAAAGATGCATACGGCAAAAACATGAAGGGAGGTAAGAAAACAGCAACAACAGCAGCTGAGAGACGAAGAATTTTAAGATATGCATCAAATTCTTCTGATTCTGTGGCAAAAATAAAACAAAAAGTCGGCGTAAACGCAAGTTGCTCAACAGTATTAAGAGTAATCAACAACTCAAGCCATCTTAAACGAATGAAACTTAAGAAAAAACCACCACTTGACGAGAGACGGAAAATGTTGCGATTAGATTTTTCAAGACTTCACATGAGTTGGAAAAAAGAATGGTATCACGTGGTTTTTCAGATGAAAAAAAGTTTAATTTCGATGGCCCTGATGGGTTCAACTTCTATTTTCACGACTTAAGAAAAGAAAAATGATTTTTAAAGCGCCATCATAGTCGTGAAGGAGGTGTCATGATATGGGGAGCAGTCAGTTATTATGGAACAGTTGAGCTCGAGGTTGTAACATCAAGAATGACAGCAGCTGGGTATAAAGTAATTTTGGAAAGAAATTTTCCTAAATTTTCTAACCTCTTTGGACCCATAAACTGGACCTACCAACATGATAATGCGCCTATTCGCACTCAGCGCGCATAATAAAAACATGGATAGAGGAGCAACAAGTGCAGTTGCTTCAATGGCCGCCGTACTCACCTGATCTAAACATCATAGAAAATGTCTGGGGATGGTTAGTACGCAAAGTTTATGAGGGTGGTCGTCAGTTCGAAGACAAAGAAACCTTAATTTCTGCAATCAAATTAGCGTGGAGCGAAATTTCGTTAAATTACATTAAAAAGCTATACGATTCCATGCCGGATCGAATTTACGAAGTAATTAAAAATAAAGGTGGAAGTACCCACTACTAAACTTAAACAAAAACTTGTTTCATTCCATTCCAATACCAATTTTAATTTTTGTACCTATTCAGTTGACTCAAAAAAAAACTTCTACTTTGCAGAAGTTACACTTTGGAAGTGGTTGAAGGAAAAACTCACGGTTGTTTTTGGATAAAACTTTGAAATTCTGTTATTTATATGTTACGAAAATTTTTACCATCAACAGATGGCATAATAACCATCACTGTTTGGAAAAAATGGATAAAATATATTCAAAAATGTTTGTGCGTATTCAGTTGACGAGGAGTGTATATCGTCTGGGTTGAATGCTATGACCTTCTTGGCAGCAGAATTATATTTCATCATCGCCGTTATAATAGTTTTCAGAATCAATTTTGTCCATATCCTCAGCACTGACTGCAATTCTAATAAATCTTTCTTAAGACTTTTTGCTGCTCCGACATCCCTCCATTTTCTAGCGAGCTTCTGATTTTCTTTTTATCTTCTGAAAAGTCAGTGTTTCAGTGCTGAGCATCTCCGATCCTTCATCCTTATTAATCGTCAAACCAGTTTGCATTGGTAATGTTTCCACTGGTTCCCAATATTTAATAGTTGACACAATACAACTTCTTAAGAGGTTATTAGAGACTCAATCGGAAAAGGACATGGAGCTTTCTTGCGACTGTAGCCGTCCGACATTGAATTTCCTCACATTATTCCCTTGTGTTGGCTTTGGTCAGGAAATTCGTAGAACTTTAGCTAAAAGGAGCTAGTGGTCAGGGTTAAATGCCTTTCGTCGATCTTGATGTGGTCAATCTAATTGACCGTTGATTGATCAAAATATCTTGATATTCACTTAACTTCACTTCACTTATCACTGTAAAGATGCGGGACCTACAACTGTATAACCCCACACCATTCATACAGCCTGAGGCCCAACTATGTAATTCGATTCTACAATAAAAATGTTCGAATTCGCAAAATTTCAGCTCGCTAATTCTTTAGCAAATGCATATAAACAGAAATAAAACAGCGCTAATTGAAGATACTGTGGCAAAAAATTTAAAGCACCAAAATTTGATCCCACTTTCATACATATTACCACTTAAAATAAGTATTGAAAACTTTCAAATGGATTTGAAAGTAGAATAAAGTTGCAAAGTATGGTCCCTGAATCCAATATCAGAAGAGTCGTGCAGACTGTACTTTTCAACTGTCCCACTGTTCTCTACCGAGCTTTGCGTTAAAATCACCTTAGAAATTTTAATGTCATTGCTACGGCACTGCTCATTTGTCTTGTCCTGGAGTTCGTAGGCATTGTCCCTGGTGTCATCACCTTTCTCGTGCGTACATAATGAGGCTTATATTGGTAAAGTTAGCCTTAATGCAAACTGTCATAAACGCTCGTTCACATTGTTGAAACCCAAGACTTCCTACTTAATTTTTCTAATAACGATAAATTCACACCCAAAATGACGTAGTTTTTATTCTCGATACGAATTACCACAGCATTATGTGTATTGAAGTTTCTAAGCTTTCTTTTAGCCAAACCAAAACATTTCTTGTATTAATTAGCAGCAGTCTAAGGCCCCGCTAATGTGAGGGACATAAAATTCTAACTAAGTTCATTATTTTAATTTCGTTTGTTTCTTCGCAACTAAATAGTTTTACGTGTCCGTAAAATCACCCTGAAGGAACGACTTCCAATCTGAAGTATAAGACCATAAGTATTACTCCAATGAAAAAAACAGTATTAACCACTGCTTATAGGCATCAGCTTCGAGTATGTCGTAGAAGCCCAAATAATTTTAAAACAAAAAGACAAGCATCATCCAGATTTGTAGGATAATTAAAAACATATAAGGACTCGTTTAAATTCTTATAAATAAAACTTTAAAGATTGTTCCTAAATCCTATATGACATAATATGTCTAACTTACCATATTAACGTTTGTCTTAGGCCTTAGCAAAACTATTCCTTTAACTTGCAATATGCAGGTTGGTGTAGCAGAATTAAAAACATCCAACAACTGAAAACAAATTAATAAAAATCATTTGTCACTTGCAACACATCAATTTAAAAAACTACTTACATCTTTATCTTCTATAATAATTTGAGTTTGTCCATAACCATCTTTTAAATGTTGAAATTTGGTCTTGGTAGTATTTGAAACCCAACCTACCAAAGAAACAACTTTTCCAGCATGAACTTTTCGCAAATCATTACAAGTAAATTCACGATTTTCAAAATATTTTAAAATATTTTCACTTTCTAAAAAGAAAAATAAAAATTATTACGACATTCGAATTAATAAAATAGGTATGTTTTGTTTTACTTGCTGCTATTTTATATTCAGTGCTTGTTATACTACAATTTTTATTATCTGCCATTGTACTGTATGAACGTTTTTCTGCTCCACGACGACCAGAAACTCGTGCTAAATTCAAAATATCTTCAACTTCTACTTCTATTTCACCAGTAGGCATTGTAGCATTTCGGGAATTAAATGGTCTGTTTAGAACTGTCCCAACAATTGTCAGAATACATTCAGATGGCATGTTTAAGAATCGACGAGATAATCGGGGGTTCTAAAGTATGCAATTTGAAAAGCTTGCTATTAATATAATAAAAATAAAATTGTAGTTAATGTTTAAAGTAAAATAAAATATTGTAAAAATACTCAATTTAAGTTAACCCAACAATTTACCTTGAAACTAGCTTCATTTTTTTCCAATTTTTTTTTTTGTAATGTTTACCCTCAACACGGATAAGTAAAAAGAAAGAAATAAGTTCAATCATAAGACTACGCAACCAACAAGTTAGAATTTCCATTAGAAGGAAGAAGGAATAGGGATCATGAAAAAAGGTACCCAGTTTAAAAAGGTGGTCTTTTTGCAAGAATGTGGTGCCTGACTTCTAACAGTGCAGTATTGGTCTTCTCATGGGATAAAAAGCATTTTTGTCGTAATCCACTGTGCCAACAAAAATTCTTCATTATCCCTATACGTCTTTTTACTAGTAATATGCAATCCAGGTGCATGAAAGACCCCTGAATTGAAACATTTTGCCGCTGGACGAACCCACGAGCGTATGTACCTCTTATCATAACACAATGCCAAAGAGTTGAAAACTTGTAAGGCGTCGACGATTACCCACTTGTTGGAATAGCTAATAGTAAACA
The DNA here is from genome assembly GCA_963921185.1 of Dasysyrphus tricinctus. Taxonomy (NCBI): domain Eukaryota; kingdom Metazoa; phylum Arthropoda; class Insecta; order Diptera; family Syrphidae; genus Dasysyrphus; species Dasysyrphus tricinctus. Next base: position 223,214,248 of record OY992531.1, read on the forward strand.
ACTCTCTTCTCCCATAGTGCACCCATTAAATCAGCAATAGGTCTAATGATTTTTATAAATATCTAAAGAATTTCTGCTCCAAATGTCTACCTATACCAACCTACAGGTACAAGCTTCGAATTATATACTCAACGATACTTACCCTGTCATCCGAAATAACAAGTTGTGTAGCTCCATTACGATCTCTAAGCTCCGCAAAACGTCCAATTCGTTTTTTGATAAACTTTCCAGTCATTTCGACATATTTACCTTCGTGAACAGGGCGAAGTTCACCACAAGTTACAACTAATGGAGGTGGAGGAGGAGGATTTGTGTTCAAGTTATTCGAGAAGAAAGGAAAATTTGCCATAGGAAGATTATTATCTAAAGAAAAAGGATAATTTTTAGTCCTACAAATAAGTTCAATTGGAAAAACTTACACATATTGCTGTTATTATTATTGCCATTATTAATCCAAGGACTTCCTCGGTTGTTGTTCTGTCCTCGATTATTATTTTGTGCTCGATTATTGTTCTGATTGTTATTCCACATATTTTCTTCGTTTTTCACCTGCAAATTAGAAAAAAATATTATTGATAAAACTAAAGTACACAATTTTCAAAAAAGAGTTCATTTATTAACTTGTAATTTCTGAAATGATTTATTTTAAAGACAGAATTAAAAACTTTTTTTCTTTACTTGATTTTCTATTGTAAATGGCGTCTTGTAGATTTGCGGAATTGAAGAACTTATTCCGAAAATTGCTCGTTTATTTAAGGATCTAGAAATTAAATACATTTTTTGGATAAAATAAAAACTAAATGAAACTACTAGAAAAGTTTTAACAGATCTATAAAATTGATCTAAAGTAACTGATAACTGATAATTTGTGATAAGATTATTAAATAAAATTTTGCAATAACCTCACCGCTGACCGGCTTGTTTTTCTTCTACAAAAAAAAAAAAAACAGATGATATTCACACTGGACATCGAATTGTGTAAACACTACCGACTCACTTTGACATTCAACTGGCGCAGTCGCTTAAAACAAAACCGAAATTTGGTACTTGTTGAGTGAATAATAAGAAATTATTGGAATTCAAAATAAAAATAAAATCACATAAATGTAGTTACAATTCAAAAGTAATTTATTCTGTACCATGATTTTAAAAAAATTAAAAAGAAAAGTGGATGTCACAAGAAAAAGTACGAAAAAAATCCAAACATTTTAAAATGTCAAAAAAATAAAAATATGAAGAAAGTGAGTGCATCCAGCGCAATCATTTGTAAGGCCACTACCACACTTCAATTCACTAATTTCTGTTTATTCATCTTCAAAAAGTTGCAAAGAGATACAATAGGTGTTTTCCATAGACATACTAGATATGGACTGCTAGTCGATACCCATTTTCATACAAAAGCTTCAATGCGAGCAGTTCTTTATTTGATTTGCGACATAAGCGCTTTTGGCCTAAAAGTGGCAAACAAAATAATTATTCTTAATGCCATCTGTTGGCACTTGGCCTGAAGAAGTATTTTTAGCCAAAGAAAGTAGGGACATCTATTGGTATATCTAATAAAAAACAGAGCCATCTGCTTTAATTTAACTTTATTGTTTGACGTCTGACGTTTTGGTGCAAATGCTTGTATTTTTTTTTTCAGAAATTTTCATTTGTGTTTGTTTCTCTGGCGTCAGTTTAAAAAGTAATTTTTATAAAATATAACAACTGTGAAAATATTTACCAATTGGCACTATGAAGTACAGCTCAAAAAGAGGATGAAAATCAGGACGATGAAACCACAGAATCTAAAAATTCAACCTCTTGGTAAGATGGGTTTTGTTCTTACCTGTATTACTATTTTTGTTTGTTGCAATTTTCTTCTTTCAACGCCAGAGAAGCACCGCCCAAAAAAGCCACTACAGCTAAGGAAAATTCGAAGATGGACCATCGACTGATGGCAAAGAATCTTCTTTGGGAAAATCGCCACAAAAAGAAACCAATAGGTCGATAAATACGCGTACATTGAGTTCTCTCTGCCGCTGGAGCGCATTGGGAACTAGAATTTTTAATAATCTCGTATCTATCAGCCGGTCAAACATCCTGTGGAGGTGACCAGTTCAACACCAAGCGAGGAAACAAAAAAAGAAAAAAGAAAAAACCAGCGGTGAGAACTATAAAAACTAATATGACTATTCCTGCTGTGGGTGGGTCAACCCTATCGAATATGACTTGCAAAGAGCTTATGTTGAACCAATCTAAAATCCTATTTCTTTAATTTTCAGCATATATTCATCTTGGAGGTCTTCGAACAGCATTTGTACAATTACTTTGTTTGCCTTGAAACACAATGGTAAATTTATCCTAACATGCCGGCTCCACTAAGCATGAGCCATGCTTTGACTATGAACATGTCTTGAAAAAAAAAACAAGAGTCTCAAAAATCCAAGTCTGAGCAGTGACATATCCATACAAATCAGACTGCTGATTGGATTGTGGTTTGGATGATGGGCATCGCTCATGTCTAGTGGAGCCAGCATGTAAGAATTGAATCGAAGTCAATTCTTGAAGATCTAAGATGGTCGGGAATTGTCATCGACGAGGGTCCTACAGTTGGTGGAAGCTTCGGTTCATATGTTCAAAGCCAACGTTTGCCCATATATAAGTAAGTTAAGGATTAGATATTGATCATAAACTAACTTCCTTGCTAATACTCTGTTTATTAAATAGCGAAGCAGTCCAACAACTAATAAAACAAGAGTCAATTACAGCTTCAGAAAAACAAAGAAGAATTTCAAGCTTTTATGATGAAATAATGATTGAGCAAATATTAGAAATGTTTTATTCGAGGTACTGCCTCTTGCGAGGAACTGACAAATCCTCCAAGAGTATACTTGTCATGAAAAAGTGCTTCTCACCTAGCCGTTCGGACTCGCCAAAAAACTGCAGGTCCCTGAGCAAATATTAGAAATGTTTTATTCGAGGTACTGCCTCTTGCGAGGAACTGACAAATCCTCCAAGAGTATACTTGTCATGAAAAAGTGCTTCTCACCTAGCCGTTTGGACTCGCCAAAAAACTGCAGGTCCCCTCCATTCCTGCCAACAAACACGCACACAGGAATGGTTGTGAGTTGTAAGTCACTAGGCCCTGGTTCTCCATGATCTATTGCGCCACCCAATTTATTTATTATAAGATTAAATTGAAGAAGTTTTGTTGCCTATAAGGCAATACAAATTTTGCTGAGTCTTTTCAAACTAAATTAAAAATTTCAAATTAATTGCAGGTACCACGCCACGTCATATGGTTGGCAAAGAAGCTAGTGGCACTAAGGACGACGAAATTCTTTATATATTACACTCTGTTGGAGCAAAAAGGTTAGTTAATTTGAAATTAATTTATAGTACCTTGAATCAGTTCAATATTTAATTTTGTTTCCAATAAGATGCCCTGCAACAAATAAAAGCTGCCAAACTGGTTGCAGTGCTACAGGCACCTACAACGGTATTCCTCCAGAGGCACCTGAATCAGTTGAGCCTCGTGAGCATATTGAAAATATGTTAGCATCAACCAGTCGACAGGCCATCGGACTTTTAGGCAATGGAGGTACTGGTGGCGGATTTTATGGAAAACCTGTCGAGTGAGAAACTTAAACGTATTTAGAAAATAATACAAAAAAAATGTAACAATTTTGTGTTTTCCATCAACAGACCTCCAGTTATAGTTGATACTGAAAAAGAAAAGAAAGGTCAAAGTGTATGGATACGTTATTGGGAGTTTTCAGTCTCAAAGTTAAAGCCGAATCTCTACCGACATCCAAAAAAGACTCACCCACAGGCAGTATTGAAGAAAGCAGTGATGCTGCTATGGCATCGGCAACTTCATCACCAACATCTCCAACATCAGCTTCGGCATCTTACAAAGGTGAAAAACCATATGGCCGAGGTCGACTTCATTCCCTCGATGGTGGTGGTATTCGTGGATTAGTTTTAGTGCAAATGCTTTTGGAAATTGAAAAACTCTCTCAAACTCCAATCATCCATATGTTTGACTGGATTGCCGGTACCAGTACGGGAGGTATATTGGCTCTTGGTCTTGGATGTGGCAAAACAATGCGCCAATGAATGGGATTGTATGTGCGTATGAAAGAACAATGCTTTGTTGGATCACGTCCATATCCAAGTGAGCTTTTCGAAACAATTCTCAAGGACAATCTCGGTGAATACTCTCTTATGACTGATATTAAACATCCAAAAATCATGGTCACTGGTGTTATGGCCGATCGTAAACCTGTGGATTTACATCTTTTTAGAAATTATACAAGCGCAAGTGATATTTTGGGAATTGTAACATCCATAAGTGAGTTAAATGATTGTTATTTAATAAATAATTGATTTCGATGGAAGAAATTCTTTTTTTCTTAAGGTAATCGCCGTGTCCCTCCACCACAACCTGATGCTCAATTAGTTTGGCGTGCTGCACGAGCGACTGGTGCAGCTCCACCTTATTTTAGGTGATTGTATTATAATGTCTAATGGTGTTGTTTGCTAAATCGTTTTCTTTTTTATATTGCAGAGCCTTTGGTCGATTTTTGGATGGAGGATTGATTGCCAATAACCCAACACTCGATGCTATGACAGAAATTCATGAATACAATATGGCACTCAAGAGCGTAGGCAGGGCATCCGAAGCTATTCCTGTAAGTAAACATTACAATTTGTATTGAGGGATAGTTATTTGGGTATTTGTCCGGACAAATCCTGATTTTCTTCCTCTAAAGTCTAAAGGAACTCTTTTTCACTTGTCTTCATTTTTAAAAACAATAAAAAACACATGGCTTTTTCTTTGAAATAAAACAATTGCGCAAGCGATTCCCTTCTCGTCTTATTGCAGGCCTTTTCTTTCTTATCCGTCTCCCGATGCATGAAGGGTCACAGCCTGTACGGCAGCCTTCCATCCTCTACAATCCAACCTTCCATTCCCTACGATCCTGTTGATACTAATTGTAAATCGTCCCGTTTATTTAATTTTCCGTGACCTAAACCCAAACGTCCATTAGACATTTATTGAGATCATGATTATGGTCAGCCATTGGATTATTAAACAAATATTTCTATTTTCTAGGTCTCCGTTGTGGTTTCATTAGGCACTGGACTTATACCCGTTACTGAATTAAAAGATATTGATGTATTTCGCCCCGAAAGTATCTGGGATACCGCCAAACTTGCCTATGGCATTTCAACCATTGGTAAATATATAATTTTCGTTAAAAAAAAAGAAAACTCCATCAGCGTTAATTTTGTCTTTAAATTTTAGGAAACTTACTCGTAGATCAAGCAACTGCTTCCGATGGTCGTGTCACAAAACCACAAAGCTGTTTTTTGGGTGGGATGCAAATCTTATTAGATAAAAAAAAGAGGAAAAGTCGCGGAAAGGGAACAACACCTAAAAGAATGACAGCCTCAAGTAAAAAGAAAGCTGGTCGCAAAACTCCATCATCTGCAAGAAAGCGGCTTGTATTTCGATTAGATGCTGTAAAACCGGGTCCTTCCAGAGAAACTTCAAAGCGTGCACTTTTCCAGAGTCCGGCCAAACAACAAAGGACACATACATTATATTCATTACTCTAATTAATGAAAAATTGTATTTATTGGTAGTCAAAATTAGAAGTACTTACATATTGTTATTTAAATAAATATAAAAATAATTATTAGTGCACACTTTCTGGAATATACATACATATGTACTTATTTACAGGGCGAGGCTAGAAGGTATCAATAAATTCATTAGGTATTTTAATTTAAAAGCTAAAAAGAGGCTGGGTTTCCATTGTGGGCTTCGGTCCCTCCTGCTTTATTTTTACATCTTTTACGCCCTTGGATGAGTCCTTTATTACGTTTGTCGCCTTTTGCCCCATTGAGCCGGACGACGAGCTTGACTTTGAACTTTTTTTGACTACTGGAGTTTTGTTGTTGTTGCTGCTGCTGTTGCTGAGCTTGTTGTTAGGCCTGTTGTTGGGCTTGCTGTTGAGCTTGTTGCTGAGCTTGTTACTGACTTTGTTGCTGTGCCTGCTGCTGAGCCTGCAGCGAGATGCGGTGAATGTTGATGAGGCATACTAAGCTGCTGTCGCCGGTACATGCTCGGATACCCGCCAATCGATTGGACAGGAGGTTCTTAGGGTGCATTGGGTAGATGTTGGGTTCCTGTTTGATCTCCTTGGACGTTGGTTCGCTTTTCATCATCTTCGATGATATCATCTACAAGCAATCAAGTCAAGGTAAAAACACTTCAAGAAGGAAATCGAAAAAAATAACATTTACCTGCGTCGATAATTTGGCATTCTCTTGAGGACTTTGACTTTCCATGATGCGGTCGTCTTTCAAAGTTGGTGGTGGATTTTGCAAAGCATATGTCCAAGCTTGTTTTCATCGGAGATCATTGACACAGGACCATAGTTTGGTTCGCCTTTCGCCATTGTAGGGATATCCTTGTGCCATATAACTGTGGATAAGGTAATATACATAATAAAATTAAATCCCACCAAGCTAACATCTCTCTTGAACTTACTTGAAAGGATAGAAATGCGTCCTTGGCTTGGCAGGTGAAGGATTTGCCAAAGAACCCGGTGCACCAACGCCACCTTGAGCACTACTAGACACTGGATTTGGTCCACCGCTGGTCAAGCTTAATCGCGACCCAACAGTCTGAATGCTATCTTAGATAGTCTGCTCCTATTGTTGGTGTTGTTGTTGTTGCAGCTGTTGTTGTTGATGCTGTTGTTGTTGATGCTGTTGTTGTTGCTGGTGGAGCGAGGGCTTCGTCATGAAATCAAGCGGTGGTGGATGCTTATTTTTAGTCTATTCGATTTGCGGAGATTGTGACATGACCGATGGTGGTTGACCAGGCGCTCCGTGTTGGCCTTTCACTTGTTGATGCTCCGATGGAACTAAATATTGTTGTTGTGGATAGAATTGATGCATTATTACATTCCAGAGTTTCTTAGAGGTGGAATTGCAGGTAGCGCCCCTTCTTGAGGTTTTTTAATATCAACAACGTGCTTGGGAGCTTGAGATTTGCCTAAGAGAAAATTCAAAAGCATTCAGATTTTAAGAACGACTGATCCGTGAAGTTGATTTAGAAATTTAATACTAACCAATCATCTCTGTGTTTACAACCAGCGTAGTAGAATCATCAGATATATCGTTGTAGGCGGGACTTTGTACATCGTCTCTTGACATGGAATTGTCAAAGTCGCCTGGAAGCGGTGATTTGCGATTTTTCCTTTTTTTCCCAAAAATGGCTTTTGGGTTTTGCTCATTGGAATGCCTAAGGAGGTCGAAGTTTATGAGTTAGATTTGCTTGCTTAGACAAAAAACGCAAAATAAGAATCTTACCTCGTTGCGATGCTTGAGAAGGAGCACCAGGATAGCCAACCGGTTGACGGGCTGTTTCTGGTGTACCCGGAGGTCTGGATTGTTGAGCCATAGCAGCAGCTGGAGTAGGCCTCAGTGGACTTTGCACTGGCAGTGTAATTAGGTTGCATTGAGCATTATCTGTTTGGGGACCAAGTCGAAGAACTCCTGGTTTAACTAGAAAGCAAAAAAAGTTAGTTTCATAGTTTTAGATCAACATGGTGTTGCTTACGTGGCCCAGAGTGCATCTATTGTTGTTGTTGTTGAGGAGATGGTTGCTGTGGTGCACGATCTCGTTCATAGTTTGATAAACCATTGAATGCTGTTGCTGCTGAGAAAGAGCTTGTCCTGAAATTCCAGCAGTTATACTGCCGCCAGGAATCGTTATCGTTGAACATTTTGCAGTTTTGTTGATATCTTGTGTTATCATTTTCGTACTTTGTTACCAATTACAACTCCAGCTGCTGGCTCCATAGCAGGAACTTCAGAATCCAGTAGTACTAAAGAACCACCATAAAAATCGTTCATGGAACTGTATCCATTCGATTCAGATTTTCCGAGAGATTAATTTTGCCCTATCTCTTGTTCTTCGGTATTTGGTAACTTCACTATGTTATTTATTATTATAATAACACTTTTTTCTTGTTTAATTATTCTAAAAACTTTCTTGGACATTCATATCTTTACAACTTTTTTTTTATTTGTCCTCCGTCAAACCAAAGTGTCAAAAGTTTCACCAATTTTCCGCTTTTAGGCCAAAAGCGCTCGTGGCGTTTATAATTAAATTTCGAACCAACCTAACCAAACAACTAGCAGTCCATATCTAGTATGTCTATGGTGTTTTCCTTTGGAGGTGGCGAAGAACTTGCAAGTACTTTGCTAGCTTTTTTCAATGGAACACATCAAACTGCTTTCCCATGTAAAATGTATCTACTCGCACATGAGAGCATGTGCAGTTGGTAGTACTAGATTAGGGTTTTCATCTACTCATAAGTACTTTGCCACCTCCAAAGGAAAACGGCTAATATAGTCCCCTTGGAAAGAATTTTTCGTAGAAGATTTCGATTTCATCTACCCATGAGTACTTTGCTACCTCCATAAATTAATAGACGGCCATAGTGAAGGGGAAATAAAGAGGCAAGCTCAGAACCCTCAGCAATCTCAGTCTCGTGAACAGGGTTCCTCGGAAATTTTTCTGTCAAATTACTGAGGAAAAAATATTGGATTCACTTGCTCACTTTTTAACGGATAAATAAATGTAACTACTTCTGTCAAAGCAACTAGTTTTTTCTAGTATTATTTGAAATCGTGGGGTGTAATATTTTGTTTAAAAATCAAGCTAAAATTGTTATAAAAATATCTGTCCGTTTACTTCTCGAAACTACGAATTTTAGTGCAATTTTATTTTTTATGAGCTCTGAGGGTAGTTTTGGGAAGTAAGCGAACACACATAAAATCTGTGCCCACGTTCTGTAACTCTCGCATCGATAAAATCGGTCGAGAAACGATGCAAATTGAAACAAAATACATACATATAAGTTTTGTCTCATTTTTCAACGCTTCTCGAATTTTATCGATGTGATGCTTATGCTATGTTTCCACTAAAGGCTTATCTCAGTTCAAATTTAATAAATCTATTTGGTGTTTCCACCGCACAAAAAGATTTAAAAAGAATTTACTTTGACAGCCCCTTTTTAAATGCAAATGGTGTTGCATTTTTTCTCATAAAGAGGAAGTGAGAATGTTTCCTCTGTGAAGAACTCAATTCAGCCATAAATGAATCCTTCGGCGCCGTACACTAATAGATAAGTTTGATTTGTAAAAGTATTTGTCCTAGGAAGATTTAACAAGATTAATTTCTAATCATCAAGATTTGCGAAATAAATTTGTATGGTAAATCTTCAAGATCAAAAGGAGATTTGCGGTAAATCTTATTAAATCTCAGATTAGCGATAGGTGGAAATGTAGCATTATGCATATAGAACGCAGACACTGGCTCTGGAAATTGATTTTTGATATTGCGAGAAAGTGGATTTGCACGTTAACGAAACGTTTAACAAAAATGGTTCAAAGGCATCAGTATTGTTAGATTTGTCTCTTTATTTTTCTGAAATTCTCTCTCACATCGCTGTTTTGATAGGGTTTATCGCTTATGCTTAGATGAGATGTGCAGTATGTTGGCACTCCGCAATGCGTACAGCATACCCAAAACATTGTATTCTTACATACTTTGATATTTATGCAGGTTTTGTCAAATAAAAAAGTTATTTTGTTAATTTTCCATTCTTTTTTATGAATTTATTTATTAAATTTAGTTTTTGTTACTCAGGAATATATGTTCTTATAATGAAGAACTGGTTTTATCATACAAAACCTTTCTTTTTTCAACAATCTAATTAATTTGTCTTCCATATTTATCAACATGAACGGAAACTTTTTTTTTAGAAAAAAATAACAGCGTAAAATCGTTCAGCAAGTGTAACTCACTGCCTTTGGCGAGTTAACTGACGTAGTTCAATGATGGTTCAAACATATTGAACCTCATTGAATCCACCAAATTAAAGTGAGTTAGGACAAGTTGTAAATCGTGGTTCAAACTTTGATCCGTGGTGCAGCAATTTTAAATTACTGATTGTGGCGAGTTAAATGAGGTCTAAAGATGCTTCAAGGCTCATGAGCATGAGTATGTTAAAGTAGCCAATTACAAGCTCGAACCATCGTTGAACCTCATTTAACTAGCCAAAATCAGTGATCTAAAATTGTTACATCAAGGATTAAAATTTGAACCACGTTTCTACAACAGGTCCTAAGTTTCACAGGTAGATTCTAAAATTTTAATATTTCGTTTTATTAAAGTGAAACTTTTTGACATTATTTTGCTTACCATAGAAACTATGACCACCCTGATGTTATATTCATTTTGAAGAATAGACATAATTTCTCATTTAGCCATATTCCACTGGGGGTTATTTCACATATCAACGACAAACTTGAAATGCAGACATGAATTAAGTTTTCCTACATTTTTATTTTTAGTGTAAATACAAAAAATATTTGTTCTATTTATTTTTCTTAAATTTACTTTTCAATATTAACTATCATTATACTCTGCACTTGTGAGGGCATCTTTGAAATTTGTTACTACATAATCATGATAGTACATCATAATACAAAGTGGTTGTCCAAGAATAATTGATGCCCACACCACAATATTTCCCATTCGAGGACCAAATGTTCTTTGCATAGTTTTCGAGAAAGATGATAAAGGAATTTGACCCATCATTCCCATGAATGCCCATATTTTATAGGTTTTAAGAGGAACGCTTACCTAGAAATAAAAAGAGTTTAATAAAAAACAACACAATTTATTATTGTTCAAAGATCTTACCAAATATTCATGGAAGAAAGCACTTATAAAGAAAACAATAACAGATGCTTTCCGTGAAGAATAACCCATTTGAACAACGGGAATATATAAATGTCGTACGCACCATCTATCAGATGATAACAAATTTATAAAATAACGAAGTAAGTGAGCTTGGTTGTTAAAAAATATATATACCTGTGTACAGGCATATTCCACGTCCTCCAAAAGGTATCAATATTATTAGCATTCCACCAATCACAATAGAAGTTTCTATCAGCAAAATGTAAAAGCTCACCGCATAAATTAAGAAATGAATGAAAAGTTAAATAAAAGAAGCACAACCACACCAAATGATTAGGAACCTGAAAATATCATTAAAGGAATTAAGAAATAAATATAAATAGATTTTATAATAACTTACAGCAAGTTTAAGTAATCTTTCAGTTGCTAGAACAACATCCATATTCGAAAAAGGTATTAGTGAATTTCGAACTGAAGGAATGATCCATTGCTGAAAAAGTGCCATTAAGACGTTTAGTCCGAAAATAACTTCCAAAAGACGTTTCAAAAGGAAACGCTTTCGAATTCTAGGAAAAGAAATAAAAATTAAAAAGATTTTCAAATTTGTATCAAAACAATTGAGTTCAAACCGCTTTGTCCTTGGGAAATTTAATTCGTAACAAAGTGTTGGAGCTCCAAGGAAGTAAAATAGATCCTTGTAGTTCAGATTATTTGGATACAACACCAATTCAGGAACATCTTTGTCTGTCTCTTTGGAATCGTCAGAGTGGCCATTATGATTTTCTAGAGTGGGGATTATTCATGTTTTAAAATTAGTAGTGAACATTTATAGCCTTTACTTTTAGACTTATATGCCAAAGGTTTTAAAAACACTGTTGTAATTTCAGCTTGAATATATTTTTTATATTCGTAGTACTTACGAAGCTCAGCAATTGAGATACTTGGCCGCCTTTTCCTCGGCCTTTGTTGTTCACGGTAACTTTTTCTACACCACATGTTAACTTGAACATAACTCCAAGTTTTCAAAAACAATATTGAATATAGGAAGCAAACTGTCGTAGCTCCAACTGAAAATATTTTTAGTTTCAAAAGGATTCGTATTTTGATAATATAAAAACTTACTTATGCTAAAAGCATGTCCTTTGACATGCAAAATGACCATCGGCAATAGGATAAGAACTAAAATATTAACAATCTGTGAGAACATTCCAGCTGTTTCTGGAATTATATCCTGTGGAAGAAAATGAAAAAAATAAACATCAATAATTTAAAATGAGTATCTATAAAATATTAACAGAGCCTTTTTTATTAGATTATATGCTAGACGCTTAAGTATACAGAGCGTCTAAATAGCTTTTAAGTGTTGGAACTGGGAAGTATGATTTATTTAATTATTTGGCTTCCTGCTGTCTAGCTAGATGCAACTTTTAGAAAACAGCAAAGAAATGTATTAATAACTATTTCGAATTGAAAACCTGTTGTTTTTTCCATTAAGTAACGATAACAAAAACTAAACTACCTTATGTTACCGCTATTCTTCATTCATTTTAATACTTCTTCGGAAAAATACTTCAAACATCTGGTGAACCACATTTTCTTTTCACATAACCAAAAAAGTTCCGCAACAGACTTCCTTTAACGAACGACCTAATTTATAGCATTGTGTCTGTTCGCGTTTTCCCAAAACTATGGGTTTCGACGAATTCAGTCCAAAGCTCGGTCAAAGTTTATATACAAACATATAACTATGTTCATCTGTTCACTTACTTCCCAAAACTACGAATTTAAGGACATTATCATTTTCTTATATGAACTTTGACAGAACCTACCTGTCAGATCATTCATTAATGACTTGATTTCATCATTCGTTTGTAGTGCTGGATGAACAATCGCCACTAATTCATGTCATTAGCTGTGTTTTTTTGCATGTCCAAATAAAATTGTGTGAAAAAAACGACAACAGAGCAAAACAATTAACATGTTAAATACAACAACAGCTATGTCCATATAGAGTTAGATAAGTCCAGATAATTATCTGGAATTAACTTTTGTCCCGATAAAACGGTATTGCCAGACTACCATTGTCGTTGTGTTATCGATAGTTTGTATAGAAATGTCAAATGTTTGTTGGTAAGATAGTTCAGAACAAAATGGCAGACCAAGGCAAATGTTGAAATGTCCCGATGTCGTTTTTTTCGCCAAACTCCATATGGACATACAAAAAAACGCAGCTATTAAAGTGACAAAATAATTCTAAAATCAAATCATTAATAAAATGCATTTACACGAAGGAAAAATAATGGAGTTCTTATGTTCTGTCATCATTATATTGGTAAATTGTCAAGTTCATACTTTATTGTGTAGATATTGTCATTATGTGCAAAATGGTTGGCTCTCTCATTTATTTTATGAAGAATATTATGACAAATTTGGAAACTATTTTCAAGAATACGTCATTAATGCCGTGAAAATGGAAGAATTTATGACAATTGGTCACTAGTGTAAGCCCGGGATAAAATTCGGTAAGATCTTTTTTCAATAAATTGGTATGACCTAAGCATTTTGAAATTTTTACGTTACATGCACCTATTACAAAAAATCTCAAATTTCAAAATGAAAGATACATTTTTAGCGAAAACAACAAACTGGCGAAATTTGAAAATAATTTAAAACTGTAGTGTAGTGTAACACAGTCCTTATTGGTATTTACTTTACTAGACGCAACCATCGAACAACACTTAATTTTTCTCAGCCATCCCTGTAGTCTGACAGTTTGTAAAATCAAAAACCACAGCTATCTTCACTCAAATTTTAAATCGCGAACGACAAGCAAGGCGGCAAGCTGCATTCCATTCCTGCAAAAAAGAATTAAAAATTGCTTCTCTTTTAAGCAAAAAAAAAAGTGATTAATTTTTACCAAGCAGCACTAGTGTTTGAATTAATTTTCACGCTTATTAATTGTATTGTTGAAATTTTATATTTAATAACTTAAAAATGGAGGTTAACGAAGCTAATTTGCAACAATTGGGTGGTTATTTGCAGCAAACATTAAGTCCAGATCCAACTGTCAGAAGACCGGGTAAGCGATAAAGAAAAGAATTTTTTCATTGTTGCAAATTCTAAAGCAAAATCCCGCTAGTCAATATTTTATTCACATTTTTATGAAATGCATTTAATCTTATTACTTTTTTAGCGGAAAAAATGCTCGAATCAATCGAAGTCAATCAGAATTATGCTGTTTTACTATTGAATTTGATTGACAAACAAGAAGCCGATATAACTATTCGTGTTGCCGGAGCAATTGCATTTAAAAATTACATCAAGAGAAATTGGGTTGCACATGAGGTGAGTTGAATTGATTTGGTGTTTTGATATTTAATAAAAATTTGATAAAAATAGTCGTAATAACCTAGAGTGTGTATGGAATGCTCCACTCCACTTAGTTTTCTAGAACAATTTGCATTGTACTAGACCATGGGCAAATTGAAGGTCAAACAGAATCTAAAATCATGCTTTGTCCTGCATGATCATTCGTCGCTTCTAATATCAATATGTAAAGAGAAGTGTCATTTTAAAACAAGCCGAGCACCTATTCCGTAGACAATTTACTGCCAAAAATAGATAAAAATTAGAAACAACCGATGAAACACAAACTTAATATAGCTTCAATTACGATACCAATGCTAAGTAGAGAGGCATGGATTTAAACTATAAAGCAATAAATGAAAATGTTGGTTTCGTTCTTATTTGCGTCAGGTTGTCAGGAACAAAGGAAATTAAGTTGCAATCTTAGCCTAGGTCAATTGAATACTACCAGCTTTTTCATCAAAAATTCGATCCCGCTATTTCAGAGGGAGTCAAAGATTATGAAAATATTTGTATTAAAATTAATCTCGAAAACAGTTTAACGATATGCCGATGTTCGCAGCAGAACACACAAAATAACAATTTTGTTTCCAATATTAACCATAAAAAGGTTCTCCAAGATCGAGAGCTAGTCGCATTTTCCTTTGTATTTGGTGCTCCTAATTGGAGTATTCCACGGTGGTACTATCTATCAATTTGTCTTTAGAACTAACAATTAATGTCTTTGAAAGTTATTTATGGCGATCAAATGATTTCTTCGTCTTCGGGTCGAATTTTGTCTTAGTGTTGTGCCATGTTAAGTAATGAATGGTATCATTTATTATCAACTGTCCATTTCCATTGACCATCATAATAAGAACTACAGCCTCTAACACAATCTGTGATTTTTTCCTTAAGGACACCGGTGGACCAGATAAAATTCACGAAGTGGATCGCAATGCAATCAAATCACTCATTGTCACTCTGATGTTGCGTTCGCCAACTGCATTGCAAAAACAATTGAGTGATGCCGTCAGTATCATTGGAAAATATGATTTCCCCAAGAAATGGCCTCAACTGATCGATGAAATGGTTGACAAATTCTCAACTGGAGATTTTAATGTTATTAATGGAGTCTTACAAACAGCTCACTCTCTATTCAAACGCTATCGCTTTGAATTCAAATCTCAGTCGCTTTGGGAGGAAATCAAATTGGTATTGGATCGCATGGCAAGGCCATTAACAGATCTACTTTTAGCCACCATGAATTTAACTAAAGTTCATGAGAATAATGTTGAAGCATTGAAAGTTATTTATGGCAGTTTGGTCTTGGTGTGTAAGGTATTCTATTCGCTGAACTCACAAGATTTACCCGAGTTCTTCGAGGATAATATGCAAACTTGGATGAATGCTTTCCATGAGCTGTTGATTACAGATGTAGCATGTTTGCATACTGGAGATGATGAGGAAGCTGGAGTTTTGGAACATTTGAGATCACAAGTGTGTGAGAATTTGGGGCTCTATGCACAGAAATATGACGAGGAATTCGGGACTTATATGCAACAGTTTGTAACTGATGTCTGGGAATTGTTGGTTAAAACAGGAATTCAAACTAAATATGATGCGGTGAGTTTTTTTTTGTAAACTAAATATTAAATTGATCGTTTTTCTCAACAATAAAAATGTAATTGATTTCAGTTGGTTTCAAATGCTCTTCAATTCCTCTCAGTCGTTGCGGAACGAAACCATTACAGAACTCTCTTCGAGGATCCAAAAATCCTTGCTAGCATTTGTGAAAAAGTAGTTATTCCAAACTTAGATTTCCGCACCTCGGACGAGGAATTATTTGAGGATAATCCAGATGAATATATTCGACGTGATATTGAAGGTTCAGATATTGAAACTCGTCGTCGTGCCGCATGTGATCTGGTTAAAACACTCAGCCAGAACTTTGAGTTAAAGATCTTTGGAATTTTTGGGCAGTACTTAGAAATTTTGCTGGCAAAATACGCTGAAAATCCAACAGCTAACTGGCGTGCAAAGGATACAGCGATATATTTGGTTACATCGCTCGCTTCCAGAGGAGGTACACAGAAGCATGGTATAACTCAAGCTTCGGAATTGGTACCACTTCCTCATTTCTGTCAACAGCATATTATTCCAGAACTCGAAAGGCAAAATAGTAAGATATTTCCAACTTAATGGTGTTTGGGATTATTTTTGAAATTTAAAATTTTAGTTAATGAATTGCCCGTTCTCAAGTCGGATGCTTTGAAATTTGTGATGATATTCCGCAGCCTTTTGGGACCACAGACAATTGTCGCATGCATTCCTCATTTGATTCGTCATTTACAAGCGGAAAGTGTTGTTGTACATAGCTATGCAGCTTGTGCAATTGAGAAAATATTAATAATGAGAGATGAGAGTAATAGCCTTTTGTAAGTTGAATTTATCGATTGATTATAGGTTGGATTGGTGTTTATAACGTTTTTGTTTTATATAGAGTCTCATCAGCTGTGCTGGCACCATACACAAATGATTTGCTCGGAGCACTATTCGGTGCGCTGGCATTACCGGGCTCACAAGAAAATGAATACGTAATGAAAGGTAAGTCATTTTCTTTCCTCTAAAACAACCCCTTATGAAATTCTCTTTTCAGCAATAATGAGAAGTTTTAATACTCTCCAAGGAGCAACTATGCCCTACATGGCTGTCGCACTTCCTCGTCTCACAGAAATCCTAACACAAGTGGCAAAGAATCCATCGAAGCCACATTTCAATCATTATTTGTTTGAAACATTATCATTGGCTATAATGTAAGTTGTGATAATTGCACTTTTATCAACACGAAATATTTTTTTATACAAATATTTGTTTGTTGTTTCTAGAATTGTTTGTAAAACTGAAGCAGCTGCAGTGAGTTCATTTGAAGAAGCCCTTTTCCCAGTTTTCCAAGGCATACTTCAACAGGATATTCTAGAATTTATGCCATACGTCTTTCAAATGCTCTCTCTTTTGTTGGAAATTCGTGAAGGAATTGGTTCCATTCCAGAGCCATACTGGGCTCTGTTTCCTTGTTTGCTAGCTCCGGCTCTATGGGACAGACCTGGAAATGTAACACCTCTAATTCGACTTATTTGTGCATTTATCAGACAAGGATCTCAACAAATAAGTGCTCTTGGCAAATTGGTTAGTTGTTCAAAAAAAAAATCAAACAGATTTACTTAATGAATTTATTTATTGCAGAATGCAGTTTTGGGAGTATTCCAAAAAATGATTGCATCGAAGTCAAACGACCACGAAGGATTTTATTTGATGCAAAATCTCCTAACATATTACCCGCTTCCGGAATTACAAGAGAGAATGCGTCAAATCTTCGCACTGCTCTTCCAACGGTTGTCACTTTCGAAAACAACAAAATACGTTCGTGGCCTGATTGTGTTCTTTTGCTATTACACATCCAAATTGGGTGCACCATCACTAGTGGAATTGGTTGATCAAATTCAAAATGCAATGTTCGGCATGGTAGTAGATCGTGTCTTCATTCCAGACATGGCAAAAGTATGCTCAGAAATGGATCGTAAAATCGTTGCCGTTGGCATTTCTAAAATACTAACTGAATGTCCAGCCATGCTGGCACCGCCCTATATCCAAAACTGGTCAAGACTATTACAGGCTTTGGTGGAAATGTTTGAATTGCCTCCAGATCAGTCGACTTATGATGGTGATCATTTTGTGGAAGTTGATGATACACCTGGATATCAGGCAGCTTTCTCACAGTTGAACTTTGCACAGCCAAAAAGTCAGGATTTCTTGGCTGATATTCCAGATGGAAGGAAGTTCCTAGCCCAGTCTTTGGCTAAATTGGTGCAGACCCGACCAGCAGATATACCCGGATTAATTGCAACTTTAGGAGATAACCATAAACAAGCTCTACAGAAATATTGCGAAAGTGCTGGTGTTCGTATTGGTTAAGATGCAATATTTATGTTTTTATCACTGATTATTTTTTTTTTTTCATTTTCATTAATGTGTTTTCAAGTTGAAACGCTTATTTCGATATTGTTAATTTGTCCATAGTCTGACTATGTGCTTGTTTATTTTTTGTATTTGCTAAAGTATAACCAGTAAATTATGTTTAAAACAAGAAATTATGTTTTATTTCTGAAAAGCCAAATTTGTTAGTTCAATGTTTTTGATAGAACCAACTGCCATGCAGGGGGGCGTTGTTTAGAAGAACAAAGCTAAACCGTCACACCGAAGGTCTACGGTTTGATTCACAGCATATGCCATCTTAAAACGGAAATATTTTGCACGTACTATAGGAAAAAGTTCAGCTCGGATTCGGCAGATAATTTAACAAGTCACAGTCTATACTGAGTGCAAGGACGCTGAGTGTTTTTGCACACCTATCATTATTCTATGTTTGTATATTCTTTACTCTTGGACAAAAAGTAACAAAACTTTTCACTTGTTCAATGATTTCTAGAATCCTTTGGTGTTTATCGGCAACAAAATTTCTCTGGGCATATTTCTCTCCCTTGGAAATTGGAAGCGTGAATGATGCCCCGAATTGAATTTTCCAGGAGAATTATCATAGAATTGTTTTGTATTTCTGTTGAGATTCCCTAACACACTGCTGAGTGACCTAACACATTATGAAGTTATTTTGATGCAAAACATTTCAAATATTGAATATCAATCGTTTTGTGTTTATTTCCCAGATGACGTCACAAAAATCAAAACAGAAACACCATTGAATCATGGTCTTAAGTGCACTAGTCTAGATGGTCTATCCATCTTTTCTTCTTATGTAATTTACTGCGGCAAAAAATAATTGAGCAAGCGAATCCAAGAAAATTCATTCTGAGTTTTTAAGGGCAAAAGTAACGAATTTTTGTGAGGAATCGTGTTTATATTTCTGAGTCCTCTGAGCTCTCTGAGATATCAGAAACATGAACTGGCTTAATAAAACGGTTTTCAACTTTCGGCACCTATCCCCTTCTTCAAATTGCCGATTCAATTATTATCTGCATATAAGTAGATATTTAAAATTTGCATACCAAAATTTTTCCTTTAAGAATATTATATGTATGTACAAAAGTAATTTAAACAAACTTCCAAAGACTTAAATTATTTTTTTTCCATAAATTAATTTCTTTTCACCTCAAGGGATTCGTTTTAGTATTTATTCAAAATATCATTTTAAAAATTCTATGCTTCTTGCACATAAGAGGAAGTTCATGCGATCCAGTCGTCCATTTTATTAGTTTTATTTATTTAAATTTTACTCCACGAAATTATTGCCCAGAAAATAACGCCCCACGACTGGATCGCACGTACTAGCTCTTATATTCAAGAGGCTGAGGGTTTAAGTAAATTGTTTAGGGCCTAGGGCGTTTAAATTATGAGAGAAAAATAATTAAAAACATTAAATAGGGGGAAAACGGGAGACTTGACCATACGGGAGACATGAGCCACTCGCAATATTTCACTCAAACTACCCTTAAATTCTAGACGTGTTTGTATATCCGAAACAGAATAGGTATGGCCTTCTATTTGCTCATAAAAAGGTTTCTGGATCAATATTTGATTTTGGTTCCTGGACGAATAAATGCATTTTTCGCTAAGAAAAGTTAAACAATTTTTTTTTTCTTTTCATTGCATAACTTTTGCTTGACTCGTAGTTAATTAAATAATTTAGTATGATCTTATTCCTTGAATAATTGTTTTTGTAAATACCCGTGCACAGTAGCGGATCCAGGATTTGGCTGTGGGGGGGGCTTGGAGTTGCCGTAGACACATCTTTTGAAAATTTTTTTAATCATATACGAATGCCTTACCAACCCAAATTTTCTTTTCTCAGAAAGTAGGCTAGTCGGCAGCTGAATCAATAAAAATTTTGTATAATGCAAAAATATATGTAGGTACTTATACTTAATAGGAAAATTCAGCAAAATTTTATGATTGGAAAAAGAAAAGACGCTTTAACCAGTTTCTCCACAAAGACACATGGTATTAAAAAGGTGTTAGGATATGTTTATAGGAACTTTTAATAAGTAGGATTTATAAAAACCTCATCCTAAAGTACTTGGTTTAACTTTAGACAGCCGTCTACCTGCCAAAAGTTATTGATACTGTTGTCCTAAAACTTTTTTACTTGTATTGGTTGTCCAAGATTTGATTAACTTGACATTTTATTAACATATTGAAATAAAACATATTTCCAACTAATGAGAAGTTTTGAGAAACTTTCTAACAAGTAAACGTCTAAAAAACCTAATAACTTAGACTAAAAGAGTCACAATGCAAACTTTTTTTTTCTGTTTTTGACACTAACGTAAGATCCCCCCTCCTAATCACAATATATTATTCAATTTTTCTTCTTTTAATGAAAACATTTTAAAGCAAGATTTCTGTAATAAAACTATTTTTTGAATGAGTTTGCTCCCACCTAATCGAAATCCACCGTACGCCCTTGTATCTCACCTATCTAATTCTTAAAATTTAATTCTTATAGAAGAAAATGCTTTAAATGACAAAAAAGTTGCAATTTTATTGTACAAGTAGCTCTTCTAAGAAATTAAATTAGCTAAATCATGTTTTTCAAATCACTTTTTGAAAATTTGAAGACAAAAATGAATTTGGATTTGGTTCCTATTCCACCTCAAATGACTTTAGTCCATGTGGATTGGTATTTCGAACATAAAAATTCATGTTCAGCATTCCGATCATTAACAATTTTAATGCGAATTCCATTCATATTCTTTGTCAATTCAAATCTTACAGTTTGACGAAGATTTGAAAAAAATCTGAGTTCAAATTTTAAAATTTGTTCTACCCTTCAATTTCTAATTATTTATAGTTATACGAGTATTGGTTCCATCTTAAAACAAAAATATAAGAAAGAGCTCTCTAATCTTGCGTTAGAGCATAAAGAAAATCAAAAGAGAAACTAAGATCAAAAATCGCTTCGTCTTAAAGCAGTCTTTGAAATCGTCAAAATCATCCTTCGACACACGAAAATAATCTGAAATAAAAACATTAGTTTCAATTTCTAAAATTTTTACTATGATCCAAATGTCGAAGTTGGGCTGGACTGATTCGTCGGATTCTGTAATCAGGGTGATTTTTTACACCGGAAACAGAGTTTTTTAAACTTAAGTCCCAAAAGTTATCTGGGTTTAGCTAAGTCCGAAAAATATCAAGAGGAAAGAAAAACCTAACATTCATTCGTTTTGTCAAACTTAATTTGATTTTTAAGAAATATCGACACCCAAGGAAATCTTGGTAAAAATAATAACATGAAAGTCAACCTCACTAGTTTCAATATAAGGGCTTGGAAAAAAGACAGCATTCAGGAATGCATACTTACTAGCCCCAAACTTGTTATTTGTTTAGTCCAGCTATACTCAACCTGCGGCCCGCGGGCCGCATGTGGCCCGTCGAGCTTTTTAAGTGGCCCACCTTGCATAATTATGCGATTTTATAGAAAAAATTTAATACCATAAATCAAAATTTTCAGCCGTTTGGAAAAAGCGCCTTAATCAATTTGGAATCAACACCCAAAAAAAGACTGAATATTTTGGATGATAGTTCCTGATTTCGTCACTTTCTTTTATAAAATGAAACAATGCCCGAAATAATAAATCAAATGGGAAATAAAGCCCAATATATCAAACATTTCCAAACAGAGAGTGTTGTCACTTGTCAGTGAAAAACATCAAATTTGAAAAACAAGTGGAAAAAGCTCCATCGACATCCAATGTGACTTTGTCTTTTCGCTTTCACGAATGAAGCGTTCACACGAATCGAATCGCTGTTCCGGATTGCCAATCGTAAAGGCCATTAATTTTGGAATTACCATTGTGCATTTTCATTGTACTAAGATTTGGAGTTAAAAGGAAACAATTCATTATGAAAAAAATGGATAGGCCAACCAATTCATCCTCTTCAACTCTCTATTATCGTCATCTTCATACCTTGCTGTAGATTTTTTGCTAAGGTAAGGAGTTTACTCAAAATAAAAACCCAAGGTGGAGACATTAGGTTTGTTCGCTTTTCCCTGCCCCAGGGCGCACTGGGGAATGTCATTCAAATGTCAAAAAACTGGGGGCTGCCCGGGTTTTGATTTCACATCGAACACCTCAGTGCTACTTTTTTATGATAAAAATGTTAAGGTGCTTGGATACTATTTTGTGCAGCTTCAAATCTTTATGCAAGCACTAGATATCCATATATTTTCTTTAGCATTATATTAATTAATATATAAATTAATTAAAAGTAACAAAATAGTATACAAAATATTTCACATTTATTATTTATATCGTCATAAAAATTCGCAAAGTTAATCCTTTCCCTTTGACATTCAACTTTTACAAACAGCTGATTTCAATTTCGCAGCTGTGATTTCTTTCCCTGAGAAAAAACCTGGGGTGTGTTAGAGCGAGTTCAGTGCTCGCCCCGAACACACATCGAACACAGTGCAAATAAACTGGGGTGAAAAAAGTGTCACATAAAACACATTAGAGCGAGTCCAGGGCGACCCAGTGCGCCCCAGTGCTCACATCGAAGAAACCTATTCGTTGCTGTTATTGAGGAATATCAATATTCACAGAACAGCTGTGTGAACGTTTGATCACCCAAATGCAACAACCCCTGCACAAATACAACTAAACCCAAACTTCAGAATCAAGAAATGGGTTCGTTTCGTATTCTGGAATCTGGATCTAACAGCTCCGGAGGGTTCTTCCGGATTACCAAACGAAAACGCTATGACAAAGCAAAAATGTTGCTAACGTGTGAAAGAAACTGATTTTGCAGCTGATTAAACTCAAATCGCAAATAATTTCGAGAAGTTTGACCGGTTTGGCTCTCAAAAGTGAAGACACGAACTAAAAAAAAACAATAAGACTGTGAAATGAGTGACCACAACATACATTTTCCTCGTTCTACTTCAGGTAATAGATAATGTTCCTGACAGAAAAAAATCAGAAAGTCGACGCTGGATTGTAAAATTAACACATTGGATCTTCAAACCTTTGGGAATCAGTGTTTTCGATGCTAAAAAAAAATGAAATAAACGAATTAGTTTAGCATGCAGGAACAATCCAGATCTTTAAAACGTGTTCTAAATTTCAGAATTCAAATTAATTTTTATATTAAAATGAATAAACCATTCAATATACATTACTGAAGTGCAAAAAATAATTCATGTTGCGGCCCGAGGCAAAATAGCTAAAACGTCTTTGTGGCCCTTATGAAAAAAAGGTTGAGTATGGCTGGTTTAGTCCAATTCCAAATTAACAAATTGTTAAGCCCCAACCTCCTATGTTTCCTTGGACTTCGGAAAAAAACAGCTTCCATGGAAATTTTGTAGCTTTTGCCTCTAACTTTCGTCAGATTTCTTTAATGCCTGGAAAAAACAAAACTATTATGCAGATTTTTTAGCCCTAACAGTGTTATAGTTTTCATCTGATTCCCTTGCACGCTTAGGAAAACGCTTCGTAAAGGCTTAGCCCCAAGCCTCAACTTATTGTCTTATACCTTCAAGGCTTGAAATACGTATACGCTTACTTAGGTATAATAAAAGGCACATGTAGATTTTGTAGCCACAATCTTAGTTTTGTTTGTCTAACTCTCTTCTGAATCAGCCGTGGGGGGGCTTCAGCCCCTATAGCCCCCCCCTCTGGATCCGCCACTGCCCGTGCAAAATTATGCAACAGTTTACGTAACAGAATTTATAATCTCTTTTGTCTCAAAAAGCGTGAACGGGAGACTTGAACCACTTATTATAGGGAGACTTGATCATAAGAAAAAGAGGAGCAAAACCAAAAAAAAGTCAAAAAACTACCGCAGAAGGTGAAATTAAAGGATAACAATGCTCAAATTATGTTTAAGAAATATTACAATCTTCTTACTGTATTTCCCAAGGAGGGGTTTATTTAAGTTGTGTATTTATTTTCGTTTGTTATGGTTTTTACGGTTGTTTTTAGTTTTGCATCAAATTTTCGTGTATAAATTTTTAAAACATTTTTCTTAGCAAATAATACGTTAAATATAGTAACAATTGAGTTTTATGATAATCATAGACAGTGATCTCATTTTTTGTATTGTTAACTCGTTCAATTTGGGAATGTTCAAGTCTCCCCCAGGAGATGTTCAAGTCTCCCGTAGGGGGCGGGAGACTTGAGCCAAAAATCTTTCTTCAAACAATTTGCCCTGGGTTGAAACCGATTGCATATATTTGAAGCCAAGTTAACTAGTTTCAAAATAGATAAGTGTAGCTTTATAGACATGTATCTTTCATGCGGCTGAGATAAATAGACAAGTTTTTATCAACAATTTTACAAAATGTGGCTAAAGTCTCCCGCCTTCCCCCTACGATATTTACTTGTACATTACCTAAAACAACTCTTTTTGATAGTTTGAAGGGAATAAAAAGAATACCAGTATGGTTCTTTGGAGGTACCATTAATAACTATTATTTGAAAAATGGTTTCCCACCCAAAGGCAGTCTTAACTTAAAGTAATTTTTTAATTTTTGTTTAAAGTTGTCAAGCAGTTTTTGAGAAAAATACTATCATTTTACATATATTGCGAAGAAAAAATGTATGGCAGGTACCGTTATTTTTGGTTCTGAAATAAATTAAAAAAAGACAAAAGCGCTAAGTACCAAGTTTCAGGAAAAACTATCAAGCTGTTTAGGCTGTACTGTAGCAGCTTAACGACAGGAAGAATTGTGAGATCAACTTTTTTTCGTCTTCACTATCATCGTAATAACAAGTTTGATCAAAATCTCCAATTCAATTTTTTTAACGAGTTTTTTATATCATCGTGATCTGGATCTGGAATTTGATTAACTTTTAACACGTGTTACAAAAACATTGTTTAAAATCTTCAATTATTTTGTTTTTGTATTACGTGTAAAAGGACAATCGGCAAAAATGTATGAAAGGTGGTCTTAGAAACAACAACAACGAGACGGGTTGGGGTCAGAATCCCAAAAACCGAAATCCCGAAAACCCAAAATCCCGAAAATCCAAAATCCTGAAAACTCAAAATCCCGAAAATCCAAAATCCCGAACCGAAATCCCGATAACCCAGAATCCCAAAATCTCGAAAACCTAAAATCCCGACTTTGAAATCCCGAAAAACTATAAAACGAAAAATTTGCGCAAATTTTTTAGTTTATATAATTTTTCGGGATTTCAATTTCGGAAAAAGTATTTCTAGATTTTTGATGTACATATTTTCTGTTCTATCTTATATGGGAAAGGCAAAAACTGTGTTAAAATTTTCATCTGAAAAATAATTTGCTTTGAAGAACTAAGTATAACATAATGAGAGAAAGAAGACAACGAAAATAAATCAGAACGCTTAAGATGTTTCCTAAATGTTTGTATGTACATACACTACGTGAATATTCTTTTATACAAAACCATGCTTTAACACTTTGTTTTTAATTAATATTTTATTTTAAAATGAAGATGGAATGCACCTTCTTCGAAATTAAGTATGTACTTCTTAATTTTGTGTGTTTATTCAAACCATTTTAATATGTTTCAATTAAAACCAATCTTTTATAAAAAAAAACTTAATGCAAAGTTTTGGCCAAATAATGTGCCTAGGGCAGAAAATAAACTAAACACGAACAAAGTTAAAGAACCATTTTTAAATTCGGAATATTGAATACAAAACAACATGCACTGGGTTTTCGGGATTTTGGGTTTTCGGGACTCTGGGTTTTCGGGATTTTGGATTTTCGGCATTTTGGGTTTTCTGGATTCAGAATTTCCCCAACGAGACATTATGTCATTGGAAAGGTATTTTTATGTGCTACAATAGTCACGTTGGCAGCTCATTTAAAATCACTGCGTGGAAAAAGTTATTCGCTGTTTTAGTGAATTTTGGTAAAGACAACATTTATGTGGCATGGGTAATAATAATTAGCGAATAGCTTTTCTCACACAGTGCTTTCGAATAAGCTACCTTATTGATTTGGTAGTACATAAAATCACCTTTCCAACGACATTATATCCCGTTGTTATTGGTTGAACTTGAGTTCGCACGTTTTTGCCCATACTACATAAAATCATTTTTTTCACACTAAAACTAACCACAATATAACATTAGTTAGCGAATAACTTTTTTCACATATTGATTTGAGCTGAACTGCTATGAAAGATATTGTAGGTAATATAAATACCTTTCCAATGACATATTAGTCTAAGAGCCAACGACATAATCACCCCGATTACAGAATCCGACGAATGAACTGTGGTCCGTTCCTTTTCTCTAAAATGTTAACAATTGTTAACAATTGTTAACACTGATCGTTCCTAAATTCTCAAATTGTAACATCGTGTAACATTATGACGTCATAAAATCGTTCCTAAACTCAATGTTGAAGTGTCAGAATGTTACACTTTGTAACAATTTCCAACTCATCTCTTCGACATGAATTGAAAGTGTTGATCTGTCAAAAGCAGCTGAAACTACAATGTTTTCATTTTGTAATTATCTTTTGTTTACTTTTCGTCGTTTGGATTTGGAATTGTTTGCATTTTTGCAAATATGTGTTTTCAATTCAATTGATTTTAGTGTTGTTTTTGAGTTTTGAATTGTCTTATGATAAATTTACTTATTTTTCGACAATGCATTTTATCAATTCCGTGTTTTTTGTTAAAGAAATTTGTGCTCATAGTTAGTTTAAGTTAATAGAAATTTAATTTAGAAATTATATGTATTTATTTGCAATTAATTTTATGCAATAAATTGTTTTTTCTTGATTATTCATTCTAAATGCATTTCGATTTTTTTTTTTCAACCTTGCCGTTTGACAGATCAACAATATTTTCAACATTGATCGTTCCTAAATGAAATGTTACAAAGTGTAACATTCTTAACAATGACATTCCAACATTTTTTTTGACACATCAACAATTGTTAACATTTTTAGAGAAAAGGAACGGACCACTGCGGAGGGAATCATACTCAATTTTGACATTTTTACTATGAGCCAAATGTCAAAAATGAGTCAGATTCCAACCGCAGCTCATTCGTCGGATTCTGTAATCGGCATGAATAAGTCAAGTCATTTGCATAAAGTTGTAAGTCATATCAATAACAGGCTTTGAGTTGTTGAACCATTACCCGTTTTTCTGCGTAATTAAGCACGCGTCGAACAGGTGTAAAATTTTACGTTAATTTTTGTACAACGATTTATTTCAAAACCTTTTAGTCGGAGGGAAAAAGTGTACATGCAAGAAATGCTTCGCTTGCAATTTTGAACAATTTTTGTCAAAGGTCCATCTATCTGTAGTGAATCCCTTAGAAGATAGAGAGCCACGAAGTTTCCAAACATTACTTGTTTACCTGAGTGTTTTTTGGAAATTTTGCCGCTTTCTATCCTTTAAGGAACAAACAACAGAGAGTTTGACCTATGACAACAATTGTTCAAAATTGCAAGCTCAATATTTCTCTTATGCACACTTTTTCCCTCCGACCAATAGGCATTGAAATAAATCGAAAACAAAATGTACGTCAAATTTTGCACCTGTTCGACACGTGTTTAGGTTGGCAGACAATCGACAAATGGTTCAACATCTCAAAGGCTATTATTGATATGACTTACAGCTTTACGCAAATGACTTGAAGCCTGATTCACAATGCGACGGGAAAACGAGACGAGAGCGTGACGTGATTCGCTGTCATCTTTTTCTAGTTATAAAATCGTTTCCCAATTCACAATGCGGCGAGATTCTTTACAACGAAAACTCTTTTGTTAAAAATAAAAAATAATAAAAGTTGTCCAAAAAAGCTTTAAAGACAACAGATTAGGAATTACTTGATCTTTTAATTTCAAGTTATCGTATTTTTTCTTTAAAAAAATACTTCCATTATGTAAATAACTTGTCAAAAAATAAAATCGTCGTCTCGTCGCGTCTTTTTTTCAATTTTTCGAATTCTTGGCGTGACGTGACGACGAGAAACGCTTCATTGTGTATATCTCCATATACTTTCATTGTTTGAAATTCGTTTGACAGCAACGACGGGATCTCGTCACGCTCACGTCTCGTTTCCTCGTCGCATTGTGAATCAGGCTTGACTTTTTATGTTGTTGGCTCTCAGTCTATATGTCTTATCGTTTTTGGTCTTGTAGATCATTTTATCATATTCTCCTTTAATCCAGATCCAGATCCCGGTGATAATAAAACACGCCTACTGATGCTTTCAATATGAGGGTCTTATTGAAAACCATCAGCGAGTAACAGATGGGTTAACAAAAACGGTATTTTGATAGCTCTGGGTCCTCTATTAGCGGATTTTTACAAAACTTTTTTTAATTTTTAAGCATTTACAAGCAAAATATGTATGTAAAATGAAATAAAGTCCCAAATTTTTTTGTTTTCCTAATAAGATTGAACTATTCCCCAAAATTGATGTGTTGTTTTTTTTTCACAATGAAATTAGACCCTCAATATACAGGGTGTCCCGTAATGAGTGGATAATACTGCAACTGGTGATAGCAGGCCTTATGACTGCTCAGAAAAAAAATATAAAAAAAATATTTTTCTTGTGGTCTCCATGGAATAATTATTTTCGAAAAATGTTAAAAAATTCGGGGTCTCCTAAAATACCTAATTACAACGGCCACCCATAAAGGATTCTTATTATTTTTGGATTTTTATAATATTCTTGAATAACCGTTCTAAATGATGGGTAGTAAATTTTAACACCAGCTGATGCATTTTTTGTGTTATAATTTTTTTAAATTATTTTTTTATTCAAAAATAATTCAATATTTTTTTTCACCAAAGTTTGAAAAATCATAAAGGGAAAAAAATGTATGAGAACATAGGTGGCAAATTTGATGAAAATTGGCCTGTTTAATGTACTTTCCAAAATGGTGTAACACATGTTTGTGTCTACAACCATAACCAATAAAATTGGCATTTGATCTTCTATAGTAGTTTTTTAACATTTTATCAGATGAAATTAAGTTACTAAATTAAGTAGACACTACGACGACTAATGAATGACTAATATTGTTTTTTTAATTTGTATTGCATTTAAAAATAACCGTTCTTAAATAAAGGCAGTAACATTTAACACTAGTTGCTGGATTTTATTTTTAATAATTTTTTAAATTATTTTTTTAATAAAAAAATGATTAAATATATATTTTCATCAAAGTTTGTAAGTTAATAAAAAAGACAAAAACTGAAAACTTTCGTGGCAAATAATGTTAAAAAAATCTCCTTTTAATGTACTTTCCCAAATGGTAAATCACAAGCTTTTATCTACAGCAATAACACATTAAATTGGCTTTTGATCTAGAGAAGATTTTTAACACTTTCTTAAATCAAAATTGACTTGTAATAAAATAGGCATTAAAATGCATAAAAAAGTATTATTTGCAAATATTGTCAATTTTCTGTCATTACATAACGTATAACGTTGTTATACTGGTTTCGTCAAATAAACGCATTTTTGAATTTGATTAAATTAATACTGATTAAGAATGTCACAGTATACTCCGCTGGAGTATGCAAATATGCATTTAATATACGGGGAGTGCAGAGGAAGCGCTAACGCAGCTGCAGCACTCTATAGAGAGCGATATCCAAATGCGCGACATCCGGACTATCGAGTGTTCTTCAGAGTCCACCAATGTTTTTCAGAAGGACGAATGCCTGGTAATGGACTGGGCAGCACTAGCGGATGACGTTTACCGCGAGAAGAAATTGATGGTATTGTGCTGAATGCAATTGAAGCAGATTCAACTACATCAACACGGGAGATTGCAAGACGAACAGGGATCGCAAAATCATCAGTTCATAAGGTATTGCAAAAATATAAATTTCATCCTTTTCATTTCACGCGTGTCCAGACTGTGCTACCAAGAGATTTCCCCGCAAGAGTTATTTTTTGTCAAAAAATGTTGGAAAAAATTCACGAAGATCCGGAGTTCTTCAAAAAAATATTGTGGAGTGATGAGTCGTCTCTTAAAAGGGATGGATATTTCAATATCCATAATTTACATAGCTGGCAACTGGAAAATCCAAATTTAGGCCTCTATTATGACTTGCAATTCGCCGAGTCGAACGTTCGACTCAATTCGCACGGTCTACATTTCAAAAGTAAAATCTGCGATTTGGTTCGAAATCACCAAGAATTGCAGTTCGACATGGACGATAAAGGCGAACGTTTGCTTAAGGCAGCCCCGGACCTACGATTTTTCCGAACCGGGGCAAAACTTGATTTTGGCGCCCTTGCCGTTTTTGATAAAAATGAAAAAAACACATATCTGCTTGGTTGGATTTTTGTCACTGGGAGAATAAAACTTTTTAATGGATGTGCAGCCCATACTTATTCAGCAACTTATTACTATAGATAAGAAAATTAACAAATGCCTTAACAAAGACGATACACAACCAAGGTACGTAGAACGATAAAATATGATTCGTTCTGTCGTGAACAATTCAATAGAATTTTATTTTTGATTCGATCACGAATCTTATGTTTTGGTTCCTTATAAGATTCGTTTTCATTCGAATCAAATCTGCAAGGATCTGTAAAATATGGTTCCTTCCCGAATTTATCATGGGAAATCTATTCAAGATCCATTCCCTGAACCGGAGAAAGAAAAATGTAAATTTACGACGGGACACAATTTCGAAATTGGCTTTTCGTTAAGCAAAATATAGTATCGAAGCACAAAGTTCCGAAAAAAGTTTTTAAATCCTCGGGACTTTGTTGTTCCTTGAGCGATTTCAATGAAATTGACAGAAATGATAGCTGAGACTGAGTTATAGCAGAATAAAATATTTTCAAAATAGGATGTTTCTAAAATATGTCAACGTTTTGCAACTTCGTTCTTTCTTGATAGATTGCAATGAAATTTACTCAGGGGATAGCTGATACAGAATTGTAACAGAAAAAAATATTTCACTACAGGATTTTTCAAAAAATGTTAACATATTATAACTTTGTTGTTCCTTGAACGATTTCAATGCAATTGACACACACAATTTCAAACCTTAATAGTACGAGAGCTAAGCAAAGTCAAAACACAAGTAATTTTAGATTGGCTGGTTCTTCGATACGCGCGAGAGCAGTCTCTCGCTGGTAGGAAATTTTGTGTTATCCGCCATTTTGAAAAAGGGTGTTGAAATAGGTAAATCCAATTTTCTCGGAGAGTAGCATTGTTTATTTGATTTTGTAAGTTAAAATATCTTTTCAATCTTTTGTTTCCAAAAATTATCGACATCATAAAAATTGTTGTCGGTTTTCAGCGTTTATCTCACTTTTTGTTCATCTGAACGAAAACATTTTTACTAAGCAGTTTTTTTTTAAACGCCTGATTTCCTACATTTTTGTGGGTATTTAGATTGTTTGTGAATTAAAAAAGATCTCAAATACAGTGTAATAAAGTTGTCAGTATCCAGCAAATAGTTCTTTAGGCAAGACTAGGGTTTATACGGCGTGGTGCGACGCAGTTCAAATGTTTTATTATTGATGAAGTAGGATCTATCTCCTACAGTTAAGGGAGGAGGGGAAGTTTTGTAAAAATACACTTACATACAATGCAAAAAACTATTGTTAAAAAACATCAGAAAAACTTTATACAATGTATTATAGCTCGTTTCTTTTATAATTTTTAATTTTAAATTATTTTAAATGGAGAAATAATAATGTAAAAACTGCAAGCGGTTGACGGAGAAATACAATTTGATATTCCATTGCCGCAATTCATTTCGTTTCATTTCATTTCATTTAATTTCATTTCATTAAGCTTCGAAATTCTCAGTTTTTTCAGTCACATGGATTTGGCGCCCCTGTAAGCTGCCGCCCGGGGCACAGGCCCCGGTTTGCCCCCCCATAGATCCAGGCGCGGATCCAGGATTTCGTTCAGGGGGGGGCAATTTTCGTGAATTTCGAAAATCTTGATGAGGTTTACAGAAAATTTGAGTACACTTCATACTGCTCTACACCACGGCCGTAGCTAGGCCTACGCTAGGGTGAGCTCAGCTCACCCAGAAAAGTGTTGAGCTCACCCAAAAAATTGTGGGACATTTTAAGATTTTGCACATCTTTAACATAAAACAAAATAATGCTTCAAAATTAAATTTTAAATGTGCACTAACATACAAATATTGATCAATTACTTCATTCCTAGAAGATTAAGAAGGCTTTCGGAAACAATCTTAATGCAGTGGATAAGGAGAGAGCTCTGTTGGTATACATAATTGAGCACAATTTTGTAGCTGGAACTTTTTTTAAATCATTGGCTTCATCACCACTGAACCAACGAAAACTTTTTGTAGACTTGGAAAACAAATTCAAATGTTGTATTTTTTCGACATATTAAAGCTGGTTTTTGAAGCAATCGATACATTAGGGATCAGCACATCTACGAAACAAGTCATCATATTCAGCACTTTCGCAAATAGAAGCTATACGATGGTCATAAATGACCGATCAGAGCCTGTGCGTGTGCAGTCTTTATTTTCTTGCATTCGAAAAGACACGATTGAATTTATGGAAATGGATGATATTTTGGGTAAATTTGCCAAAAAAAAAACACTGAACCCAACTTTTTCAAAAACTTTTTGCTCATATTTGTGATTTTATGTTCATATATTTGTAATAAGGTAGATGTAGTATTGTCTCAATCAAAATTGTGTATTTTATAGACAATATTATGATTTTCGTTAAAAAACTACAGCTCACCCAAAAATACCTTGAGCTCACTCATACGATTGATCCTGGCTACGGCCGTGCTCTACACGCCTGGTCACACAAAGCAATGTGAGTTGATGAGTTTGAAATTTGAAGAAAACAATTGAATCTTTCATATCTGCCACATTTCTCAAACAGCGGGTACTTTGAACTTTGTGAAATGAAGTTTTGCAGCTTGTAGCTATAGCATGGTGTCTTTTACAGCGTTTTTGAGTTCCCTCTGGATCTGCGTAACTCTACAATTATTATACTCGGAATACATAATGGTACAGTGGTATGTTCCTATTCAGACACATGACTTTCGAGTTCGAGAGAAATTTCCAACCTATTCTTTAGCTGGCAACCTAACCTAACCTTGTTAGTTAAAGGCCGTTTTCGAGAACGTCATATCACCGTCAAAAATGCGTTTTACAGAATGTTCTCAAACGCAAACTGCAAAATCCTTCTGTAAGAATAGGCAAATTCAAGTTTTACTTCATAAGCAATGTGTTCGATAATGCAGTTTGGAGTTTGCTAAAAAATGAGTTTGCAAGAAAATCGAAGGACGTTGATGTTGCATGAATACCCCTAATGATTATAGTGGAAAATCAAAAACAAAATAACACCACTCTTATTTAAACTTTTCCATTCGACCTTCTCGATTGTGACTAACTTTCGTTATACATTTCATTAACAATATACTCAGCCTTCGTTAAGCTCAAAACATTGACTACAGAGATGTCAGACTCATGCAATTCGATACAATAGTAATATTCTCGTCAAAAATGGCAGTCATTTGACAATCGAATTGATGAAACAACTTTGCTTTCCTTAGGTATAAAAGTTCCAGCCAACTTCTCTTCAGCAGAGACTTCTATATAGTCGTTTCCTGGTTTCTCCACAATTTTCTTCGTTAGATTTGTTCTCTTCGCCAGTTTAATTATATGGAACACGGAAGTTCCTAAAACACATCAACGATAGCGACAAAATCCTCACATCAAAAACGCATCTTATGACTAAAACAGATGTGCTCCGAGCTCGAGACACATGTGCATACTTTTAAGGTGCGTATCAATTTCAGAGTTAAAAGGCGGTGAGCAGCTCTGAAGAAGTTCTCGAGAATTAAACTCCAAAGCGGACACAGGTACGGTCATGAAATAAGCTCACCATAGGGGAAGACAGATTTGCGAGAGTCACTCTCGAGAGTTTTCTAGTGAAAGTACTTCTTCAATGAAAACGCACATTTTAATATTTATCACAAAAAGAACTCTATCACACATTTAGTACGTATGCATTTTTTTGATATTTATCAATAACTTTTATACAAAAATGTAGTTTATTATTTTAACTTTAATTTAGATATCTTCATCCTGTAGATCCGAGCATTTAAAGCAAAATTAGAAATTTTTGAAACCAATTACTCGTAAATTAACGTATTTTAAAGATTTAATTTTCTTTCAAATTAAAATCAACTTCAAGGTTTTAGATAGGTGCCCCTGTCACCTCTCCCGTTACATTTAAGTATAAAAAACCGCTAACAAATTTGTAGAGTAGGGTTAGAGGTGAAGCAATAACTTTTTAAAACATCATTTTTCAAATTGTGAAATTTTTCATTCAAAGCATATTTTAAAGTGAAAATGAAATCGATTTGGGATTATTCAACCTCCTCCCTTGTATGAAATAAATTGACTTTTCTCACAAAATGTTATACAGTAATGTAGCCTGACATTTATCTTTTAATTAAAGACCTTAACTTTGAAGATCGAGATCTAAAACCGAAGTTATAAGCTTTCCACTCAGTCGATTTGAAGGCGCTATCTGTGCAAAGCGGAACTTTTCTTAACTGAACCTGATCAGCCAGCGGAAAACAAACAACAACTCATTACTGCAACGCTGCACTGCCAAGAAAAAATTTTATAAACGTATAACGAAATAACTTTTTTTTGATTACATTTTATTAAATTTATATTTTATGCTTCGTTCGTTTTTGCCCAGGGGGGGGCAATTGCACCCATTGCCCCCCCCCCTGTATCCGCGCCTGCATAGATCCGGGGCTGGCTTAAGGTATTGAGTGACATTAAAATTTTCTAAATTTTAGCCATTTAAGGCGAACTTAATTTAGGCGAGTCGCAAATGGTAATGCCACAGTCACATTCGGCTCGGCGAATCGCAAGTCGTAATTGGTGCCTTAATGCGCGAGGGCAGATCCAGTACCAATTCAAAATCAATTACTGGGCAGGTATCCTGAATGGACAAATTATAGGCCCTTTTAAATTGATGATGAAGCCTATCTTAATTTCCTGCAAACTTATTTGCCAACTCTATTGCAAGAAGTGCCCGAGGAGCTAAGGAATTCAATGTGGCTTCAAAACGATGGATGTCCTGCTCATTATGCTGTAAATGTAAGGAGGTACTTGAATCGAACGTATCCCAACAGGTGGATAGGCCGTCTGGGCCCGATTTTGTGGCCACCACGTTCGCCAGACCTAAATCCTTTGGACTTTTTCTACTGAGGGTGCCTGAAAGAAATGGTTTATACTAAACCAATTACATCCATTACGGAACTGCGTCGCCGTGTTCAAGACGCTGTGATGAAAATAAATGAGCGCCAATATGCTCGTTTTATTGAGAGGTCCTTCATTAGAAGATGCAGAGCCTGTATCACAGTGAATGGGGGACAGTTTGAACACTTGATATAAATTTATTTAAAAATACAAATAAATCATAATTTTAATACTGTTGTTTTTATTTATCGCATTTCCCATACCTAAATCAAAACCTTTTTGAAAGTGCATACTATTATTTTAGGTATTGAATTTAGCAGACATAATAGTGACACTGGTATATCTATTGACTTTTCCTTACAACTCAATTTTTGTAATCATCAAACTTTGATGAAAATAAATATTTAATCATTTTTTTATTAAAAATTAATTTAAAAAATTATTTAAAAAAAAAATCCAGCAACTAGTGTTAAATTTTACTGCCTTTATTTAAGAACGGTTATTTTTTAATGCAATACAAATTAAAAAAACAATATTAGTCATTCATTCGTCGTCGTAGTGTTTACTTAATTTAGTAACTTAATTTCATCTGATAAAATGTAAAAAAAACTACTATAGTAGATCAAATGCCAATTTTATTGGTTATGGTTGTAGACACAAAAATGTGTTACACCATTTTGGAAAGTACATTAAACAGGCCAATTTTCATCAAATTTGCCACCTATGTTCTCATACATTTTTTTCCCTTTATGATTTTTCAAACTTTGGTGAAAAAAAATATTGAATTATTTTTGAATAAAAAAATAATTTTAAAAAATTATAACACTAAAAATGCATCAGCTGGTGTTAAAATTTACTACCCATCATTTAGAACGGTTATTCAAGAATATTATAAAAATCCAAAAATAATAAGAATCCTTTATGGGTGGCCGTTGTAATTAGGTATTTTAGGAGACCCCGAATTTTTTAACATTTTTCGAAAATAAATTATACCATGGAGACCACAAGAAAAATATTTTTTTTATATTTT
The DNA here is from genome assembly GCA_963921185.1 of Dasysyrphus tricinctus. Lineage (NCBI taxonomy): Eukaryota > Metazoa > Arthropoda > Insecta > Diptera > Syrphidae > Dasysyrphus > Dasysyrphus tricinctus. The sequence goes on from OY992531.1 coordinate 223,250,630, forward strand.
TTTTCTGAGCAGTCATAAGGCCTGCTATCACCAGTTGCAGTATTATCCACTCATTACGGGACACCCTGTATAATTAAACAAGGCCCCAAAAAATGTAATAACAGCCAAGAATTGGAGAATGTTTTGTTGTTGTTTGTTTTTTGGGCATTTATTTGGGCCTTATTGATTTTGTTTGGGCCTTATTTCCTCAAATTGATTCTTAATTAATTTCTCTCGCTCGGATCCTAATGTTTTCTAGAGGTGATGCCTAATTTCGCGGAGCCATCAAATTAAATGTTATTTTGGTTCATTCAAGGGCTTTTAAGCCCATAATTTCACTTACCTCATAAGAATATTTCTAATTAATCAAGCATTTGAAAAATAAATAAAATAAGTCTACTGATTTTAACATAAACACTTCACTTCTTTTGATCTGAAATCACAAAAAATGACTGTCAGTCCTATTTGGACTCCCGTGAATTTTTCATTCAATTTACTCAAAATTATCCTTATTTAAAATCTTCAATCTTTTGAGTGGAACCATAATGGTAATAATTTGTTTGTTATTCTCCAAGAGCTGTAATTCTTTCCGTTGTTTTTCAATATAGTTTTTTCCATTTTATGTATATTTTTTATAAAATTGCCCCTTTTGTCCAAGCGGGGGAAAAATAACCCCGTCCTGTAAGATTTTTTCCTAAACGCTTTGAATTTTTTGGCAGATTTCATGTGTGCCAACTAATATGTAAAAAAAGGCTATTAATTTAACCCCTACGCCTACATCGACTATTACGGATGAATACAAAAACCTGGAAAAATTGTAGATTTTTTGTTTCTTCATTGGGAGCCGATATATGCCCAAACTCAGAAAAAAAACCCAAAATAACGACCACCCTCATGTACATGTCATTATTTTTCTTATTCAACAATAGCCAATTAAGAATTTTGTATCACAAAATTTTAAGTAAAGAGTATGAGCAAAATGAAAACGGCCACAGCCGAAATTTCGAATCAATAGATGATGAAACCATCACATTTTCTCTATTTCACGAATGAATTATTGATTCATTTTTACATTTTCCTTTTTCGTTCATAACTATTTTATTTTCAATTTTTTTATTTAATTTACGTTATCTCTATATTTCTGAGGAAAATAAAGTATAACATGAAATTGAGTTCAAATCTGATTTTAAGTTTAGGCCAGTTTAGGCCTCCGGTGAGCAGTAAAAATTGAGTTTTTTACCTATATTCTAAACTTCGATCTATTATAAAATCCTTTCGTTTTCAAATGCTCGATACTGTCCGTTTTCAATTTTTGCGAAATGATTGTGCTTTGATTTGAAAATAAACTTGATAGCCTATTGAATAGACCGGAAAATGAGAGGTATAATATTTATTTAATTTTGAACAAAAAATATTAAAAGTAAAATTGTCAAATTCGGCTTAGTTTTCGAGTTATACCAAAAATACTGAAAAGTGGCCAGTGTGACCATTCTCTCAGAAACGCATGGGTGAATTTAGTAGCATTTTCGGTTTTAAGCATGCCTATGGGCCAAACAAACATATTCAATAATAAAAACCCTTGCACGTAATTGTTCCTTTTTAAAAGGTCTATTCAATAGGCTATGAGTTCATTTGATTATTTCGAAAGAAAAATATGTTTGAAAAACCAACTATGTACATGCATACATATGTACATATGTTATAACAGAACATGATTTTTGAAAATGTACGGAAATCAATTTCCTATACGGATTTGATTCGGAACGAAAATCATAGACCGAGAGCCCAGAGTAGATTTTGGGTGTGAGTGATAGCAAAAAAAGATGTGTAGGGTTCGAAAGCTTCATTAAAGTCTATTCAAAAAAACAAAGTCTTGCAGTCCAAAATCGGGGGTTTAGTGATAAACAGCGCATCGAAAAAAATATGAATGAAACTTTGAGGGTAATCGTGGTAGCGGAAATTGGTTTTTACCCCTCTTTAGGTAAGCTCCACGAATCACATCACGGAATCCGAGACCATTTGAGTGTATAGTTCGCCCTGCCGGACCGTTTAAAAAATTCAAAGTTTAAAGTGAAAACCGAATTTTTTAACAGTGTGGCAGGGCGAACTATACTTAAAATCCGGATTTATGTTTTCATCTGGATTAAACGAGTGAATAATAGGCCGTTATTCTTCTATCTGCTTGCGTGAAACCTGTACTCTCTGTTTACAATACAGAGGTAAACGATTATTATCAACCGAATACAAAATTTCAAAAATTATATATAACGGTGGAAATTAATACCAGTGAAGAAAAAGAATATAAAAAGATGTTTTTGTTTAAATTATAAAAAAAAAACATTTAAAGTAAACTTTTATGGAAAGATAATTTGAAAAAAATAGTGGACAACTTACCGCAGCTAGTCCTTTTTCAACCAATAAACACATACTCATAGGCACAATAGAATCTAAAAAAAATATATTTATTTTAATATTAAAATACTTTTCCAATTTTGATATAATTACAACCAACTTACATACAACAAGCATTAATGATGGATGCCCTTCTCCTTCATTTTTCCCACTTAGAACGATGTACCATTCTAACGGATTTATTCTAATTCCATACCTTGAAATTAAATACAAATAATAATACATTTTCCTTCAATGTTTTAGTGTTAATTACTCACTTAAGTAAATTCTCTAAACACAAACGAAATCCACCAATTGTTAGCAAAAGAAACCCCCAATTAACAAGTCCTGTAAAATTGTCGAATCCAGAACTCCATGAGAAAAGTGAGTCTCTTGGTTTGTGACACCTGGATTTTTTTTTAATTTTTATTTATTATTTTATCAAATACAAAAAGAAAGTTACTAACGGTTTATCAGGTTGTTCTCTCCTTTGTTTTTCTTCTTTGGTGGTAATTTCTTCGGCGCGGGTTACACTTTGGGTTCGCCGGTAACGCAATTTGTTATCCTCGCTTTCAGAATTAGGCATTTCGAACCTTTTACGTTAAACTTACTAGAATGAATGAACAAAATATTTGAAGTTGTTATCGATGAAAGTTAGATATTTTTCAAGAATGCAGGTTAAATTGATTATTATCAAAAATACAAAATGTTATCTATATTTTTTGATTTCACTTATCTTATCCATAAGTTTAATGATTAACTTGAAAAATTATGGAAGCCCAGTAAGTGAACTTAGTACATACATACATAATGTACATTGTAGGTACAGTAAATTCTAAACTAAAAATAACTCAATCTAAATCAAACTAAGGCGTAGCTAGTCGACCATTAGGGGGAAACTTTTAAAGAACCATAATTTATCTGAATTGAACTGAGTTGTCTCGTTGATAGGTATTGTCCTCTAGCGTCGTTTTTTGTCATTTTTTTTTGTAAAAAATGTCTTATCTGGAAGCTAGCAGTTTTGACGATTAAGATCAAGTCTTGATCTGTCAAATTTTTGAAAAAATATTGTTTTCAAAATAATTAGCTTCCATAGATTTTTCTTTTTTAATTTGTTGGTCTACAATATCGACACATGTACATACTTTTACTTTTTGAATCTGCTCCATACAAATCTTCATCGTTTTGTAGTTAATTACACAACTCAACAACATTAAAACTTATTTTTGTGCCTGGGTTTATTTCATGATTTTTGTATTCGTCATGCTCCAAAATGATAAAAATATACCCACATCTCCCCTAATGCATTTGGCTATATGTGTGGTTATTTTTTTTTATCAAAATTCACATTATTATCATTATTGAAAATATGTTAACAAACTTAAGAGACATGCAGGATGTCTCTAAGATTAAATACTCTGCACGCTCATTTAGGAAAAAATTAAATACTCCATTGGGAGCATATTTAGAAGAAAAAGGAAAACGTTTTAACTAGGACTTTATGGACTTCGAGAGTAATCGTCATTACCAAGGTCAATAAAATGAAATAATGATGGGAAATTATTCTATAGATTTAATTTGAGAATAGCACATTCCAAAATCAGTGTGTTCGTTGATAAAAGTTACCGTTTTAATGTTGGTATCATACATTAAACAAAAAATTGAAGAAAAAAGGAGTTTTTGTTATTTTCAATTTTATCAAAAATTAATATACATGCAACCATCTGGTCTTAAACTTTCATTTAAGATTGGTGAAAACATTGAATATTGAAAACAAAAAACTAACTTTTCACTTAAAATTAAGAAAATTTAATTTAAAAAAAATAATAATAATTTTTTTTTCAAAATTTTGAGTTTGAAAATTAATTAAAAAAAAATTATTCATGGAAATGACTTAATTTAAAAACTTAATTAAAGAACGGATTCTTAAGTTTAAGAAAAAAATATAGCATGATTTTGGTGTTGCCGTTGTTTTTTAATATTTTTTTCAAATAATTTTTTTTGGAAAATAAATTCTTTCTTATTAAAAATACTAAAACATGTTTTTAACTCAAGTTACCATTTTCGGAATTGGGTTTTCTGGTAGTACCTTGCACATTTTCCTATTAAGCTTCACTGAATTGTTGAATTAGATACAAAAATATTTCAGCCTCATTATAACTATACAAAAAAAATAAATTACTGAAAATATTTTATACAGATTTAATAAAAAACATGGTAACTCACGTTAAAAAATTAGGTAACTCACGTTATTTCACGTTTTTAATTTAAGAATTAAGGCCTACGGATTTTTATTTTATTTTCGGTTATATATTTGTTAGTTGTAGGAAATTTTGCAATTGTAGTTTAGTTTTAAAACAAGTGAACAATAGACAGCTGGCGAGATAAATTTTCCATTTTTCTATCTTCATGGCCACTTTTTCATAGAATTACCCATTTATTTTAAAAATGAATAAAAACAAACCGCAGTTTCCATTTTCTATTTCTATTTGTTATAATTAAAGAATATTTGTGTATTCCTTGAATTTCTGTTTCAGAAACAAAATAATTACCTGCAGCACGTGAATCCACAGCAAAAATGCTTGAGAGCTCATGCCACTTTGACAGTTTATTTGTTGCCTCAACGCACCCCATGTCCAACAAAAACCTAGGTCTATTTCAAGGCGACCTAAGGTCTCAAAAAGAGACAGAATTTTCTGGCCAGGCCGAGCTTGGGATTAAAAAAAAAAGCTTTGAGGTGATCCCAGGGCTCAACGAACAAACCTAATGCTCCATTTTTACGAACCGCAAACTGTGAACTGTCAAATATTTTCCTTAGGGCCAACACTTACTACACAAGTAGTGGCAAATTCAAATCTTGCGTTAATTTTGAGACCCCCTTTAAGAACGTGCTTAACAACCTGAAATATACAACCGAGATAAATTGAAAACATGTACATACTTATATGTACCAAACCTGTTATTTCTAAACCATATAATACAGTCCCTGTAGTGAAGTCCAGTAGAAATTTCCGTACTGATTTGTCTTACCGCAGAATCGATTTAAGTACATAGGAGAGTCAGAAAAACTTGGGAAGACATCACGTATTCTGGACCGGATGTTTAAGGCACCATCTTCCAAAATGTCCTTCATAAAGTAGAGTTATTTGAATGGGATAACGGAAAAATCTCCATAAAAACTAAACCGATTTGAAGGAAATGATAAGACATGATAAATAAGAAGATGAAAAGCCAACACAATTCATTTCAAAAATTAATACATTCGTCAAATGTAATGAAATTTTCACACATGATAACGAACAGTATAAAGACTGATCGTATACAATTTCTGCCCACTGACACGCCCACAAAAATCTTCTTATCACTGTAGTTCTTCATTAACTGCTAACACCGAAGGATACGAAATAAATTAAGATCGTTTGTGAAGTTTCCTGACTGCTATTTATTAATCAGTTATTTTTGATTTTTAACAAAAAATATTAACAAAATTTTACAAAATGCAATTATATTTACACAACATTTGTATAAACACTGAAGTAAAAGTTAGTTAGACAGAAATAGATTTGAGTGTTAAATAATTTTTTTCTAAATCTATCTCTTAAATTATTCACCACGTTTGCAATACTCAAATACTTTAATTCATTTTTATATCTTTTAACTTATCCTTAAAAGGATTGAGTAACAAGATTTAAACATAAAACAGCTAAGCGAGGAAATCGTTTTTAAATCCAGCGATGGACAGAACACTTAAAATCGCAACATGGAATGCAAATGGTCTTTTACAACATGTGTCAGAATTAAACATATTTTTTGACATAGAGCATACAGACATTTATTTGGTGTCTGAAACTCACCTCACTATATAACAAAGTCTTGATAGTAAATTATCAAACTGTACATGTTATCACACTCCGCACCCAGCTGACAAAGCTGGAAGAGGATCATTAATACTTATAAAAAAGTGCTTAAAACACTATGAACCAAATTTTACTAATGAATTTATGGAAGTAAAGTAACAACAATTAGTATTGAGATAAAAAAGAAAGAGTTTAAGATACCAGCTACATACTGCCTTCCGAGGCGCTCTCCAACTGAAGAAGACTATGCAAAACTCCTAAATTTGTTGGGACATAACTTTCCCTGTTGGTGGCACTTTGCACATTTCAAAAAAAATTTAGTCCAAGGGTCTGTTAAATTTCATATAAAAAATTCAATGGGTTAGAACCAGTGTTGCCAGATTTTTCAAAATGATTGCAGCCCAATTTGAAAAATCTTGGAGCCGAAAATAGCCCCACTCATTAAGGCTTGATTCACACTATAGTTCTAATACTGCTACAGTCTCAGTACGTGCTCACTACATAAAAATATTCTTAAGGCTTGATTCACACTACTGTGCCAATATCGATAGATTCTCAAAACGTTCTCGCTCCGATACTTAGCCCTAGTATTCACATTGCGGCTCCCATACCGATATCGATATAGCTCCCATAATTTTTTGTATTCTTTTTTTCATATTTTATGTCTGTTCGTGTACTTTCCAAAAATACGAATTTCAACAAATTTTTTTTTTTTTTATATGAGCTTTGACAGAACTTTGGGCTAAATTCGTAGAATTTCGTAGTTTTTGGAGGTACGCGAACAGACCTATTATTTTCAAATTAGTTTTTTTTTGTCATCGATTTGCCACATAAATAGAAAATTTAAAAATGAGTTCTCACTTCGATAAAATATTCTTTTAAACAAATCGAAATCGGAGCGAGAGCGTATCGGTTATGGAGCGATAACGATTGTGTGAACATAAACATTGTTTCTCGTTTAAGAATATATTAATGTAGTGAGCACGTACTGAGACTGTATCAGTATTAGAACTATAGTGTGAATCAAGCTTAAACGAGAAACAATGTTTATATTCACACAATCGTTATCGCTCCGATACTGGTACGCTCTCGCTCCGGTTTCGATTTGTTTGAAAGAATGTTTTATCGAAGTGAGAACTTATTTTTCGATTTTCTATTTATTTTTGTGACAAATCGATGACAAAAAAAAATTAATTTGATAATAATATATGAAAAAAAGAATACAAAAAAATATGGGACCTATATCGATATCGGTATCGGAGCCACAATGTGAATACTAGGGTTAAGTATCGGAGTGAGAACGTTTTGAGAATTTATCGATATTGGCACAGCAGTGTGAATCAAGCCTAATGATGCAGGCAAATTTGTAAATTCAAATTATTAGTTTAAAATTTAAAATTTTCATCAAATTTGACGAAAGGTATAAGAATTCAAAATTTGTTTGAACATTTAGCATGTGTTTTCCCATATAAAACTTCTTTCGTCTAAGGGGCCGGGATAAAAGTAAAATAGTGAGCTAGAATTTTACAGGAATCTTTTACAAAATGTCTTCCATACTAAAATATGATTATTCTGTCATTTTCGTAGTCAAATTTGAAAATTTTTTATTACAAAAATCATTCACAAACATTTTTAGTCACTTCAAAGGTTCGAACTCCAAATATTGCTTCAAGGATCCCAATCAGAGACAACCCACAACCCACTCTATATTCATAATCTCTGGCCCCAAATTATCAATTTGTGCAAACTGAATCAACTGCCTTGAGTCGAGAGTGTGTGTGGTTACAATAATAAGCGATTATTGAAATGGAAGTAGGCTCATTCACAATAGATTTTTCAAAAGTTTAAAGTTATCATCTAGGTAAATGGAAATAAAACAAAAACTTATTTTTAAGTTGGGTTTGTGTGTAAATGGAAATCCAAAGAGTTTTTCAATTAATATGAGCATAACCAGACCAAGCACCACTAAAGGAGTCTGATGATCGAGGTGGCACTCGTGAAATAGCTATAACTCCAGCCTATATACTTGGTGGTAACACACACACACACACAAACTTATTTGTCTGTATCAATTTTTAAGGAACCTAAAATCGCCCAATTTTAAAACTAAATAGCCCAAATTGGAATTTATCGCAAATCACAATTTGATGGAGCGAGTGAAAAGTTCGAGTAGCCCAATTGGCGATAAAGAGCCCGTTCTGGCAACCCTGGCTAGAACTGTTTTTTTAGTTGAAGTAATCTAAGCTTCAAACTCTATGACTCAATAGTGTCAAGAAAATTATACTCAATTTGTTTGTCATATCTATCACCGTAGAATTACGGTCAAAGTCTCAAAGATCGATTTTTTAATGAATGCATGATGACTTGCCTATATTTGTACATTATGTAGGAAGGACGTACATATGTACATGCATATGTACATATGTATGTATCTTCATAAGTATGTGTAGCAAGCAAAATATTAATTAGTATATGCATATATCTACTGAGTTATATGCTGATAAGAAGCGGGTGAAACTTTTTGAACTCCACTGTGTATTTGATTGCTAGTAAAATGTTTCATCATTTTCATTATTAAAATCAAACCAACTCGATGTTTTTGACAATTCAGCATTTGTATAAAATGTTTAACTGTCTGCGACAAAAATTTAATTCATTTTAAATATACCTACCTATGTAGATACGCACATTCTCTTTAATGTAACATTTTTATTGAGGTTATTGTGTGTCATTGAACTTGAACTCAATGCTTTGACCTACCGGCTAAAAATATTTATAAAAACAAACAATATTGTCTTGGTGAATGGAAAATGCTATTCATCCGCTCAGTCATGTCATGTCTCAATTTATTTTCTGAGAGAGAAAGAGAGGTATTGCAATTTTTATTGATCACTTAAAGGTAAGTTTTTAGTTAACTTCTTTTTTATTATTTATTTAACTAGCCGCAACAATTTTTTTTTTTCTTTTTAAACGCAAACCAAAATGAAATAAGACCAAGGTTCTCTGTTTCATTCAGGTAAAAAAATTATAATTAAATATAATTAAACAGAAGAAACAAGTAAGTATGATATTAAAAAATGTTTATCACAAAAATGTACATAATTAAGAAATAATTGTACCTACCTTAGCTATACCTCTAGAACTACGTAGAACCTAAGTACCTACTCAATTTTAAAGAGAATTCGATTTCAATTGATATTAAATTATCTGTTATGCAAGAGCACTTACTCTTAAGCTTATAGAGTAAAATATTATTTATACGATAACTGAACACCAGTTGATCATAATAAAAAACAAAAAACTGAAACGAAAGTGAAAGTTTAAACACTGCGTTTTTTTTGTCAAAATTATTAAAGTACTTAATTGTTTTTTTTCAGTATTTGAATTAAATCAAACTCAAAAGATAAGTAGGTATCTTTTCACACAAAAAAAAACTGATAGTTGTTATTTTCAATCCAAAACTAAGATCCAAATTTTGTGATTAAATAAATTGGTGGATTTTATGGGAACCGGCATTTCGGTTCATAAAAAAAAAGATAAGTGAAATTATTTGTGTTTTCATGCATTTCCGCGAGTTCTCTCAAATCAAAATGCGGCCAGCTCTGTTCACAGTTCACATTTCACGCCGCACATTTTTAATGATCATAAAAATGTATACCTATGCTAGATTCAATTGACGAAGAGGGGGTGAAAAGTCAACTTTAGGTTCACAATTTGATAAGAAACGTATGTTTGATTTCTTTCTTTTCATCAGCTATACCCAAAAACTTTAATTTGTAATTTTTTTTGAACAACTATAAATAACTTTTTGTGGTCATAAATTGTTAAATGCAACACTTTTAAATTATGCATAATTTATTTGTTTATAACAAGATAGTAATTATTCACTCTTTTATAGAAAAACTCACTCACGTTAGACGTTGTTGAAATATTTAATTTCTGCGATCTATGTACGTCTACAACACACGCGTCTGGTTCTGTAATCTTATAAAACGTGCTACCGAGTGCCGATCTGGTTGACATGAGAGAGCCAACTGTGGGCACTTGGTAGAAGATCTGACTGGTCTGGTTGGGTTGGGCTCTGGAGATTATTGTCCATATTTGATTTGACTCACGTTCACGGTTGCCATTCGGTTCGAAAAATATATAACTTTATTTGATATTTGACTTATTTAGATAATTTTTGATTTAAACAGTTTGGTAAAATTTTAGGTAAAAAATCAAGGAATGTTACCTACCTTAACTTTCTTCATTTCATTTTCGCTGATTAATTTAAGGGTGTTTGCCTTCAAAGCTTTGTCCGGTTGCCATTTTGATAAACATACAATTCGTCAATAGTATCTAAAGTAAAGAACTGGCCGATTTGTTTTGGAAATTTTATCGGTACAAAATTATTGAAATAAGTGATTTCTTTATTGTTATAAAAATATTATAATGAGAATAAGATGTTCGGAATAAATTATTCTCAAAATTCAAAGTAATCTGCTATTTCTTAAACCTTTTAAAAAAGTTATGTAAAACACAGAAAAATCTTGAAAACTTAGGTTGCTGAAAACTCAAATGATCTATTAAATTATAGTCGCATTTGTACCTAAACTAAACGCAAAATTTCGGCAAGTGTGTATTTTTGCAAGCAAATATACAAATGTCCTATAAAAAGATTTTTTTTTATATTTTAGAAGTACCAACGTTAAATTTTATCAAAAATTAGCTAATTTTAATTTAATTAAATCATTTTTAACTATTTTTAACAATTGTTGTCTCTTAGTTATTTTTCGTGCAAAAGAATTGAGACGAAATTTACGATGGAAAAAAGATTGATAAAATAAATAAATACAACATTGGCAAACAAAATTCTCACTTAGATACATAAATAATATAATTATTTTTTTAAGTTAATAAACTGCTGCCAAAGTGGTAACCGTATACTTATTCTCAATATCACTCCGTCATATGCATGTCGTGTGAAGTGTGACACCAACTCAATCCCTGATCTTAGTTGATTTAAACTCAAAAAGTAAAATGTATCAAAGAGGCAACTCTTAAAAATATTATTTTAATTCAAATGTGGAGAGAGTGTAGGGTGGGCTTCATTGATGGGATTCCAGAGCAGTGCTGTCGATCTTCAAAGCTATAGACACTGTCGGATTTTTAAAAGATATTATTATTAGAATGTATGAACCTATATTCTATGTGGAAAAACCGGGATTTTTCTAATTTTATGTCAATAATATGGCTCTGGACCTTTGGCACCTCATATGAGGGAAATTTGATAACAAAAAAATTCCATCTAATTGGTCAGAAAAGGTCAACTGTTCCCAGAAATTGGTCAGCCCTAGATAACTTGTAATTAAGGCTTAAATTTTCTTAAGGTCGCTCAAGGTCACGCGTGATTTTGGCACATCATTTATTGGAAATTTGCAAAAAATGTATACCACCCGAAAGGCCCTAAGATCTATGTAAAAGATCAGTTAGTTTCATCAATTGATCAGCTATAGATTTTTATACGATTTTTTTTTCAAGGTCATGAACGGTTTCGTGAACTTGAAAAACAATACTTTAAAAAATCTTAAGAAAGAATCTATAGCTGACCAACTACTGAACCTAGCAGACCTTTTATAAAGATGTTAGGGCCTTTCGGGTGGTATAAATTTTTACAAATTTCCCATAAATGAGGTGCCAAAAATCGCTCGTGACCTTGAACAATAATTTAAATATTCATTAAAAAAAATATGATTTTATATAGATCTAGAGATCTTGAAATTTTGTTTTAAATTCATTAAATATTTATAAAAAATAATCTATGACTGACCAATCACTGAAAATAGCTGACCTTTTACCACCGTGAAGACGCCTTTCAAATTGCATACTTTTTTTTTTTTAAATGACCCTAGTGAGGTGCCAAAAGTTTTGTTTTTGTGTCCTTGAAACGAACTTCAAAAATTCATAGAAAAAAATCTATGGCTGACCATATTACTGAAAATAGTTGACATTTTATCACGATCTAGAAATCTTTCGGATGGTATAGATTTTTTGCAAATTTCCCATAAATGAGGTGCCAAAAATCGCGCGTGACCTTGAGCGACCTTGAGAATGTTTAAGCCTTGATTACAAGTTATCTAGGGCTGACCAATTTCTGGGACCAGTTGACCTTTTCTGACCGATTAGATGAAAGTTTTTTTTTATCAAATTTCCCTCATATAAGGTGCCAAAGGTCCAAAACCCGAAAATATAACCACTTTTCAATATAGTTTTTGACGATCTGAACAATAGGAACTTTATAAATGCACCCTATTGCCTGTTTTTGGAGATTTAACACAGTGAAACAAATCAACAAAAAAAAGTCCCAATAGCCGATATCGTCGTCGTTCAATGAAAACTCCCTAACTCCATTTTTTCAAAGCTGATATACCTCTCGTAGATATGTACGGTATATTTAGTAAAATATAAAACTTCAAGTTCTGTAAAACATCTCTAAATCTTATGTTGGTCTATTTCTAATGGAAAAATTATCCAAATTCAAACATTTTCAAATTCTGGTCAACAAAAATCCATAAAAAGTTTAGATGTTTCAAAATAAATCGAAAAAGACTCACCCTCAGTTTCACAGTCTCGTTTAAACCCTAAACTGAGTTCAATTGTTCTACTGAACTGAAGTTTAAACCAAAAGTGGAGTTTAAACTCTCACTGTGAAACTGGGGGTTAGGGAGTTATCATTGAACGACGACATGTTCTTCTGGGAAATAAAATCAAATTTGTTTTTGTTACTTCATTCTACATGTGTCTTATATTGGGAAATAAGGTCGACCATACAAATATCTCCATTGCAGTGATCCATTTATTTTTCCATTTATTGACTTTTTTTTGCGAAATAAAGTCGAACTCAAAAATTATGGGAATTTGACATTATTTCCAATCTTATAAAGAAATAACGCCGATTCGTCCTTATTGCGCACGAACTTATTTCACGGCACCTGAACAAACTGACAAGGTTTTAAGAAAGATAATCAAAAAAATCTAAAATCTTTAAATATATCGTATAGGTGCTCTCTATAAAAAGTAAGTATTCGCCACAGTAGACAAATGTAGGAAGGCTCACAGCTGAACCGAATCAAGTCAAAAACAAAAATTCGAAGATAATAAGAGGATAAACTGCCATTAATTAATATATATTTTACCCGTAAAAAGGACAGTTCTAAAGTTTATTCTCAAAATTAGATTATTATTCTTATTCCCTTAAATAAAAATGAATAACTTGAGTTGAAAAATATTCACAAAAATTAGCAAAAAATATGACTTGGTTCGGTACAGCTGTAAGTCCTCCAAATATACAAATACATACTGCGCAGGTTGTCAGGTGACAGTTGATTCGTGAAAATTAATTTCATATCTGATAACTACTTTACATCAGGGTTAGAGAAGTAATTTTCCGTTGTTATAAAGCCAACCCTACTGAGGAAAACCGGATCAAGTTTAAACAAACTAGAAAGACCTGTAACGGCCACATTCAAAGAACCAAATTTTGCATGATCAAAAACTAAGGCAAAATATACTACAGTGTCCCAAAGGTAGTAAAAATTGTTGGTCATTTGTAAAAAACATTAAAAATACAACTTCGCCTTCAATGACACTCCCTATGTTAGCTCAAAAAAGAAAGCCAATTTGCTTGCAGCACGGTTTGCTTTTAATTCGACGCTGCCAGAGAGTGTCATGACTCCTCTTGTACTTGAGAGCGTTAACGATTTCATGGGACGAATCTTCTTTCGCACTCGTGCAGTGGCAAGAGTTCTAAAAGATCTTGATGTACACAAATCCGCTGGTCGGGATAGTATCTCTCCCATTGTTCTGAAAAGGTGTTCTTCAACGCTGGCAAAGCCACTGAGGAAGCTTTTCCATCTGTCCTACTCTATTGGTCTCTTCCCGAGTGGATAAAAAACAGCATTTGTCCATCAGCCTGTCTCTAAAAAAGGCGAATTTTCTTTTCCCTCTTACTACCGTCCAATTGCACTTACGTCCCTTCTTTTCAAGGCCATGGAAACTCTGATTAATCATCAGCTCAAGAAATAGCTTGAAGAACGGAAGCTTCTTAATGACCGGCAGTACGGCTTTTGTAGCAATACGATACACTGGTGATCTGTGGTATATCTCACCGAACAGTGGAACAAATCTTTAAATCGTTTTGGAGAAAGTAAGATTATTGCACTTCATATTTCAAAAGCGTTTGATAGAGTTTGGCATCAAACTCTCTTATCGAAAATGCGTGCATTTGGTATTGATGAATCTCTTCTGCGTTGGATTAGAAATTACCTTTCGGACCGTTTAATACAAGTTGTGCTGGACGGTTTCAAGTATGATATTCATAAAATAAATGCTGGTGTGCCCCAGGGCTCCGTTTTGTCTCCGACTCTCTTTCTTATTTTCATAAATGATCTCTTGTCTGAAACTTCCAATCCATTAAATTGTTTTGCAGATGACAGTACCCTCAGCTTTTCATATTCGTTTCAAAATTCACTTCCTTGGTCTTCGAATGTGGAACTTGAGAGGCAGCGTATAATAAGTTCATTAAATTCTGATCTCGACAGCATTGTCCAATGGGCAACAAAAAACCGTGTAGAATTAAATGCTTCGAAAACTCAATGCTGTCTTCTGTCGTTAAAGCGAAACCCACCCCCTATGTCACTATCCATTAGTGGCACTTCCATCGAGGAAACCGAACAGCTTTCAGTCCTGGGTATGTGCATTACAGACCACCTTCTGTGGAATGATCACATATTCGACGTCGCCAAAAATGCTGCGAAATGTTTAGGTTTTCTTCGAAGATGTAAGAAATTTTCCTCCCCTTCTGATCTGGCCGTAGTCTATAAAGCCTTTATTCATTCAAAGCTTGAGTACAAATCCCATATCTAGGCAGGTACTCCAAAAACCCATTTAAGTCTCTTGGATAGAATTCAATAGCCTATTGAATAGACCGGAAAATGAAGGGTATAAAGGAACAATTACGTGCAAGGGTTTTTCTTATTGAATATGTTTGTTTGGACCATAAGCATGCTTAAAACCGAAAATGTTACTAAATTCACCCATGCGTTTCTGAGAGAATGGTCACACTGGCCACTTTTCAATATGTTTGGTGTAACCTGAAAACTAAGCCGAATTTGACAATCTTACATACAATACTTTTTGTTCAAAATTAAATTTTCTATTGGAATGCATAGTTCAAAAAATTATACGAAAAAATTTAAGCAGGAAAAGTTAACAAAAACCAACCTAAAAAAAATCAAAAAATCAAGGATATCTAAATTTTTTTATAATTTGTGCATAACTTTTTTTGAAGCAAACATAGGGCCAAGACATGCAGGGACAAAATAAAGTAGAGACTAAAGGCCTTAATATGGCATGTTCAAAAATTGGTATTTGTTCAAAATTGACAGATAAATTCCCATTCAAACCTTATCATTTCGTATAATTTTTCGCAGTTTTGGCCCAAAAGTCGCTTTTTCGGTACAATATGGCAAATTTCACTTTCGTAAAAATTTTCGAAATCAAATTTTTGTTATATTATGACATTAGAACTATAAAAAAATTATAAAAAGGATGTAAGTTCGCAATTTCGTTTTTCGGCTGTTTTTAAATGCTTTCAGACCGACAGACCGAACGGCTGGTCCGATTAACATTAGATTTGGTACTAGGTGCTAGGAACGTTAAATTTGTCATAAAGTACCAAAAAATAGGCTTTCGGGCAAAAACTGCGAAAAATGATAAGAAATGGCAAAGTTTGAATGACTACATCTCTGTCAATTTTCAATAATATGGCTTTTTAACATGTCATATTAAAGCCGTAAGACTCTAGTTTACTTTGTTCATGCATGTCTTGAGCGTATTTTTGCTCCGAAAAAAATGTATACGCAATTTAGAAAAAAATTTAAAAATCTTTGAATTTTCGATTTTTTTTATGTTGGTTTTTGTTAACTTTTCCTGCTTAAATTTTTTTAAGAAATTTTCCAAACTATCCATTTCAATAGAAAATTTAATTTTGAACAAAAAGTTGTATGTCTAAAATTGTGAAACTCGGCTTAGTTTTCGAGTTATACCAAAAATACTGAAAAGTGGCCAGTGTGACCACTCTCTCAGAAACGCATGGGTGAATTTAGTAGCATTTTCGGTTTTCAGCATGCTTATGGGCCAAACAAATATATTCAATAATAAAAACCCTTGCACGTAATTGTTCCTTTTTAAAATGTCTATTCAATAGGCTACAAAATAAAGCGTTGAAAATGATAGGTGATAGAACAATAACGGAAACATTTGAATCTCTTTCATTATGTTATCGGTATTGTTACAAACAGTGTTCTAGTGAAATAGCCAGTTGCATTCCTCCCTTTAAGCAGTTCCACCGTAATACCCGCGTACTTTTTGGAATGCACATCAGTTTACCCTTGAGTCCAATTTTGGACGTACTGTCAAGTATAGAGATTCTTTTCTTAGTCGCACTACCCGAATGCGGAATGCTTTACGTGGCTCTGTATTTCCCTCTCATTTTGATATTCAGAGCTTTAAAACCAATGTGCATCGGTATCTCCTCTCGAATCCTTCCCTATTTTCCTAACGCTCGCATTGTGGTAAAACATTTTATGGTTATTCAAAACACCTTTCGTGCGCACTAATTATAAAAAAAAGTATAATTTATGAGAATTTTTAAGAAATTGGGTGGATGCCACGCCCCCTGAATGGAAAATTGCAGTTTTTCGATGTATTCCTTTGTATTCACCACAAGGCTTCTCGTTGTTCGAAATTTCAAGGTTCTAGGAAGGCGGGAAGTGCTCCATAATTTTGATGATTTGTCAGTGAGTGAGTGAGTCAGTTATTTACGGTCTTACCGATTTTTTGAATCCTATATCTGAGATGAAATTTGTGAGACGACTATGTTTGGCTAGTTCAGTGAATAATGCGAATTTGAAGTTTCTGACGTTCTTGGTACTGAAGTTAGAGGAGTTCGAAAATTGCCTGAGTTTGTTCCTGTAAAAAGGGTATTGTGTCGTGAACTTGGCTGGGCTGTTGTGAAGGGTGTTTTTTAGACGTGATATTTTCAAAAAGAAATAAAACGCATATAATTTAATGTTATGGCCAAGAATTTAGCCTTATTATAAAGATAAGGGTTTGCCATTATTTTTAAAAAATGATTTCGGGCAAGTAGCCGCCGCGGCTGGATCGAATAAATTCCAGCGAGAGGCCCAATTATTTCGTTGGTTGTATGGCATGTAGCACCGTCTTGTTGGAACCAAAGGTCGTCAACATCATCATCCTCAAATTCAGGCAAGAAAAAGTCATTAAACATGGCTCTATAGCGTTCTCCATTCACTGTAACATTATGGCCGGCTTCTTTTTTCATCATTTTTCATCGCAGCGCACGAACCGAACCGAACCGAATTTGCACGATTTGCAAACGTTGTTCAGGAGAAAGTCTATTCATTATGAAATGGATACCAAACTTAGCATAAATCAAGTGACAGATATCAAAAAGACCAACTCCGAAAGAAGTATTGCCAGATTGAAAACCACACGTCTTAAAAAAAACACCCTTTATATACATACGTACTCTTACCTGCTTATTTTTCTTTTAGTTACTTGAAAAATAAAAACAAAAATATTTAATAAAGAATATAAATATAATATTATATCGGTTTAATAAGACTTAATTTTAAAAATAAATAAATTAATCAATAAATAAATCTTAAAAAAATATTCTAACTCTATTTACAAATAAAACATCGCCATTAAAAAAGTTTTTACTTCACATTTTTCCAGATTCTACTAACAATTTTTAGAAAATCACAATAATGTTTTAAAAAATGTTAATGTGTATGTTTATTTATTTATATTTATGTATAGTTATGAAGCAATATAAAAAAAAAATTGATGGAGAAAAATCACAATTTTATAAGTCGATAAGAAAATGTATTCAAATAATCGTATGAGTAGAAAATTATTTTTGTTTTCAAATGTTTACTCTTTTTTGTTTGATATGTAGGTTGTTTCTAAACACAATGGTGAATTTGTTCACAGCTAATCAACCTTAATAAATGATTATTGCAACTGGTTTATCATTATTCATCGGAGTGGCTAATCAAATCAGCCATTGAAAGTCATATTACAGATTGAACCCATTTTGAGCAAACTGGCCCCTAGTATAAGAACCCCTACTAAGTTTATCAATTCTCAATCGATAATTGATAAATATTGAAATTGGATATTTGAAAACTCAACTATTCATTGACAAATAATAATTAATTAATTTGTTTGTAACTAACGTTGGTTAAAAAAATTCAATCTCAATATTAATTAATTATTTTCAATTGATAATTGTTCAATATTTATCAATTGATGCATGATTGACAATCCTAATAGGAGTGTCAACTGCAAAAAATCATTCACATGATATACAGTTTGAAATAACAGTTTTTTATAGCTCTATCCAAGAGCGATTTAAGTTTGTCAATTTTTTTGGGTGGAAATATTAAAATAGAACTAGCACCCGTTTCTTAAATAAGATTTAACTTATGTAAATAAATTAATTATTTTATGAAAATAGATTTGGTACAGAGCATAAAATATGAAAGAAGTCGTTTGTGTTTATCTAAATATTTTTGTTGTAGTTTTACCCTCTGATCTATCTTTTTTCACCCTCATCTGCCTTTACATCTGTAGGTGATGACCTAAGCCAATTTTTAGGCAATATGTCACTCTCGTCATCAATTTCCGCTTCATTTAAATCCTTAAGTCGGGATTCTGGCAATTGATCGTAGTCAAAAATTTGTCGAGAGCTTCGTGGAGAGCCTAGTTCGATAGCACTTGGTGGATAGGAAGTTGTTGTGGTAACAAAAATTGTCGGCTCAGTATCTAGGGCAGGTCCTGAAAATAGGGTTCCCATTTCATCTCCAGTGGGTGTATCGATGAAAAAGTTGCCTAGTGAAGAATCGAGCAAGCTCAGTAGCCCTTGCATTGGAGCTTTTTGTTGAGCTGGAGCTGATGGAGGCCTTGTTGGTAGTGTTTTTTCTTCCTTAGACATTTTATTTGGGTAAGGCTTGGGAGTGGTGGTGGTAGTTGTAGTAGTAGTCGTGGAAGTTGTTGTGGTGCTTTTCTTTGTGTGAAGATGTTTCACTTGATGGGTGAAACGATAATCATCAGAAGAAGTGACATGACGCACCACAGATTCCTGTCGAGGAGTGATGGGAACGATTTTCGGTTCATGAGTTGACGTATCGTTGTCACTTTGGCCGTATGTCTTGACTTTAGAATGACCTTCAATTATTTGGTACATAGACACTTCAAAATGCCCATTCATGGGTTGCTTGATGACAGGAGGAGGTGGTGATTCTGTTGTAATGTCAATCGGAGCAACAGTTGGGTAGAAAGTGTCAAAAGCTGTTGGTGCGCTGTACGAAGGATAAACCGGTTTCTGACTGGTTGTCGTTGTTGGAATAACTGCCATAGTTGTTGGAGGATTATAAACAGGTGTTGAAGTTGTTGTTATGAATACTGTCGGGGGATGTGTTTCAAAAACACTTCTCACCGAAGTTGTTTGAATCGGCTTGAATGGTCTTGGCTTTGGCTTGATGAGTTCCTTTTGAAGAAGTTCATGAACCCAGGGCTTTCGAGGAGATTGCATTCCAACGAAATCATTCGGGCTTAAACGAATATTTGAATATTTTGTATCTGGTCGTGTGAAACTAACATAGTTATTAGATTCGGCATATTTTGTATCGTAGGGTGACTTGGTGCGATAGTTCCCTGAGCCTGATGAAGAAAAGTAACTTTTCGTGGATGGATATTGAGTTTGGTAGTGATGCATTTCCGTTGTGGTAGTCTTCATTCGTTGCGGTTGTAGGGTTTGCATTGGTGGTGGCATGAGTCGAGTTGGAAGATGTCCACCACCATAGTAACTCCGTCTAATCGATGTGTACTTTTGTTCCTTTTTCATATTTTCACGTTTCGACGGAACCCCAAGGAGAAGTATGTCGGATTTATTTTTCTTTCCAGTATCATCTTTTGTTTTATTATTTTCAGCCCAATAACGGACTCTTTCAAGAGCTGGTGGGCTGTAGTCAAATGTTGGGTCATTTTTTAAAGGATCACCCTGGCCTAATGGTTTCCAACCATTACGATCCAGCTTTGGATTAAGAATTCTTCCCTCGAAACCTTAAAAGAATTTTTGTTTAAGAAGGAAATCAATTTTGGATCAATAAAAATAACTTACCTTCAGATTGAAAGTTATCGACATCTTCCCCTTTAACTCCGCTGAGTACGATTGTAAAAAAACGTAGCCACAGCAAGAGTACCTTGTACTTGCTAGGTATCATTTGAGAGGAACAATCTGAAATTGAAAAACAAATGAAAAGATTTAAAAAATTTAATGAACTTATTTTTCTTTTTTATTTAATATTCGTGAAGTTTTTGCGTGGGAAAACCGTTAATACCTTTGTTATTTTTTTATTTGTTATTTTCTCTTGGAATATTACTGGATTCCTTATGGAAAAAAACAAAAAACATATCCTTAAATGTTTGATGATCAAAGACACTGCTTACTAAATGTGTGAAGAAAATTAATCCTGCTACAAGGACTGCAGATTTGTCTATAGGTATGAAAGATAAAGTAGACAGCTGTTCTTTGTCATCTTGGTTTTCTAAGAAATACGGAATTAAAATTTAGACTCTAATATTTGTATGAAACCAAAAGTAAATTTTCGCTATACATATCAAGTGGATATTTAAAAAGAAAATAAAGCTTAAGAGTGTAGGATTAGTTTTTTTTTTTCTTTTTAAATTGAGGACTTTGGACATGAAAGTTAACTGCCTTTGTGGAACGGAAGTACTTTAATCCCCTATTGTTCTGATTAATTTAATGTTCAAGTTACACCTTTAAATTAGAGTTTCTAGCTTATTTTCTATGACAAGAAATATTTTTCCCTTTCAAAACAAATACGAACTCATTTCAGCTTTAAGGTGTGACCAATTTTAATCGCTTTTTATTATTTGTTATGTCTTTGGCAGATATTGATAGTCAATTAGCATAAGTGAAAATAAGAATTCATGATTTGTTTTTGCAAAATATGTATATTATACATATTTTTCATTGAAGGCGGATAAAATAATTCCAAAGTCAATTTTAGTTGACTTATTTGGATTTGATGTTGTCAAATTATCGTAAGTAGGTAAGTTAATCAATTTCTTTATCCTCCTACTCTCTAATTATATGCAAATATGTAGGTATGTACATACATACATATGTGTGATTTTATGACCTTATTTCTTAATTATTTTTGATTTTTCTTACTACGATATGAGCTGAAAATGGTTTAACTCTATGTTCCTTACAGAAACTCAGTTTTTTTCAACCAAAAATTCTTCTTTTGAAACAAATTCCAATAAAACGTTGTGTTTTCAATTTGTGAGATTGCAAAAATACGTGTTTTTACTTACTATAAAAATTGTTATACCTACTTGAAATTAGTTATAAAATAATTATCTCAAAGTTTAGAATTAAAATTTTCAGTCTTGTTTTTCAATGTTTAAAAAATATATTTTAATCAATAGCCCAAGAGCCAGGGCAAAACGTAAATCCAAGTTGTAGGGACGGGGGGTGTGAGCTTCATCTTTTTTGAAAACTATAATATTCCATTCTTTTATTTGTTTCTTAAATCAAGTTGTTTTTTGAGAAAAGTTTTTGAAAAACTAAATTAAAAGTCAATATTTAAAATAAAAAATGGGATTTTATTTCTAAAATTTTGCGTTAAAAGAACCATTTTTAATTTTATCATTGAATCCTCTTATCAATTTTTAGTCAAATGCTGAGAACTATACAAATATTACTTAGTTTTTGAAAAATAAAAAAAAACGAAAGCTATTTTTCAAAATAAATGCTTGGAATAATAGCTTTCAAAAAGGGTCACTATTTTTGTCGTACGATGCACGGTTCACGAAAATCTTGATAAAACGTATTTGCCAAGAGTGATGGGCTGACTCTCGTATCCCTCCCCCCGTCCGGCTAACTTGGATTTACATGGTGGGGACACCCCTCTGAACATATTCCAACAGGAAACTAAGTCCAGTAGTCAATTTCAGAAAAAAAAATTACCCGGCTCTTGTCCTATAAAATAGCTCCCCACTTAATGGTGTAGATAAAGACAGAACTAGGTAACCTGTTGAAAAAAGCCTCTAGTTTAATATCCTCCTTAATAGAATAATAAAGGGTGTCCAGCGGGAATTTTTCAACTTTAAATTGTGATTTTTGAAATACTAGCGGGTTGAGGTAAGCAGAAGGGGTATCATTCAAAGCGCAGGATTGCGGAATTTTTAGTCGCCATGAGTCACTGGTCGGAAGCGCACCGCGCGTTTGCGGTGGAGCAATATTTGAAGTGCGGTGAATCATTGGTACGTGCGCGTCGCGCTTTTTGTACCCATTTTAATGTTCGACGACTAAGTCAGGAGGAGTGAAAACCAATTTCGGCTAACACGATTACTTTCGAAGTTGCATTCATATTTTTCACTGTTTAGTCGCAAATGCCCCAGTTGTGGACTGCAAGACTTTGATTTTTTGAATAGCCTTTAATGAAGCTTTCGACGCCTATACTTCTTGTTTTGCTATCACTCACACC
Source organism: Dasysyrphus tricinctus (assembly GCA_963921185.1). Lineage (NCBI taxonomy): Eukaryota > Metazoa > Arthropoda > Insecta > Diptera > Syrphidae > Dasysyrphus > Dasysyrphus tricinctus. The sequence goes on from OY992531.1 coordinate 223,273,506, forward strand.
CAAAATCTGCTGTGGACTCTAAGTCTATAAGTAGGCGTGTTTTTTTTGGGATTTCATATATAGTACAGTGAGAAATTTCCATAAAAACGCATCCACAGCGGCCTATAGTTTTGTATTTGCAATATGGTACGCCTGAACAGCTGTCACGACACAAAAGTGAATTTTGTGAAAGTTAAAAGTAGAAATAAACTAAAATTATTAACAAAAACTAACATATTTGCAAGTTAAATGGGAAATATAACTATATATTTATATAATTAATGTTTTCAATCAAATGTTTGTGTCCCTTTTTTCTTTATTTGTCATTTTCAGATACAAAAATTGATTTTGCAGCTATAAACGAAAAGAAAAGGGGTAGGGGTGTGTTGGTAGACTATGGTCAAAGTAAAAAAGTCATGATTTAGTCTGCTATTACACGAAGACTTTTTAGTTGCGATTTTTCGAAATTTAATATTGTGGAAGTGGAATCAAATTTTGTTTTCTCAATTGCACTCATTTAATTTTGAAAAAAGTCATGACTCAAAAGTCGTCGTATAATAACAGACACAATACACATGGAGTAGATGACTTTATTAGCGATAATTTTATAAATTACAATAAGGACATGATTGTATGGCTAATTTTAATGCATTTACCTAGTTTTCCACTGGAAATTTTTTAACTCACCAGTTTTACCGGATTAACTGAGTACATTAGTAGCCAAATAAGCCTGAACCTTCCTTGAACTTCAGTTAGTTTCAGCTGTACTAACTGGTTTAAAATTTGATCCATGGTTCAGCATTTGTGACTCATCGATTTTATCGGATCTACTGAAGTGCAACTATGATTCCAAGGTTCAAGTATGTTGTAATAACAATTTCAAGCTTGACCATTGTTGAACCTCAGTTAAACTGCCGAAATCAGTGAGCTAAAATAATTGAACCACGCATCAAAGCTTGAACCACGTTTGTACAAGTAGCCTTTCCACCAAAAGCAGTGACTTAAAATTGCTGAGCATCGGATCAAAATTTGAACCATGTCTATACAAACTGGTCCCTATAGAGACCAAAGGTTTACAAAAAGAGCTTTTCATATGAGCTGCGAATAGTGAATTTTGAAATGGGAATGATCGTGAATTTTGACCATTTGTTTGGTTGCCTATAGAAGAAAATGTGAAGAAAAATGCTTTGTGAAATGCGTCTTGATGTTGTGGTTTGCGAATTATCGTTTGACAGTCGGCAGAATATATCACTTATAAATAAAAATACTAAATTTTGCACTTTAAACTAATTTAAGGCAGCGTTTTTTTTTTAGCATAGCATAGGATAGGATCATTTTTTTTTTTTTTTTTATTTTGTCGAAAAGGTAAACAAAACAACCATGCACTTACAAACGACCCCTAAAAGCAATTTCTGCCACCGAGATACATTTGAAGCTTGTGACTTGCTGTCGCGAAGAGCTTAGGGTTCTTGGCATGCAGCATAACATTAGACTCTGCTGGGTTCCCGGTCACAGTGATGTACAGGGAAACGAGAGAGCTGATGAGCTGGCGAGAACGGGTTCGTCGCTTGATTCAAGTCAAGCCGAACAAAATATCAAAGTACCAACCTGTAGCATCAAACAGGAAATTGGTAACAAAATATTAGAAAAAACCAATGAAAGATGGAATCTGCTTGAAACATGCGCCACAACTAGAAAGTTATGGCCATATTTCAATAAGCAGAGAACAGACAAAATTATGCAAATGAACAAGAAACATCTCCGTTCCCTTGTCAGCATAATCACCGGACACAACCTACTGAGATACCATAAAAAGAAAATGAGGCTCAGTACTGATGACCTTTGCAGAGGATGCAGTGACGAAGAAGCACATGAGGATACCTCACACTTCCTTTGCCACTGCCCAGCACTCTGTCATTTAAGAAAGAAACACCTAGGAAATTATTTCTATAATGACCTAGAGGAACTTTCTGGAACTTCGGCTAATAGCCTTCTGAATTTCATCAACGCCTCTAAATGGCTTGACTGCTAACAGAACACATAGGTTTTTACATTAAGTGGAATACAATTTCCTAGGGTATCACAACGGATCTACATAGATCTAAGTGTGACGGTAACGAGATCAACTGTCAGCCCTTCTACCTAACCTAACCTACAAACGACCCTGTTTAGACTGTAATTGCTCACTACGCCACCATGATGACGTACATTTATTGGTGAAATTTTCTCTTCACCGATTTCTTCAACAAAAACATGGTCTTGACGAAGTGAAAAGTTACAGTCTAAACAGGGCCATTCATTCAACATAATTCTACTCTGCGAACATAGCCATCGAGAATTCGAGACACATAAAAGTACCGGTCGTACCAATGGCGACACACAAAAATCCTATTCAATTGAGTTCGATCCTCGAACAAACGTCAAAAGTTTATCGGCAGCGGGATTCTACTTTAACTTTTATCGGCAGCGATTTTGCTGCCGATGCTGTTTTTGTAATTCATATAAAATTTCACTGTGCTGCGGATAGCTTTTCCAATAAAACACACCTAATGTCACTTAAATAAATTGAAGGCATTTCATTCATTGAATTTCAACTCTCCTGTTCCATCTACTGCTAATTGATCTTAAACTTACATTATTTTTAAAATACATCAACAATTTGTTCATACGAACAAAGTTTTTCTTCATTTTGAGTTTTTTTTTACATTTTTCAATTAGTCAATCAAGTAGATGCAAAAAACATTAACTTGATTTGAAATGGGTTTTTATAATGATTGATAGCACAGCTGCAGTAAAGGCTGCACAGCTTTTTGCAGTTCGCACCATCATTATGAATATTAGAGGTTTAAATATAACAACAACAACTTCAGTGAACTACCACAAAGTTTATAGACTGGAGATATATGTATGTATGTAGCTATTATGCTCATTTTAATTGAAACAAACTCAGTGACGGAAAAAGTTTTTTTTAATCAAAATGAACATAATAGATTAAACAGCACAATGCATAGCTGGTGTAGACCCACTCAAAGTTGATGCTGTTACATTCAAACCATCAAAATTAATTCGATTTGTTAATTCGTTTTATTTTTTGTATTGTACATACATACATACATACATAGTTGTAGATATTTTTTTATAAGTCTCAAGTCAGCCTTGACGAGATTATTTAAAATCCCAAAACTTGAAGATTTATATAGTAGAGGCATTAGTGCACGATATGAGGGCATACCTTTCAATTCGACCTGCCGGCCGGGTTGATCTTTTTCTAGGGGAATACAAATCAGTACCCAACATTTTATGTTTTTGAACCCAAGGTACATAAAAATGTAATATGATGCATGATTTGCATGCATGCAGTATTTTTTAATGCTGTATCTAATAAAATAAAATTATATAGGAGATACAAGCTCCCATAAAGAAGTTATGTTACTTTAAAAGAGTTAATGTCTTTCAATGGTTATATTTTCTGGCTAGAATAGGGTAGACATTACCTCTCAAAAAAGACAGTGAATATTTCTTTGGTCTTTTTTTGATTCTTGGTCTTGATGAAAAGTCAAACGTTTTCACCGATTTTCATCAACGTTCCCGTTTTTTTAGGGGATTCGTGGTAGTAGTTCAAAATATTTCCCTTGCATTGAAAAAACACCCTTTCATTATAAATATTTTTGTTAACTCTTTTGATTCTTGTTGCTTATGACAAATGACATACATATGTGGACCAAGTTCCATGTCAATGCTGTTGGAATTTGGTAATATTTTACTTGTTTTACTTAAAAATCATTCATCATTTTTATGAAAAACACTATAACTTTTTTTTTAGAAGGTTGTATCGGGTTCATTTTGATTTTATAAGAATGGACATTGAAAAATACCCTTAAATCATGTATCATATGCTTATATGTATTTTTACCAATATTTATGTTTTAGTTTGTTAATCTTTCATATCCCCCCTCTCCAGCACTTTGAAAGTGACTTTTAAAAAAAAAGTAGCTTTTCAATCAATTTTGCATGAAATGTTAATGTAGTCGATTGTGAAAGTCTACGTCGATACCAATCTTTAATATTTTCTAACTTTTCTTAGCTTTGCAAGTTTTCTTTCCCAAAACGGCCTTTTTCCATCCGCTTTGTGCAAGGGGAGGGCTGGGAGAATCCAACCACCACTGAATCCAACGGTCATCGTCCGAACCCCGTGGCCTGATTATTGAATACGAAGCGAATCGTTTTCAATTCGATATCTCCTTTTCGACTCGCTTCGATTTGAGCAATTATCGAATACGAAGCGAGTCGTAAATTATACTTCCAAGATTTCCAGACAATTGACAGCTGATTTCCAGAGAATATTTGTGTTTTTTTAATTAAAATCATTTTGCGAGGAGCAAATATTTACAATTTTTTGTCATTTGCTTAGAATAAATTTAAAATATGTATTATTTAAATTAAAAATAGACTCCATAATGTTGTTTATAATATCGATACCTTCCCGTAAGAATGTATTAAGCGACATTTGAACAATTTTAAATTAAATTTTTAAAATACCTCTTATTCAGTTGCTTATTTGGGTATTTTGCTGTAATAAACAGATTTTTAGAGAAATTTTGAGTTGAAGATCCCGTTCCAATTTTTTTTTTATTTTTTTAAATACATAAATAAATAACTGGACCAGAGGTTTTTTTGATGCCTTTAAAATTTCTGAAATATCGCTTAATACATTCTTACGGGAAGGTATCGATATGCTGAAACTGTGATGTAGAATTTTCCTCAAACTTTCAAGAAAGTTATTAAAAAGTGCTTCTTCACCTCTTGATCTCTCTTGCTTAGAGTGAGTGTTTTTGTGTAAAGTGTTTTTCATCTTAAATTTGCTTTATTCTATAAAAAATAGGTTCAATAAGCTGTTTGGGCTTTCAAAAAAAGGTTTCCTATTAAGGTGCATTGAGTGCTCCTTTGGCTTTCCCTTCATATTCCCTCAAAAATTCAATGAGCGCTGAAAGTTGTTGCTGTTTTACGTTTATTTAAAAAAAATAAATTATAATTCTTTCTTTAGTTTTATTATATAAAAAGTAACAATTACATCACATTTTTATTTATTTTAATGCAATCAATTAACACATTCACTTTCGCCCGTCGATGCACCAATCCGCCAAGAAAAACTTATCGGAAATCTCATTTCACATTCGCTTTCGATTTCGAAAATAGGGCGAATGTTAAACGAAAAAGGCGAAAGCTAAAGCAATAATAGCAAACCTCATTTTCGCCATCTAAAACGATCCGCTTCGTATTCCCTAATCAGGCCACTGGTTTTCGATTTATAAGCTATACATTTCGGGATATAAACTGGGTAAGTGGCAATCCTTCTCTTGTCCTTCTGACAGTGCTACCATCTTGGCAACACTTCTTGAAAGTAAAGCTAGGACATTACCTTAATGTTTACTAAAGCTCAATCCGTCAGGTCAAAATGAAAGGTTGGTTAGTGAATTTTTGTATGTAAGTGCACGATTTATTAGTAATTGCTGAATGCTTTTTTAAATTTTTTTGTAAACAGCCCTGAGACCCTAGGCCTAACGTTTCTCGAGAGAAAAAAATCATATCGGAGGGGGTCATTTCTTCCCATTCAGTCGGAAGGGGTAATTTTCTATTAGTCGACTCAAAATAGAAAAAAATATTCAAAAACGACGGGAACACTTAAAATGCCAGGCTATAGCTTTCTTTAAAGCCACAAATCCATTCTCTAATATGGTTTTTAAATAAAGTTTTTATTGTAAATTGCTCTGAGATCTCATTTTCCAGAACACGCCTAATTTATTTTTAATTTGGACCTGTCAAAAAGCTGATTTTGAAAATGTTTGTGTTCCATTGGTCGAAAAAAATTGATTAATTTTTTGATTTAAAATCAATTTTGCAGATCTAAATTTTTCGGCAGATTTACCCCTCCTTGTACTAATACCAAAACAATTGTGAGCTGTGAGTTTGCGAATGTGGTTTTTGATTATTTAATTTTATTTCGGTTGTGAACATTAGCCCTGTTTTTTAGTGCATTTTTATCTTCGCTTAGAAAAAAGTAGCATGTTAAATACAACAACAATACGGAATTATACCAGTTTGTTGTTGTAATTAACATGCTACTTTTTTCTAAGCGAAGATAAAAATGCACTAAAAAACAGGGCTATTGTTCTGAAGACATGGAGAAAATAATTTTTAATAGAAAAATGAACGTGTTTTAAATGAATCGGTCAAAGTGCACCGCGAGATGGAAATTTTAAGGAATAACGGGATAGACACAATATTACACAAATAAATTGGCAAAAAATCAACGCATGAGATGATAACATTTTAAACGTAGATAGAGAAAGAAATTTTAATACGATAGGCATGTTCATGAAAATGAGATCTCAGAGACCTCATCAATCTCAGTCTCGTGAACACAATTCCTCAGCAAAATTTCCCAGCTTTGATGTTAAACTACTGAGGGTTCAGAAAAATAAGATCTCAGAGCTAATTTTGCTCCATCAAAAAGTGAGCAGGCAGATCCAATTTATTTTTTTCATTAATTTTACAGCGAAACTGAGAAATTTTGCAGTGAAATCCTGTTCACGAGGCTGAGATTGCTGAGGGCTCTGAGATCTCATTTTCCTCAACATGTCTATTGGTTACGATTGCTCATTTTTTGACGGAGCAAAATTAACTGGTGTTTAAAATTATAATAGGGATTCAAAGTTGACATGATTGTTTGTCAATATGTCAAATTTTGTAGTTCTTGGAGATATAAGGGTAATAGAGAATAAGCGATAAATGTAGCAATTTATGTAAATTGTAAAATCCATTGTGCATTTGTAGGTCATTTTAAAATTCGAAAACAAAATCGTGGTGAATACAAAAATATTAAAAATATATTGGCACCAAATAATAAAATTCAGTGAATGATTAGAAAATATTTGTATCAAATTGGAACGACATAATTGTTACAAAAAACTGTGCGAAATTGCGTACTATGCTCTAATTTCTGATATTTTGACCACGCTCTCCATACAAGTGGACCCCGTGTGAGATGGCGCTCAATTTATTTATGTATCTGAAGATATTGTTGTCAGAAAACTTTTGGGCAAGTGGCCCTTAAGTACGTGGTTATAACGTTTATTTGTTTACTAAAAACTTTAGAGCACATTTGAATACATTTTTGAAGATGATGCGTAAGCATAGTTCAAAGTTATAGTTCCGGAAAGTCGGTCGCGTAATTGGTTTAAAATCCTATTCAAATTCAGCTCTTCACAATTGAATCGGCGCAGTTTGAAGAAGAAAATAAGCTTCATCATGTATTTTTGAGCTAATATTTCACAATTGCACTAATTATTTTGATAAAATCTGAAAGTCAGTATAACTATTATTAAGTTTAGATGCGAGAAGTTAGAAAGTTTTTATTGATTTGACGAATATTTGATTTTTGGACTTATTCCTTTCTGCAAACTACACAGGTTTACAAGTTTTTCGACACGACTAAGTAAGAGTTGATATAAGGGTAATTTTTCGGGCTGAGCTCAAATCCGTTATCCGTTTTTCGCTAGCAGCTCTGGTTTTCTAGATATTACCGTTAGAATGTGCAAAAAACCCTTTTTTCGCCATTTTTGGGGTTATGTAACTATGCGAATTGATTTTTATTTTTTTAATTGTACAGATTTCTAAAAGTACTTATCTTAATCTTCAAAATTCAGCTTTAATCGTTCCAGTTCAGCGTAAAAGAATACCTTTAGAACGACTCTTACTTTCACGTGTCGAAAAGTTAACCGATATTTGTACACCTGTGCTATCGATTCAATTGAATATGAATATTTTTAGAAAGCTAATATCGCATAGATAATATTCAATAGTAATTTTGTACCAGTCACTCAATCATATCAAAAATTTTTAGTCATTTTCAAATTTATTAAGTTTTGACTGCATGTAGTTTAAACTCATATTAGGAATCCATATCCTCGTAATACTTCAGGCAAGAAATGGTGTTATCTGTAATCATCAACGTATGACATGTTATCATCAAAGTAATGACATAATTTATCATTAATTTTCGTTACTTTGTAACGGGTGATTTTTTAGCTGGTTTGGTTTTGGCAACACTGGTTTTGACAGCTGACGTGTGTTTAGTACCTTGTGTCACTGTCAAACAGCTTCAGTTTGGTTTGCAATTTAGCCATGGATCGTCTTACAAATGAACAACGCTTGCAAATTATTGAATTTTACTATCAAAATTCGTGCTCGGTTCGAAATGTTCATCGCGCGCTGCTTCCATTTTATGGTCGGCATTCTCGACCTTCTGAGCAGTCTATTCGGAAGATTGTGACCAAATTTCGCACCAAATTTACTTTGTTGGACATTAAACCACCAACACGTTTACGTACTGTGCGTAGTGAAGAAAATATTGCGACCGTATCAGCTAGTGTGACAGAAGACCGCGAAATGTCGATTCGGCGCCGTTCCCAGCAGTTAGGCCTTTGTTACAGCGATGATAACAAACTTTTTTTTGCCCGAAATGGAAGTTCTTGACTTGCATGATATATGGTTTCAACAAGACGGTGCCACATGCCACAGAGCACGCGAAACAATGGCGCAATTGCGAGGCGAGTTTGGTGAACAGTTAATTTCACGTTTCGGGCCGGTCAATTGGCCGCCTAGATCGTGCGATTTGACACCATTAGATTATTTTTTGTGGGGGTATGTCAAGGCTAATGTCTATAGGGACAAGCCCGCTTCGATTGACGCACTGGAAGCCAACATCCATGCATTCATTCGTGAGATACCGGCCGATATGTGTGAAAGGGTAGCCAAAATTGGACTCAGCGGATGGGCTACCTGAGACGCAGCCGCGGTCAACATTTGCATGAAATTATCTTTAAACATTAAATTGCAAGGTTCAAACTATCGATTCAAATAAATATTTCATTCATTTTTTCGAATTTTTTGTGTTTTTTTTTTTTAAAGTTCTAAACCTCTTAAAAAATCACCCGTTATTTGAAACTAAGAAATTGTCTGTCCTGATATTTATATTTTTCCTTTTCTCTAAAAAAAAACTATGTAGTCGTTTCTGCTTTGCTCGAAGCACCAAACGCGAAAATAGGCTTACGCGGTTATTATAAAAAGCGACAAAAATGTCAACAAAAATTATTATCAAAGGTGTCTCAACCACATTTCATCATTTTTTAAATGATAAAGCCAACATTGTACCCATGCATATGTATGTACACATTATGCATGTATTGTATGTGTATAAGTCTACATCGAATGAAACAATCAAGTTTCTCACAAAATGCAATAAAGTGTGTACTTGCTTTCTTGCCGGCAATTCAATTCTATATACCGTATTAAATAGCATATAACTATGGGAAAATATATGTGAACTTTGAAGGATCTCTCAACAAAAAAGTTTTCTATTTATTTAAATTGTCAGTCAAAAAACAGTTCTTAATATTTTGCGTGCGAAGAATCAAACAAATCACTTCATAAATTTACCATACACTTCCGGTTAGATGGAAATCCACAAAGTAGACTACTAGTACCTATAGTATTTTTTTTTTTTTGTAAATAAGTTTTATTTACAAGAGAACACTGAATTTATGTAAAATCACTTTGTTTGTTTTTTTTTTGTATTTTGTTGTTCGATACAGATGTGTTTGCTTTGTAAATTTTTATTTGGAAACAGATTTCACAAGTCGCAGCACCGCAACATAATACACAACAACAACAACAAAACTTGCACTCATATCCTTTTGGGAATAATTTCACTTTTATTTTTCGCCCGTCAAACGTCCGTACAATACAACGCTATAAGAAAAACTGAATTCAAGCCACTTAAATCGTGCTCCGATACCAGTTAGCCGACAACCTAAGAAGACCAAAGACCGCACCAACATAAGAAGAAACGTTTTTGCGATGGTGGATGGATTGAGTGGTAACAACAAATCCAAGGGGTTATGAGCCTAAACGGTGGCTTCTGCTGATGGCTCAATGGCTGATGGCTTATTGAAAAGAAAAGCAATCGAATTCCAGCATAAAGTCTGTTATGGCAGTGCCAACTTTCTTGATTGTTTTGTTGGCCATATCGTTATAGGAGGCTAGTGTGTTGACGCTGGGCTACTTGGCCTAGCTTGGCTATGGCTTTGGCCACCTCCATGTTCCATCCGTCTATATATTTTTTATTTTTTTTTTCTATACTATTTACCAGAATATATGGTTAAACTCCGCACCATTACTGCAGACATAGTATTTGCCAATAACTATAAACTCGTCTGTACGTAAAATCGGACTGTGATCATGGTTTGGCGAATATAGGTACTTTTTTGTCCGCCAAGCATCATCCATTTAAATTTTAATTTCATTGATAAATTTAAGTTGCATGGCAAGTTTTAATTTCGTGCGCGCGCTCACACACAACGCGTGATCATCATAATGCAATTATTTTATGAGTGTTTTATTTGCAATGCGTCTGGCTTGCTATTAAAGTTGTTTTTTTACTCCTACTTTCGGGATATGATTTTCATTGATAAAATCGCATATACTGATGTTGGCTTTGGCATTGACTTTGAGGATGCCAATCTTAATATGCTTATAAAACAAGTTCCAAACATTAATTTTACTTCTGTTTAAGTTAATAACAAGCAAGTGTTATTGATACTTTAATGATTCTCCGACTTAGATGGATGTAGGTAGAGGCTCATCAAATCTCACTACCATTTCTTTGTATTATAAAAATGAAATATGTTTAAAGAATATCATTTCGATTATTTCAGTTTTATTAAGAGAGGTCAAGTTTATCTATACCTATTTTGTTCTTATTAATATGGACCCAGGTTAGGTTATATTTTAAGGAAAATATCATTTTTTTTTTATTTCCGCTTTTCATCACTAGAGAAAAGGCTTAATATTCGAAGTTAAATGAGAACAAAAATAGCTTAGAAATTGAATTTATATTTCGAGAGCATGACTTTGACACCGTACTCCGGACAGGCTCCGTAGGCTCCGTAGGCTCCGTCCAGGAGGTAGTAAAACTCCTCCTTGTTAGACTCCTCAGCTTCATCAGTAGGGGCGTGTGCACATATTAGGTTGATGTTTTGGAAGGTAGCTTTGATGCGGATTACAGCCAGGTGATCGCTAATCGGCTTTAAATTGATGACTTTCAATCTGAGTCGATCTCCCACGACGAAACCGCATCCTAGTAAGTGCAGTCTTTGATGACAGCTTTAATAAATTTAGCAATCTTTTCTTTTCGTTATTCCTCATCCTATCCATCGTATCTTCTGGATCGCGGTAATATCTGCCTTGTACCGCGAGAGGACAGATTCACGTTTTTCAGTAGCACCTGGTGTATAAAGTGTCTTTACATTCCAGGTGCATACTCGTCGGTCATAGTCCTTTTTCGTTCCGTGTCTGGTTGGCATTTGAGGTGGGTCGTTATTCGAGGCTTCACGCGTCTCTCTCATAACAATTGCTTTTTTTTTTACTGTGGTCGGGTGTTTAGCCCAACGCACTTACCTGCAATCTGTAGGGCCATAGGTTTAATGTTGCAATTCTTTCCTTGATCAACATTAGTACTTACAAGTTTAGCAAATCATGGCATAAAGCCAAGACCAGTATCCGGCGGCTCACAACTTAGAGGTATTCTAAGCACTTGAAGGTGTAGGAAAAGATACAGCTCGAGGCCCCCAGTTCCTACAACATCCAACCACCAGTAAGTTATTTGAACGTCCATAGCCTAGAAAACTCTCAAAAATGCAAATCTGAAAACAAAAGTTAGTGAGCACAATTTAGAAAATAGACTTCAAAGGAAGCACTCTTTGCTACATATTCCCAACTGAAATATTTTAACATTTTCTTTCACTTTACCAATTTTTCAAAACAAATGTCCACTTATAATATAGAAAATCTAATTCAATACTTTCATCAAGTTCAAAACCAAATTGATCACTTTCGTTGCAAGCTGCCATGCACAAAACCGTGTAACCGCACAAACTCAGTTTATAAGGTAAACAAACATTCCACAACACAACTTTTTCTTCACCCCCGTCACAAAGTATCATTATATGACGAAAAAAAAAATTATTTTAATATTCATGGCAGACCACAATATTTTCACTTGTCTCTTATAGCAAATATTTTTGCCATTCCAAATTGTCCATCTACATAAGTGCGAAATGAAAGAAAGATATTAATTTTTGCGGTGACATTATGGTATGTTAAAATGTGATAAAAGTGCACGTTAGTTGCCTTGTTCGAAGTAAGATTGTTAGAAGCGTAGCCATATCTAAACTTCAAAATTTTACTACCTACGCATATGCATTGTAATGGTCACGTATAACGACGAGAAATCTGAGTATATAATATCAATATGAAGTTTGATGAACCTATTTAAAAAAATTTAACAGGGGTTGAGGCTTTATACTATTGAAAATGACCTTAGGGTAATATTATCGTCATTTTAACATGAGTAAAGTTGATAGGTACTTTAGCGTAATCGCCTAACTTTTGAAATTGAAGACAAACGAAGACTATGAATAACTATGCTAATGGCTATTAGGTTTAAGCTATGTATAAGGAATTATTGCTTTCACTTGTTTATCTTGTTTAAAGCCTAGTTTACAGTTCCCGTGCGTAAAAAAAAACCCATGCAAATATTCTCAAATGTCAAAAATAATTGAGGTGAAATGCAAAATTATTTTTTTGCATGATTGGTTTACAGTTTCATGCAAAATATAAAACATTGCTGTCATGCATGGAATGTCATGCAAAACAATGGACCGGCAATTGATTTGCATGCGAAAAAAGTGTGGTGAGTAAAATATTTTTTTTGGATGGTCGGTTTACACTTCAAAAAAAAAAAAAAATATATTCACCTCAAGGCATTATTTGCATGCAAATGATTTTCGCTGGCAAAAAAATTATTTTCCATTTTTAGGCCTATAGTTTATTAATTAAGGGAAATTAATGACTCAATGGGTGACTTAGGCCAAGGCAAACGTTTTTCGCCTTGAATATTATTCAGTTTGGTGCACAGAATAGATGGAAAATCGTTTTGAAAATTTTGATTTTTTTTCGTGTGGGAACTGTAAACTATGCTTAAAAGAACAAATTTTGGCCTTAATCCGTTCTCTTTGATCAAAATAATGATACACTTTTCATGCATTCATATTTTGGCTTTTGTCTGCCCAACTCTACTTTTCTTCAAATCGGCAGTTGTAAATTCTCCATTAAGCCCTGTTTATACTTCAAAGCGAAGTGAAATCAAATTTGAAATGAAACATCAATAATAAATGAACCGAAAGGTTTTCAAAAAAATAGTTTTCGTCATAAAATTTGGTTGCAAAAACCCCATTGAGTTGCATTTGTTTCGAGACAAATTTGTTCCTCCTTGTCGCCAAAATAATTGCATCTAGTTTTTGACAGTTTTTCACGCCAAGGAAAAATATTATTTTTTTCTATGAAAACTACACTTCACATGGATGTTTAAACCAGGCTTTAAACAAAAATATATTTCCTTTTATAGCAACAACAAAAATTTCACCCAGCACCCATTTTGTGTTTGATGTTTGCTGTATAAAAAAAAATAAAGTTGAATATTTTTTAATTGATTTTCATGTGGAGAGCCGGTGAGCAAACGATTCCAATTGGTTCCAACCGTAAGATTTAATTTCTATCTTTATCTTTTTTTCTGAGGGTGGATTGGACAAACGATTTTTACGGTTGCACAAACCAAAGCTTATATCCAAAGCCCAGAAATGTTGAGGTCGGGGTTCTGTCATCAGACAACTTATGTATTTTTGAAAATCCACCGAATCCGAAATCCACAATGCCAAAATCTCGGAAAAGCTAAAATCCCCGAATTCTAAAATCCGGAATGACTCAACTCAATTACATACCTTCCCATTTTTAAAAACTCGCAAATTTTATTTCGTTTTTTGTTTGTGGGTACACAATATTCTTGCTTTTTATCTTTGCTTAAAAAATAAAATTCACGACTGGATCGCATTTATTTATGTTCAAGTTGGTTCCAACTTAAGAACTCAATATGCAAGCAATTATATAAACAAATATGATCAAATAATAAAACAATTTTTTAAAATAAATTTTTTATACTCGTATGTATACAATATTTTTATAACATTTTAGAAAACATTGATGTGCCAATTTTAAGTATTATTAATGTACATTAACTAACCTAGTTTCAATAAATTCATCAACCCGTTTTTGAAATATTGAATTTTCAAAATTAAAAATTTTATAATTTTTTTTTTAAACTAGAATTTAATTTTTTTTTTTTCAAAAATTTTGATATGCAATATTGTTGATTTTTTTTTTTGCATCCAAATTTAATCGAAATCGGTTGAGCAAATCAAGATATACTTTTAATAACGGTTTTTGGCAATTTTTTGTTTAACAAAAAGTACATCATAACTATAGTAATACACTGATTGTGTTTCATAAAAATCGTTGGAGCCATTTTTGAGATAAATAAAGCGGCTCATTCTCGTTGAAACAGTCCCAAAGACTGTCTATCGCACTGTCGGTCGCAACGACACGGTCGATAATACGCACACACGTTGCGAGCCGGTGGGCTATTAGAGTGTCTAGGTTAAAAAAAAGGCAAAGTGATCAAAAGTATGGTTTTTGAGGAGAAGTTAATACTCCGACATGATTTTACTAGGAGAACTATTGTTGGAGGAACCCAGTGACTACAAATTTTCCCTAATATTGAATTGAAACCTTCGTAAAATTGTTACATGTGATACGAAACCAAATCACTTAACAAGATACTCTTATGAGAGATGCTATATTCTCTGCATACATATACATTAGGGTGGTCCTTATATTGGGTTTTATTGAAATTTCAACATGGATAGGCATTAAATAGCTCTAAATAGAGAAACAAAATTTTCCTAATTTTTTCAGATTTTTATTTCACCCCCCTGGTCTCCCTTTTTTCACTTCAAGGTACAAATAATGGAGTTAGGATGATTCTTATAACACGCGAAAAAAAAATCAGAACTTATAGATTCGATTCAGACGAACAAAAAATCATATCGAAGGGGGGGTCTATATCCCCCCGTTCAGGCGGGAGGGGTCATTTTCTACAAATTTGACCCAAAGTAGAAATAAATTATTGAAAAACAACGGGACCACTTACAATGGCATGCTATAGCTTTTTTTAAAGCCATGATGCTAGTCTCTAATATGTTTTTTAAAAAAAGCTTTTATTGTAAATAGTTCTTGAAAAAATAATTTTTAAGCATAGAAATAAAAACAAAAATAATAATTGCTTACGTTTGAAAATTATTTTTTTCAGAAACTATTTACAATAAAAGCTTGATTTAAAAAACATATTAGAGATTGGACTCATGGCTTTAAAAAATCCTATAGCATGCCATTGTAAATGGTCCCATTTTTTTGTAATAATTTTTTTCTATTTTAGATCAAATTTTTAGAAAATGATCCCTCCCGCCTGAACGGGGGGAAATAGACACCCCCTCCCAAACGATTTTTTTTTCGTCTGAATCTAATCTATAAGTTCTGATTTTTTTTTCGCGTTTTATAAGAATCACCCTTACCCCATTATTTGAGCCTTGAAGTGAAAAAGGGGTGAAATAAAAATCTGAAAAAATTAGGGAAATTGTTTTTCAATGTTTTGAATCGAATGAGGGCTATCCAAGACAATGTCCAATTTAAGGACCACCCTAATATACATATATTAATTGTAACAGGTAGGTAGTTAAAAATGGTGGTCATGAGCATTAAACTCGCTTGGTGACCCAATTAGCTCTGGAGTCCGCTGTTTTATTTCCAAACTCGTTTAACCTGGGGATGAAATTGGGTTTGTTGACATAATACCCTCTTAGGATCATCTTCCACGCCCTCAGTTTGACAGCAAAAAGCCAGGCGGTTTGTTGGTTTGTTCAAAGCACGAATAACTAACCCCCAGGGGGTCATTTATTTACACGACTGGATGCGAGATTTCCGTGGGCCTCCGTCTGCTTACTCCACATGGCTTGAGATTTCCAGCGAAGGTCACCAACCACTCATGAAACCAGATATGTTCTTTGGTTTGAATAATGACGGATGTGCAGTATAATTGATGGAGGCGGGTCAAAAGACACTCACTCAATTGGATCACATGCTGGGGAATATAATAAGCAACGATTTTCCTTGATCTTTATTTCAAAAATTCATTAAGGTCGTCAAAAACTGTCTTTCCAAGTGATTAATGGTCTTATTATTTTGGCCATAGCATTTATAAAGGAAGTGAATGACTGTTCCCTCTTCCTTGCTGGTCACCACAGCTACGGCATTGTGTATTATAAGGAACACCCAGCCTAACCGCAATGTCTCCAGTACAAACTGCAGCGACCCTTGCCTGAGTCTACATAGGCATCCACAACATACAACAACAATACGAAATTATACCAAATTGTTTTTGTATTTTACATCCATAAGATTTTTTTTTTTTAGCGAAGATATCAAAAAAACTAAAAACACGGTAATATGTAGATAGATGATTTAAGCGTCCCATTCACATGACAAATAATTGTGCACACTCTTGTGTCAGTGCACTCAAATGTGTGATCTGTATGGGCTGGGGTGCAGTTTTTAATTTGTCAGAGTCCGTATCTCGATCAAACCCTTCAACAATTTATATTTCAACAACACATCTGTTTTTTTATTTTTTTGAACGATTTAAAACCAAATCTTGTCATTATAAAATTGTGGATCTCCTTTTTGTAGCGATTTGCCTGGTGTTTTATAATTTTGAGAAATAGTACGCATACGCCACAGTGTACCATTTCAATAAAAGAATAATACTTTTTTTGTCATTTGTAGCTATCAACGTTTGCATGTACATCTTCTTTACAACTCTTAAAGTAAAGATGGCTCAACATACATAGATTGGAACCTTAATGCTATATTTTTTTAAACTAAATACTATCACGCATTATTTGCATAAAAACAAGTAATGTTTCAGTTTTGTTTTCTTACAAATGTAATTGTACTGTAGGTGTCTATAATGAAATAATGACAACTTTAATTATCATCGTTACCATCACTATCAATAAATACAAACACGAATTATTTCGTAAGACTTCTTTAAAGATCTACCGAATTATTGTTCCTTTATCAAGCTTATGCGATCGGAATAATAATTTTTCTCGTGCAAAAGAAATTTGTATCCGCAATTTCCATTTCATACCTTCTCGCATTGTTCATTATGTTTTGCTTTTTTTGGTTTTTGAGACTCAGGAATTAGTAAAAGTAACAAAATTTTTAGTTTCAATATCTACGAGTATGTTTTTACATAGGTAAGTATGTAGGAAGTCAGTAAATTAAGAGTACATTGCAAAAATAAATTAATGTTCCGAAAAAAAAAAACAAAAGTTAAATTTAGAAATGGAAGTATTATTGGCCAATGCACAAAAAATATCTACTAACCTACTACCTACCTAAGAAGGCACACCATTGTGCATTGATCAAAAATATGTCGTATGGAAAGTCTGCGACATCGGTATACATACGTGACTCACAATTCAATTGTGCTTTCCTACGAAAACGTGAGTTGCATTTGATATTTGAAAATCAAAGAAATTGAAGAATATTTTTTTGGTGAAGAACGTGAACTTTTTAATTGTAGGAGAAATATCGCACTGTATTGGTAGAGTATTATTTCTGTTTTTGTTATGAAATCTTTGCGAGAGGAGAACGACGTAGTGAAATTAGATCGCAATTTGATTGTTGTTATTTACAATCAAAAAAGTTGAAATTGCGTTCATCTATATTTTGTATATTTAAGTGGTTTTGGATTTTTCCAATGTAAACTATTTTTGAATTTTTTTGATTTTAATAAAAAATAAATTAGCGTAGAGGTGTTACTCAGTGAAGCGATGTCCTTTAAATTTTATATTCAAGGGTTTCAGCCAGAATGTGAACGCTGCGCAAAAAATGAGCTGATTACAAATAATTTTGGTTAGGCATTTAAAAATGCAAGTTTCTAATGAATTGAATAAGAAAAATATTTCAACTTTCTTTTGCATTTGCCATATTTCAAAAGCATTGATTCCGTTGAAAACAAATGCATAATATGTTTGCGGATGGTTTAGCTCAGTGGTTGTAGTTTTTGAAGCACTCTATGTAGCATTCTTTCTTATATTTCTACAGCTCAAACTGGACGCCAGCCATGGGATTTAATGAGATAATTAACACCTTATTCTCAGTCAACAGTGACAATAAAAAAATTATCTTATCCTCCTATTCCTAACTGATGCCGGGAAATTCAGGTTGCATTTAAAAGACCTAAGGTCTTGCAGGCATTAGTTAAAATTATTATCCGTTAAGATTATTAAAAACTTCCATCGAAGGAAAGTTTTGCGTTTTTAGGTTCCAGCTTGTTCGAAGCTGCCTACAACATTGATATGATGATGTAAAATAAAATGCACAGCTGGATCACACGAATTTGCTTTTAGTTACAATATCGTGAAATGTCAAAATACTGAAAGCAAAATATACAATGTCTTCTTAGAACAACAAGTATACAAGATTCGGAAATGATTTAAAAACCAAACGATTTTATTGCAATCATACATAAATAATTTATTTGACCTGAAAATCATCTTCAAAATATTCATCGTCATCCTCATCAAACTCCCCATCTTCATCCAACTCCATATCTTTAATTCTTAATTCTCTTTTATAAAGATCTTCAAATGTTTCAAACTCTGCTAATGTTACGTGGGCAATTTTCGTGGCAAACGTTTTATCGGATGTATCTGTGATTTGATACAAACGGGGATTTTTCGTTGGCTCGTCTGGATCAGCTTTGGCAGGTCGTGGTTTAAATAGACCCAAACGGTCAAGGAACGTATGCCTACATTGAATATCGAAGAGTGTTCGAGATAGAGCCTCAGATTTAACTATTTCAGGAATCTCAATTCTCATCGTCAGATTTATGTAATCAATTTTCTTTTTAATAGTCGCTTCTGATTGTTGTACTAAATCTGGAGAATTCATTAGAAGCTTCCATACGTTCTTATTGGTTCCCAGATATCCCTTGAGATATGTTACATGCTTTACAAGTTTCCTTCCATCGGATATATCTAAAAGCGATGGATATTTTGTTAAAAGTAAATGCGAAAGCGTTTCTCCAAATTGGCAACTACGCCAGTTCTCTAAGCTATCAACAATTTTCTTTGGTTGTCTGGACAGAATAGACGGATTACTAGTTACAATTCGAAGGAAGCTGGTCGTCTTAAGTCCGTGATTTATAAAGATTTCATGAGATTGTTTCCATAAACCAAACGATGCCGATTGTAGGATTGGAGCAATTTTTACAGCTTCATCGATATGGAATTGTTCTAGAGAAGTATCGGCAGAATTTCCAACTGGTTTTGTCGCCTAGAAAAAAATGTATTTTATAAAAGTTGACTTTAATGCCTTTACTTACAAATTCTTTTGATAGTCTACTTAGAGAGCTATGAGTGCGAAATTTAAAAAACTTTGTGAACATTTTAAATTATTTTGTTAAATCAAATTTTGCAATCATTTTTTTTCTGACACTGGAATAGAGGAAAACAAATTCTTGTCATCTGTCAAATGCAACTCATCCTTCCATTTTCCAAAAATAATTTGACTGGAGTAACGCCCAAATGAATGAACTCGTTCAGCAATTTATTATTTATTATTTTGTTTTGTTGGCCACACGAGCCAGGGCCTAGTTCCGCAAACGCGAACTACTTTCCCCTGTCAACACTTTAGGCCCAATTTGGCTTGAGGTTTTGGTGTGGTTCTGGCGTGCTGCATACATATTCCACGTTGTGGAATTCACATTTTCTCTTATGAGATAATACACACACAGATGATGAGGCGAGGGTATGGTGTCATATGCCATCGCCACACCATATTGAAAACTCCAGTGGCCTACGTAAACGTCACGCCACAATGAAATCTCACAATCAAATGTCAAATTGCAAGGCATTAAAAAAATTAAATGTGATTATGAGTTCAATAAAATTTATAAAAATTGAATTCAGCAATGAAATGAAGATTTATGTAAATACGGGAGGACAAAATTACTGCAACAGGAGCGCGCAGCACCAAATATATGGAAAAAAAAATAGCCCAACAATTCAAGGCAATTTTTTTTTTTATATTTCATTTATTTTCTGTGTAGAAGTCATTTTCTTGTGAAGTGTTCCTCTGTATTTGTGTGTGTGTGTGTCTATTGCTTTTCTGTCAAAAAACCATTCCTTGTCACTGCTGTGTGAACAAAGCTCACCACAACGATACCACGCCCGTAGCAGGCCAGGACCACACCGGCACCATAAGCCACTTCTGTGTGAATCGCGCCTTACTCACGTCAAAGCAAGAAGTGTCTCTATGAAAACTCTGGATTTCAGCGAAATCTTAATGAAGCTAAGAACTATAATGCTCGGAGGGGCACTTTTAAGTGGTCGGAAGAAAACAAGCGAATACACAGAAAACATACGAACCGACTATAAGTGCGGAGTGGGATGCTTCCAATCACTTAAGTAAAACTGTCATTTGGTGAAATAGGAATACCAAAAAGAGATAGATGATAAGTGAGACATGAGTGTGTTCCCCTTTTGACGATACGAAAAGCTACTTTTCGTTGATTTGTAACATTAGATTAGGTGCCCTTCCGACCATTATAGTTCTATCTTAATCTTTATTCACATCTACGATTTTTCAGCGACGATTTTCCTTATGGCTTAACTACATTAATTTTACTTTTGTACAATAGTGAACAAAATGTGTGTCTTCTTTCAATAAACAACTCAATCCTATATTTTTATTTCAAATTTTACAAAAGTAAAAGTTAAGGCCTAACTACATTCAATTCACTTTTGTACAAAAGTGAAAAAATGTTTTGTCTTTTTCCAATAAACTACTCAATCCTATCTTTTATCTCAAGTTTTACAAAAGTAAAAGTTAGAGCGTTCCTAACTTTTACTTTTGCAGAAAAGTGAAACACAACCATTGTATATGAAACCTATAGTACTATCATGAGAAAGAATTTTTTCTTTTCATAAGCCGTCTACAGACGGCGTTGGCAATAGCCAAGATTCGAGATTGTAGAGTTAAAAGTGGAAGGAATAAATATAAATAGACGGAAAAAACAGAAAGAGAGGGTTGTATTACATTGATTCTGACATCAATAAGGGGAATAAGGGAGATAACTAAATCAGTAATGTTAAGTTGGCTGTTGTCAAACGAAAACGTGTGAACGAAAACGATACACAAAACAAAAATGAAAACAATTTTTTTCTATGCCAATGCCTGTATGTTGTCTCTTGTCGAGGTATTAGGTAGGTATTTAAGTAGATATAGATACATAGCTATATCGTTTATTTTTGTTTTGCAAATTTGGGTTATGAATTTTATATTCACATTTTTCAATGCAATGTTGCTAGTTTTCACTAGGTCTTCAGGAATTTTTTTTATAAAAGATGGTGTTATTTATGTGATAGGTAGTATTTGTTTGTTTTCACAATTTGAATTTAGTATTAGGCACCTTACCATTTGTCGAGTTTTTCTGTGGGCTCAGAAGGGGGTTTACATGGAACAACATCTTGTCAAACATTGAGAACCATCGTTGTTTGTTCATTTAAACGCAAAAACAACCATGTTGTCCAACTTTGTTGTATAGGGGGTTTCACATTCTCAAATATTCACATTCTCGAAACCTAAGAAATATTTTTACATTTGGTTTTCGGTATTTGACTAACAATTGATAGGGGCATTGGATATTGAACACAAAAATAACACTTAATTACCAAAATTTTTGAAAATTATCAACTTAAAAAGAAATCACAATTTTTTAAATACCTATTTCGATCTTGAAATTTAATTTCTGAAAAACTATTTAGTTAAATAAATTATTGATTTATAAAACAAATACAAGAATGTAGTATAAGCTTTCCAACAAGCTATAGAACATTTATTGTATGTGCTTTTGTTGATTTTTAATATTTAATAATTTTTTGCTTTGAAAGTCAATTTTTCAGAAATTGCTCCTCCTTCGCTATACGATTTTATTTTTTGAATATAGGGTCATGTCCCCAGTAATCCAACACTTAGTGGTTCATAATAAAGTAATCGTTGACTGTGAAGAAACTATTCAACGTAAATATTTGATGTAAAATTATTTATCAGCTTAAACTCAAATATTTGTTATAACTTTTAAGGTTTTTCTATACCTATTGTTGAGAAAACAGTTACAAGAGGCACGCCACAAGGAGGGGTAATCTCACCTCTCCTTTGGATCCTAGTTGTTAATAAAATTCTTACAAGATTTAGGAATCAGGGCATTAAAATTGTGGCCTATGCAGACGACATAGTAATTTTGATATCGGGTAAGTATCTTACCACCATCAAAGATATTATGGAATCCGCACTTAAAGAACTATCTTCTTGGGCAACACAAAACGGTCTCGGGGTTAACCCTACAAAAACCGAACTAGTTCTGTTCACGAATAAAAAGAAATTAGGAGATTTTACTCCTCCCAGACTTAATGACATTCCTCTGAAACTTTCCAAGGAAGCTAAATATCTTGGAGTTATCCTTGATTCCAAGCTAACATGGAAACGTAACACAGAGGAAAGAATGAAAAAAGCACTATGCGCTTTCTACACATGCAAAAAGACCTTTGGTACACGGTGGGGCATGCGACCGCAGGTTATCCAGTGGATGTACACGACGATTGTTCGCCCCATACTTACCTATGGATCTATAGTGTGGTGGAAAGCTGTTGAAAAAGTAAGCTATCTCAAAAACCTGAATAAGGTACAGAGACTAGCCTGTATAGGAATAACGGGGGCACAGAGGTCTACGCCACAGGCAGGTTTGGAAATTATTTTAAATCTTCCACCCCTAAACGAGTACACTAGATGCACAGCAGCCAAAAGCGCATTTCGACTCAAAGAACTGGGCTCTTGGAAGCACAGCACCTATGGTCATGGGTCTATCCTACAAAGGTATGGCACAGTGGCTGCACTTGATGTGAAGACTGATTATATTCCTCCTGTAATGGATTTTAACAAACACTTCTCTATTTCAATACCCGAAAGACATGGATGGGAACCCAAATCACTAATTAGTGAACAGGGTATCCCCTTCTACACTGACGGGTCTAAAATGGAAGAAGGAACAGGTGCGGGGGTGTTCTGTGAAGCCCTTAATATAAGAGAGTCATATAAACTCCCAGATGAGTGTAGTGTCTTTCAGGCTGAGATTTACGCTATTCAAAAAGCGGCAGAATTGGTACACAAGAAAAAACTGATCTCGTCGGAGATAACATTTTTCGTGGACAGCCAAGCTGCGATCAAAGCAATAGCCAGTGAGACCATAAGATCCAAAACAGTGGTAAAATGTCGAGGCATACTGAACAAAATTTGTAACACTAACCAAGTCAAACTCTGCTGGGTTCCTGGACATAGCAATATAGAAGGGAATGATATAGCAGATGAACTAGCAAGGAAGGGGTCATTATCAAATAGGAACAGTAGTAACCAATTAGACATGGGACTAGACATCCCGATCGGCGTAGTTAAAATGAAAATGGACCTAGTAACGAAAGAGCGAATCAATAAATCCTGGATTACCAGGAACGATTGCGTTATCTCTAGAAGTCTATGGCCTAGAATTAATGAAAAGGAATCTCAGTATATTCTATCGCTGAGTAAAAAGAACATTAGAATCTTGATAGGTGTACTAACGGGTCACTGCGCCATTGGCACAATGGCCACCAGATTGGGTGTACTCGCACCCGACTGCTGTAGGAGCTGTCTGGATGTTGAAGAAGTAGAATCCATTAAACACCTGCTCTGTGACTGTCCGAACCTCCAAACAAGCCGCCTCCGTTACTTGGGAAACAGGTTTGTTGGAGAACTGGATGATCTAGCGCAGGTCTCAATGGCAAATATGAGGAAATTCATAGAGAGCACAGGCTGGTTCGTTAATGAGCCAGTCTATCTGAATCATTAGTTTAGGAGCATCTCTGCTTTCTTTTTGTAAGGGGATCACAATGGACCAACAGGCCCACGTGTACGCAACAGCCTCTGTGCTGTGCACACCCCTCCTAACCTAACCTAACCTAAGGTTTTTCTTGTAACTTTAACAACTTTTTTTATAAAAAATCAAAGGCTGAAAAAAGCCAAGTTCCCCAGTTGTTTCCTAGTTTCCTAAGCCCGAACAGAAAGTTTCCTTATTTCGAACACAATATTTTGTACATAGTTTCAACCAAAAAAAAAATCATAGAAGTATTTCTCTCAGTTTTATTAAACAAATTGTGTTTTTAATTTGTTTTTATTCAATTCTTTTAAAAATTAAATAAAATAAAAACAGTTTATCCATTGGCGTAGGAAGGAATTTTTTCTAAGGTGGGCAGCCAGTCAGTTTGCTTAAACCATCAAAAAATTTTAATTTAAAGAGTACAAATGAATAAAGCCGACAATGACGTTAAAAGTGAAGCAAATCAACACTCATAAGAAGTGCTACCAAC
Organism: Dasysyrphus tricinctus; assembly: GCA_963921185.1. Classification (NCBI taxonomy): domain Eukaryota; kingdom Metazoa; phylum Arthropoda; class Insecta; order Diptera; family Syrphidae; genus Dasysyrphus; species Dasysyrphus tricinctus. The sequence continues at coordinate 223,298,024 of OY992531.1, forward strand.
CTCAACTCTTCAGTAATGTCTTACGACAAATTTAATCAAAATTGAAAATAAAAGTTTAATATTTTCTAAACAAAAATGTTTATACATATTATTTTTATTACGAATGCATCAATCTTAAAACTAAACATAACAATTAACAATTTTAAAATGAAGCATCACAGTTTAAAATCTTAAAGGCAGATATTATCACAAAGCACTTACTTTCAACAGACATGGGTGGTTTAACAAGCTTTCTGTACGCTGAGCAATTGTTGACTCCCTGGTCGCAGCTTGTTGCAACAACAGTCAACCCACACCTTATTACTCCCGTAATTATACTAACCAACATCTTGGATAAAACCTCTGCATTTGGACTTCCAATGTAATATACAATGGTCTGTTTCCAATTTTTATTCAATCCACGAAGTGTGAATGCCATTGCCTTAGTGGCTGGAGTATTCATCCTTCCATACTCCCCAAAGTCTGTAAGCCCGTAAACAATGTCATCCTTAATACTATACTCTAATTCTTTTTTTATTGACATTTCGTCAAAAAGTAGGACACACTTTTTGTCCATGGCTGTCATGCTTTTGGCTTTTTCAGTTAGCATATCCGACATCGGCTTACTAAATCCAGTTGGAAAGCGAATTTCGGAATGCCAACGGTAAATGGTACTAACTGCTGGCAGTTTGAATCCAGTACTCAACATGAATGAGTAACAGGCTGGTGACTTAAAAAAAAATTTTAAAAACAAATCTTTTTCGCTATTTCCCCAAGGAGTATTATTTTTGTGGAAAAGTTGAGCTAAGTCTGCTATTACACGACGACTTAAGAGTCATGACTCTTCTTCGAATTCTTCTTTGAAAATTCATCCTGTGAGGCACGTGATATTACACCATGACTTTTGAGTCTTGACTCAAATTTGGCAGTTACTTTTACATGTATTTTCGGTGTAGTCAATTATTGACAGCTGATAATAAATAATCAAAATAGAAGTAGCTACATATCTTTTAAGGGAAGTGGCGGTCGACCGTGAAAGTTTTCAAACTATCGTATAAACCTTTTCTGTATTTTTATGTTTGAATGTTTTAATGTGCATTAATTTAAGCTGCCTAAAGCATCAAATACCTATTCGAGTTTTTCCAACTATCAACAGGGTCATCTCTTCCGCGATTAACCGATGAAAGTGAGAAATGCCAAGAACCTTCCTGTCTCAACACCCAACATCAAGCTATAATCTAAGACCTCTGTTGGCAATATAGACAAGACAGAGCACCGAAGGTGTTGAAGCTGCAAGCGTTCAGGAGGTGTAATGACAACACTGTCATTCATACGCGACAGCATTATCGATCATCATCATCATCATCGTATCCTGTAACCCCTGTTTGGGTATAGGGCGTCAACGAAACGTATTTAAATGTGGCCACGTCTTTCTCTGGGATTCTCCTTCTGCTATCTGCTATGACAGTTGACTTCCATGTTGTTCTTAGTCTTGCACCCTGAGGATTCCATTCAAAGCACTGCTTTGCAATTTCATCGTTTGGGTTAGATCTCAACCACTACTAATTAAAAGCAGTAATGGATTGGGTTTGGGTTGCTTTGAGGGCTAAAGAGGAAGAGAAGATCTTGGACCTGGATATGCATATTAGTGAGACGAATTTTATTCAATGGTCAAAGATTCTAAATTTTAAAGTAGTATACTATTATCCTTTGTTTTCAGTTTCTACAATTGATTTTCTTCTACTTACAGGCAAATGACACAAAATGTTGAAGGACGATCTAAACAGAGTCAATGGCAAATATTGTGAGACAAAATTTGGTATCGTAAAAGCAATTTATTTGCACAAGAACGAAGCCATCAGATAGTTGAGTAAGTCTTAAAATTTTATGTAGAAGTCCGCAGTTACTTTATTCAGTAAATATTTATTTTATGTAGGAGAAGCAGGAAGCCAAAGAATACGGTAAAAGCAAAAAAAAAGTGGATGTTGCAAGACTATAGTCATAGGGCTGCTTGAAAACGCAAAGATGTTCAAGATCACAGAGTACCTAGCAAGAAAAGATCTTAATGGGTTGGAAGAGGTGTTAAATACTTTAAAATATGTACATATATATCTTGTTCTTGTTTTAATAGTTAATAGGGTATTCATGCAAAAGCGTAAAATGTTCATACAAATTATGACAGACTTTATACTTTAGTACGTTTACGATGGCTGAATGCTGTTGTATGAACACCCTTATTATATTAGCTTTGAAGAGATAATAAAACATTTAAAAATGAAAAGCACAATACTATTTCCAACGGCCGGTAGTTCAAGAATCTACAAAACTAATATATGGTCAGCTCACTTACCCTGAGGCCACACGAGCAAGTACTTGCAAGCAAGTTGGCTACATACACTGCCTGTCAAATTCGTAATTTGCATTCCACTTGCCTCCCACTTGCTTTCCACTTGCTTGTCTCCCAACTTGCTTCTCAACTTGCTTCACTACTGGCTTCAAAACTTGCATGCCAGTTGATAAGCAAGTTGCTTGCGTTTGTTTGTGTTAGTAAACAAATGTGTATGTATTGCAACTTGCTTGCAAGTACTTGCTCGTGTGGCCTCGGGGTTAATCAAATATCCTGGGAAATCTGACTTTCAGAACACACCACCCGTTCATTTGAATAGGTACAAAAGTTTCGAATGCGTTAAACCGTTATAACTCCAAACCAAGTCGAATAAATGAATTTTTGCTTTAAAATCTATTTTTAGTATCTGTATTTCGTATGCTATTTAAATAGAAAGTAGGTAACTATTTGAATCAACTTTCGGTACATTGATTTATTTACATTTATTGGCTTTAAAAAATAATTTATAATTTTGTATTTGTATGTTTTTTTATATGATCTACTTATAAATAATTTCCCGTATAAATGTACATACGTTACAATATTCATTGCATATATATTGGTATAGTTTTTTAAATTCACATTGTATAAGAAAAGGATAAGTTGAAATTTTATTTTATGGTGAAACTGTTATTAGTTCATGAGGCGTCACTGATGGAGATATCTAAAAGTTAAAAAGAAGAAATTTAGCCTTAATCAAATCGATTTAATATGAGATTTAATTTTTATTTTGTACAATACCTTCACTTTGATACCACGACAGAAATCATTTCTCAATGATACCATTATACTGATACTTACTCTTAAAGGCTACTCGACAGAACCATTTTAAATTGGTATTACTGATGCCATTAAATTTGTGAGATTGTGTTGAGGCCACTTACGATGATGCTGATGCAGGTGGTGAAGCAGAAGTTGTTGGTGGAGCCTTTGGGATTCCTATGACATCTATGGTTCTCGTTTTTTTGGAGTTGAAGGTAGAGTCAGCCATTTGGTGTTGATTTTGGAGGTTTTTGCAAAACACTAGTGGATGCGGAAGCAATTGTTTTGGAGGAAAAGGCTTTTCGTGCTCCATTCTTTCTAAATCTTTTTATATGTTCGTATGGATCGTTGGCTCATCAAGTAACTTTTTTTAGTATAACTTGTTTAAGGTTCAGCTAGGGCACTTATGGAATATGCACTTTCTTAGTTCCACCTTCTTGTTTGATTTTTTCTGATGATGTAGCATCTTCGGACTTATCTTCACCCATCGATGTAACTTCACCAGCAGTAGTAGCAAGAGGAATAACATCTCAACATTATCACTAGATCGCCGCTGCTGGATCAATATAAAGCTTCTTTATTTTCAATTTCCTCCTGAATTGAGTCCGAAGGTGCGAGATACTCACGTATAATTTGTTTTTCTTGCGCATATGCTCTCGTGTTAATGCCAGAACTAGGGCCAAGAAACGTTCTTTGTTGCTTTGAGGTTATTGAGGATTGGCGTCAGAAAAGCTATAGGTTTACCAGATCCAGTTGGTGTACGTACAAGCCATTAGAGGGTGACCCTAGTTACAAAAGGTTTATTCAAAAACAAACAAAAATAAAAAATATTTCGTGAGCTGCTAGATTCTTACTTTCAACCTGATTTGTATAGACTGCATTTGTATGGGCGTATTGGAGTTGGATATTTGCAGTTTGCCAAACTGGTAACAAGTTTAAGCGAAACTTTGTAGGGGGTTGGAAGTTCTTCGAACGGTGATATTGGTGGAGGAAAGTTTTTTTCAATCACTGAGATTTTATTGTCCTTTCGCAATTTGCTTATCTATGAATAAACGAGAACGAAGGTTTTTTCATTTATGCTCACAATCCCAAAAGCTTTTGGTTTTTCTTAAGAACACTAACCGTATTGTCCCCATCATCATTGCCGGTAGCAACATCACCTGAAGAGCGCATCTTCTTACATAGAGTAGGTAGGTATGTCTTCTTAGCAGATTGAAGACCTTTGTTTTACTTTTCTTCGTTCAAATCCAAATTCTTCTCCGCCGTCAAAATGAACAAAATCTTCGAATCTTTTAAGTTTCGTATATGCACAATAATTATGCTTCGTATTAATTTATTCTTTTTTTGTATTTTTAATATATTAACTTTCCCCCACATCAGAAATGAAGTGACAGTGACACTATGTAAAAAAAAATATGAAAAAGAGATGAAATGGCCAAATGACGAACGATGGAACGAAGAAACGTCAAAAATGAGTCGCCGAAATCTGGCCCACGACTCACAGGGCTATTGGTCTTCCATCTCATTTTTCTTCTCTGTCGCACTCATTATGTTCGAAAAGAGTCATGACTCTAGAGTCGTCGTGTAATAGCAGACTAAGATAAATGTTTGTAGCTCAGGTGTCGACTTTGCCATCTGTCTTTCGACATCATTTCTTAAAATATACTCCCGGTTTTGTTTCAGTTTTTTGGGCGTACGAAAAATATATCTGGGTATGACACGGGTACGATTTATTTTCCGCACTGATTTATAAGAACGGTACCCTGGTGACGGAAATTGTGATGGCGAAATATGGGAAGAAGAAGGTAAATCTGTTATATTCAGTGAGGAATCTTTAATATAAGTGGTGGTTGAACTCGAAGCCAGATTTACTAAAGAAGCAGTTGGGCTGCAAGGCGTAGGTGGGGGCTGGGGCTCACAAGTCAAAGGCGTAGATATAACGGTTGAAGTTGGCTGCTTCCGGTACCTCCATGCATCCATTAGATGAACACATGAAATGTCAGTAGCAGTTTTGGAACAACTACATACCGAAGATATTGGAAGAGCGAATTTGGTTAAGCTTTTACGAACGGATTGTATCAGGATGTCCTTAGTATAAAAATATTTTTCACACATAAAGGGTACTTTGGGTAGTAAATCCTTCATGTGTGTTATATTTGCATGTTTTAACCAAACTGCCCTTCTGTGATCATTCGGTATTTGAAAAAAAGACAATTCCCCAAAAGTTCTTTGCAGCTCATCACAGTTTTGATAAGTACACCTTACCATTTTGAAACGAAATTGTATTAGGAAATGAATAGAAAAGTTAGTATCTAATTGAAGAAATGAACAGAAATATACAAATTAAATTTCAGTAGTATTCGTAGATGTGATTACCTAGTAGGTACCTAGACGTTAGGGATTAAGGTTAAGAAAAAATTAAAACCCACGAAATATCTACTCAGTCAATTGTTTTTAACATGAAAAACAAATTAAATGGGATGGAAAGAACTAGTGAAAATGTGTACACGTTAAGGATTTTAGTTAAGAAGAAACTAAAACAAACGAAATACAAATCTTCTCAGTAAATTATTGTTAAAAGCGAATGAAAATAAACGTAAGCAAACAGATAATAATATATGTATACCTAAATAAACATCATTTACGAATTCGTTTATGAAAAAATTTATATAGGTAAACGTTAAGGACTTTAGTCACAAAAAAACTAAAAACCCACGAAATGCAATAGAAATCTATCAGCTTTGTTTTTAAACAAAAAACAAAAATAAAGAAATAGAAAATAGTATATAAATAAATATTATTAAATGAAAATTTAAGGAAAATGTGTAGGTAAGGATTTTAGTTAAGCAATAACTAATAAAATCCACAAACTACAAACCCACTCTGATAGTTGTTTTTATCAAAAACAAAACACATACATATATCACAGATAATTTTAATTTTATTTTTAATTTTTTTCAATTAAAACACAACAGGGAAAATCCTGCAATTACTTTTTAATCAAAAAAAAAATCACTGAATCTTAGATTCAAAATAAAAACGCAAACTTTATCTTGGCAAGAATATCTATTACACGAATAGATTGCTTATTCACAAAATGCAAGCAATTTTTAAGAAAAAAAAAGCTAACAAATTTCACAAAACTACCGAGCGAATTTTGCCAGTGGTAAAATTACAATTAAAATTATATTTCCTTTTTTCATATATTTTTTACGAATAAAATTTTTAATTGCATTTATTTTATGCATAAAATGCAAGCAATTTTTCAGTAAAAAAAACTAACACAGTTCACAAAACTACCGTAGTGATAAATTTACAATTAAATTTCACGAACGAAATTTTCAATTGCATTTATCTAATTCACAAAATGCAAGCAATTTTTTTTAGTAAAAAAAGCTAACACATTTCACAAAACTACCGAAGTGATAAATTTATAATTAAATTAGCCGAAATTTATTTTTTTATACACTATTTTCCACGAACGAAATTTTTAATTGCATTGATTTAAATCACAAAATGCAAGCAATTTTTTAGTTAAAAAAGCTAATACATTTCACAAAACTACCGAAGAGGTAAATTCACAATTAAATTAGCCGAAATTTCGTTTTTTCACGAAAGATATTTTCAATCGCATTTAGGTATCACCTATTGAAATTTCTTTAACTTTCGAAACAAACCAAAAACTTGATAATTAAATTCAGAGCTTATTACGAACACGTTAGCTGAAGCTGAATCAAAAATCAATGACAAACGGATTCAAAAAAGGCGCAAATCTACTAGCAAGAAAATATCAAATATGTATGTATGTACGTATATAGCTATTCACAAGCTAAGCAACCGTAGAAAGAGTCCAACAAATTGCAGAAAAAGAAATCAGGCGAAAGCATAGTTGCCACTTTGGTATACTTTAAGCAAGTTTGTTAGAATTTTTCCAGGTAAAATAAATTTTTATATTTTTATTGCAATCTATTAAATCAAATATAGAAAATAGTTTTACAAATTATTTAGAAAACTAAAATGATTTACAATCAGCTTCCAGCATTCATATCTAAAATACCAAGGTACTAAGTTTGAGCAACTCAACCTTGCTCTTAGTTTCGGTCAAAGTATTCATTTCTGAATAATTGTTTATAATTTACGAATTCAGTTTACACTCGTGTGAAGTGCAAATTTTTGCAAAGTCAATTCGCCAAAAACAACAACAAATTAAATTAATAAATCCCACTAATAATTTATTTTACAAAAAAAACATCTTTATGCTTGTAGGCATAGACATACTATATATGGACTGCTAGTCGAGTTTCATTTCCATACAAAAGTTGTATTAAAAGGAGCTCATATCTTCTTAGCGACTTAACTGCTTATTGGAGCAAAGTGGTAAAATATAATAATAATTACCAATGCCATCTCTTGCCACTTGGCCTAAACAAGCTTTTTATGCCATAGAAAATAAGGCCATCTTTTACTATTACGTATAAAAAACAGTCATCTGTCTAATTCAAATCTTCAATTTGATATCTTCTGATGTTTCTGAAATATTTTCTATTTTAATTACAAAAATATACATTTATTTGTAATAAATATAAATTTGTTTGTATTTCATTTGATTATTTTCATTTTAAGATGCAGTGGACAGTGGTAGTCGTTGGCTCAGGAAGTATAGATTGTGTGCTATGACAGCAAAAAACAAAAAAGAACACGGAAAGTATCCGCGATGGATTTGCGAAGATGGAGTGCGCAAAAACCGATCAAAACTAAAGAACAGACTGCCCAATTAACTGCCGGTTATTGTCACCCATTTTCCTTTGAAGAGGGCCCCACAGGTTCCATTGATGCCACTTCATGTATTTGGAACAACTTCCGAACCAAGGAACAAAGAATCATCACCAAGACTCGAGTTCAAGGTGGTCTATAAACCATTCCGTCTTCATGTACATACAACCGAGATGATGTTGACTGTCGCTGATTGGGTTAATGGATCCACCGAAGCCTGGGACACATGTTCGTCAATACCACACACTGGACACTTCGTAAGGAATGCCCACCAGAAAGGAAGCGAGATCTCTTCGTTCGATGTTCTCATATCTCGGCCATGAGATAGCTTCTCGATCCTGTGACAAAACAACATGCTCGTCAAAGGCGAATCACTCATAAAGGGCCAGAATAAGGCAAATCTTCATTTAATGCTCAGACGTTCGACAGCGTGAAAACTATGCCTGTTACCACGTCACATATCATCAAGGCTCTGTGGCACCCGAAGTTGAATCAGATAATCTTAAGGCTGTGGAAATTGGATGGTAAAACGTTTTTACTTTGAAAGAACAATATGAAATGGGAAGGAGCTAAACTCTGCGTAGTGGAAATATATCGCAAAAAGAAGCACACAGCGATGGTTACTGTGATGCAGTTGTTCTGACATAAAAAGTCTAAGTCCAGCCGAAAGCAGGTGGAAAGAGATTGTTTCGACTCAGCTGAATCTAAGAGGCCTGATTTATCAATCACATCTAGCCATTGTGGTCGATTTGCCTCCAATGTTATTTTGTTGAAAGTAATACAAATAAAATTAAAGTACATATCAATAAGATTTTAACATTTTATTTTGTCAACCATTTGCTTTACTTAATTAACAAAACTTAAAGCAAAAACAAAAAAAAAAGACATGATTAAGGCTTCACAATTACAAATACTTCATAGTATTGAACTATAATTTCTTAAAGACAAAATTATTTGATTATTCTTTTTGATTTTTGTTCGCAAAGGTCTTGGTGGGTTCCAGTTGTATAAAATGCAGCGCTTCTTCTATGCCAGAGCCTTTTGATAACGGGCAGATTTTCTAATACTTCGATGTTCCTCTGAAACAAAAATAAAGAAATCTTCACCTAGAAATTTGTATTCCTGTGTTCCAGTTGTTCCTTTCACTCCGTGGAATCACAATTCAGCTGGAAAATCGATGTTCTCGACGTTCTTTTTCATTTTATCGATCTGGGCGTCTGTTATTTCTTGCCAAGTTGCTGAAAAAAGGCAGAATATCAAATCAATTTAAATTATTTTCTTGTTTTCAATTGTTTTTTTCATTTTGTACACAGAAATATTAAAAAAAGTAAGAAATATAACAAAACTTCTTTATTTGAATGATAAATAAAATAACAAAACTACCGTCAAACCTTTGTCAAAAGCTACACCATTTTTCTGTTTTGCTCCAACTAGCGCTGGTGGCGCTTAGTGGTTGAAAATGAACCATACTGAAGTTGGCTCCTGGCAGTCCATATATAACAGGTCAATGCTTGTAGGTATATTTTTTTCCTTTGATTTTGCCAGAAAATCTAATCTTTAAAGTGGCAACCAAGATTACAAGAGCGGATGATTTTCATATGCATATATATTTTCAATAACGGTACCAACTAAAATTCCTGCACCCAACATCTGTCCTTTTCTGCTCATAGAACTAAATACGCACCTAGCCTCTTCTTTTAAAATAGGCTTTCTTGCCTCCCTCTAACTCTCATAAATAAAATATATTAAGGGTATTCATGCAAAAGCGTAAACTCGTCGTAATCGTTGTAAAGTTTTAAACTTCGTAAATCTGTCAAATTTTCCATACAAATTGTGACAGAATTACGAAGTTTTAAGCTTTACAACGATTACGACGAGTTTACGCTGTTGCATGAATACCCATATTGTCTTCTCATTATTTTATTATTATTATAATTCCTCTTTATTTGACTGTTCTGCATCTCCAAATAAACTCTACACACTTTAGTCAGGCTCACCACCATTAATTTCATAAGCCCTGCCCAGATGGCGAGTCGGTCGCTCAATGCCCATGATAGTACTATAGAAATATATATACAAAGACACAACTACATCTAAATAAACAGTTAGGAAACTGACCCATAGATGTCCCTCACATCGATAATAGTTGCTGAACTAGCCTATTCCGTGGTTGAATGCATTCAGCTCAACTCAAATTTCATACTCTTTTTCGCAGGAAGATGTCGCTAGCATAGTTTATATTTTTCACTTTTGCACTTTTGTACAAAAGTGAAATGAATGTAGTTACCCTGAGGCCACACGAGCAAGTACTTGCAAGCAAGTTGGCTACATACACTGCCTGTCAAATTCGTAATTTGCATTCCACTTGCCTCCCACTTGCTTTCCACTTGCATTCCACTTGCTTGTCTCCCAACTTGCTTCTCAACTTGCTTCACTACTGGCTTCAAAACTTGCATGCCAGTTGATAAGCAAGTTGCTTGGGTTTGTTTGTGTTAGTAAACAAATGTGTATGTATTGCAACTTGCTTGCAAGTACTTGCTCGTGTGGTCTCGGGGTTAGGCCCTTAGACCTTCTCTACCTTTTTTTTTGTAGAAAAAGGAAACACTACTACATGTACATAAGCTGCGTTTTTTTGTATGTCCATATGGAGTTTGGCGAAAAAAACGACATCGGGACATTTCAACATTTGCCTTGGTCTGCCATTTTGTTCTGAACTATCTTACCAACAAACATTTGACATTTCTATACAAATTATCGATAACACAACGCCAATGGTAGTCTGGCAATACCGTTTTATCGGGACAAAAGTTAACTCCAGTTAATTATCTGGACTTAGCTAACTCTATATGGACATAGTTGTTGTTGTATTTAACATGTAAATTGTTTGGCTTTGTTGTCGTTTTTTTCACACAATTTTATCTGGACATGCAAAAAAACACAGCTATAAACAGTTAAAAAGCTGAATGACGTCACTCATATTTTTTTTGAGTGGCTTATGAATTGTTTTCAACTTATGAAGAGATGACAAAAACAAACAAGATCGGATGAGTTTGTAGGGACTATTCAACTTCTAGGGCTAGCGGCTCAAATTTGAGTTTGGTTTTTGTAAGATAAAGTTGCAGCTAAAGCTGCAATATATAAACCTTGGAGAAGTCTTGTGGGTTATTGGAAATCGTATTGGAAAATAAAAAAAAAAAACAGAACTGTCAAGTGTCAAACTTGAAAAAGGTCTCCTGTCAAACATGTGCGCGGTGTGGTGATTCTTGATTTTATTCCTGAACAAATTTCATTAACTATTGTGCAATCACAATAATGCTGAAACATTCTTTTTAAAAATTTAATTCATAACAACATTCATCAAACCAATATTAAAATGTTTTCAATTTTAATCCGTGACACTGCCAGATCTCTGCGTAATTCGCTATTCAAGTGCAACGTGCCGAACACCCTCATAGCCTTCGACTATTCCAGTTTTACAACTAAGGATTTTGTTTACGATAACTACGATGATACAGGCACTCTTTTGGTTCGTTTCATGAAGTATCTGGCAATGGAAAACTCCAAGTTTCAACCACTCGTACCGACAAAAATCCGATATCCTGACTTCTTCCCCGTCACCGACGCACGTAGTTTCCAATCTGAACTGAAGAAGGTTGATGTATCACAAATTCCACACCTTATCATATTTGCTTTCACCTACAAATGCAATGGTGATCCTCAGAAATTCGTTGGAGTCATCAATGAGATAGATTGGTATTGTGAGAAAAATTTGGATAAAATGGATCTCGATACCATCCTGCGGACATTGTACTCCTTCATGTACCTCTTGCCCGGTAAGATGACAAAAACAAATTTTTATAGTAAATGTTTAGATCAGTTGGTTGCTACTTTCGACAAGGAATGTCCGGCTGAAAATTTTGTCAAAGTTTGTTTCTATCTGGGATTGAACAAGAAAAACCCAAAAAGCACTGCTTTGCTGAAGAAATTCCTTCATACCTACTTACCCCAGTACCTGCCTGAACTCACACCACTTGATCTTTCTATAGTGGGCAATTCAGCCTACAGAGCTAGCATACCAATAAATAGCCCTGATTTCATGGATAAAATCCAAACAGAAATTCTGAAACTGGAATCATCTGTCATTGATGATGCACTCTTGGTGAATCTGATAAAGGTTATCCGCTTTAATCAGCTGAAGTCCAAAGATATATGTGAGAAGCTCGATGCTATTTGCAGTGAGGAACAGCTTAAAAATTTTGAGGTCATGGGGCTGACCCATATATTCGCGTATTTCACAGAATTTCAGTGGAACAATAAAGACACATGCTCCAAGTTCATCAATGAGACTTTGTCAAGAATTCGTTCTTCTAACGTGTATATAAGACCCAAAGACATGACGACATTCCTTTGGTGCTGTGCCCAGCTCCAACTGGGAGATCTCCTACAACCAAATGATATGCGGAACATTGATCATAGAGTCCAGCGTTTGATTGAACGTGACGAGTATAAATACTTCCCAGATCAGCTTATTAACACCGCTCTGTCACTATGGATGTTGGGTCATCAGTCTCGTGGCTTAGTTGCTGAAATCACCAGCTTAAGGGTGAATCCAAATGCAAATAATCCTGATCGTTCCAAGCTTGACAGTCGCCACAAGGTTTTGATAAGTGCTATTTCAATTGAACAACCTGATTGGCTTATGAGGGGTAAGAAAGAATACTTCGTGGAGTCAAATGCAGCTCCAGATTACTTGGTCAACAATAGAGTTGGTTTGAAAAAAGCCTTCGCTAAATTAGAAGAAGAAGGAGTAGATGCAGTGTTAGTGTCGCCAATCGAAGGTATTAATGTGGCTGGAATCTTAGTGAAATTGGGAGAAGATCAAAAATGCTATTTGGAAGTTTTGGAAGATGAGCAGGTTCTTAAATTCAATGAAGTCCCAATTGCTATTGTTCAGTTGAAAATCAGGCTTCTGAAGCACTTGGGTTATAATGTTGTAACGGTAAGTTTGCGAATTTTACCATAAAGATCTTAACTGAAATTAATAAATTATTTTTATATTTTTAAAACTAAGATTCGTGCTGGTGACATCGATAACTTGGATAGTATAAAATCTTTAATCAGTGGTGCTGAAGAATCTGAAGTTAAACAGAACGTAGCTGCATAATTATGATCATTAAAAGTTGTATTTTTTGTAATTATAGAGATATAAATATAAATTTTAGTATATTCTTAGAATATACTCATTAAAACCGCTGTTTTAATTATTTGTTGGTTTAACTTTTTAAATGGGAATCTGCAATTTAAAGAGAAATATGGATTTAAACATCGTGACACCCAGCTAACTTCAGGGCTCAGCGAACAAACCTAATAATTCTATATCCAGAGATGAAAAAGAGCCAATCATGGTAAAAAGTTTTTTGTTGTTGGTCTTACAAAATATATCAAGTTATAAAGGTCATAAAACATACAAAAAAAAGTTTTTGGCAGCAGTAACTTCCAATTTTTTTAATGGGGGCTATCGTGGATAAAATTTCCTACGGAATTTCTCCCATCTTCTAAAATTAGAAATGCCCACAATTTTCCACTGTTCCTTGCAGCTCAAATTTGGTCGATCAAAATGGTAGTCCAGTGGCCATGAAATATTCATTTTCGATACCAATAAATTCCAAGAAAAACTGCAGCCACAATTCACGTTCCCAGTTTTCGAATATGGGGAAAATTCCGTGGGAAATTTAATTCATGATAGCCCCCAATATGTAAGCGCTATCTGACGGCCTTTTCGATTGGCAATCTGGAAGACTGATTCGATACGTGTAATGCTTCTCTATTCTGATATCAATTCCAGAAACATCTTCTTTTCAGAACAAGAACTGTCATTCTGCCCCAAACGAAAGGTCAGTGATTTATCAAATAACTTTCTTCAAAATTAATATTTTTGTAAACATAAAAATAACAACTTTAACCAATGAATTTGTTGCCTTCTTACTTACTTAATACAGCTTCAACATGCCTTATTTACGTTTTTATTAAAATCATTTTCAAGTTTTTAATTTGTATTTATTTCTACGAATTATAGTTTTTTTTAACAAACATGATATTTAACAATGTAAAATGAATCTTAAAACATTAAGCGCTTAAACATAACTTGGCATTTTAAAATTCAAATAAATTAGGTAAATTTTATAAGAAAATCTCTAACAATATAGTTTTTTAATTAATTATATTCAGTATAAATTAGTACAAAGATTATCACAGAAATTTAAAATAAAAACCAATACGTATATTGAAAAAGATTTCATCAAAACATTTTCAAATAGCTACAAATTAAAGCCATACTCAAAATAATGGACACATTTATTGTAAGATCTATTGTCTTTTTTGCACCATTTGCTAGAGTTGTAAATATTGAAACTTTTGTCCAGTCACTGAGGCCGGCTAAATTTTTACAAGCAGCTCTCAAATAATAAGTGGTATTTCTGTCTAGTCCTTTAACTACAAATCGAACTCCTGTAATAATATTAAGAGATTTTATTTATAATAATAAGTAATTGTTATATTTAAAAGTAAATATTCATATACGGGAAAATAATTTTGTGAACTCTTATACAATAATAGTTGCCTTTTACTTTCTCACTTTCTCTGCATTGGCACGTATTTTTGATGTTACAAAGGGTTCAAAAAACAATTTATTCTGGCGCTATATTCCACGAATACGGCTTCTTTTCACTTCTTAATGATCTACCTACATATTATGTAGATGTTATGTTCTATTCAGAACTCGAAATTTTGTGTAGACGAAACCAATATTTAATTTTTTCTATCAAAGAACAAGTACAAATGAGACAAAGTATTACAAACATACCTCGAACAAAATTAAAATCTGTCCTTCCAGCAAAGCTCCAATTACCACCTGCGTACTTAAAATCATTCTCTGACATATGTTCAACTCTATAGCCCATGATATTCATATTTTCTGGAACATCAGTATATTTTACTGACCGAATATCCAATTCAAATGCATCGGTAAATACACGTCGTAGTTGAAATTTCGATGGTGCAACTGGCTTGTGTCCTTTTTTAAGCTGAATTATTCGTTCCAGATGTCCCAATGGATTTGCAACTTTGCATTTATATTCTCCGAATTGATTTTCATTTCTAACATTTATTTCCAACACAGAACTATGCAATTCATAAAAAATTCTATAATCCGATTTGATATTGCTATTGATTGCCTTGTTGTCATAAATCCAAGTGAAAGATGCAGGAGGTTCTGCTATTGCTTCGCATGATAAATTAACGAAGCCACCCAAATAGGCGTAGTAATTATTTATTGTTTCGTTGCTGGACCAATGGGGTTTTTCTAGAAAAGTAAATTTGAAAAAGAAAGCATATGAAACATTGCGTGTTTTAGTATATTTCAGGCAAATATTTGTATAAAATAATAAGGTATGTATAGTTTATACAAACAAAATGTACGATTCTACCGCACGTAGGTACTTGGCTGTGGGGGTACAAGAAGGTATCGATCGAATTGTATTTAACACAATGACAATTTAAGTCTAAGCGATAACAATAAATACGGGAAAATGTGTTTACAAAAAAGGTCAGCATAATATATCTCCTTTCTTTGAATTTTGAGCCAAATTAAAAATAAAAATCATTAGGGTTATTTTTGAGAAGAATAAGCTGAAAAAAACTGGCAAAACTTGAAAAAAAAATTCCGAGGAATCTGAATTTTGGTGGAGAGCTTTGTATTGACGTCTTAAGCATTTCCTAAAAAGTTCCGTAAATTTGGGCCAGAGCAACATTGGGGGGGGGGGGGGGGGGGGACGACGACGACGACGACGACGTGTAATTCAACACAAAAAAGATTAGCATACTTTTTTCATACAATCAATAGATTAAGAGAAAATGGTGCAATAACTTCATGGTGGAGCAAATTTTGTCAAAAAAATTATTAAAAGTTCATTAATCAATGGCTAAAATTGTTTGTACGATTTATGTTTGGTTATACCTCCTCATTATTAACCAAATTTTTGGGGTGCCCGGGATAAGGGGATCTTGAAAAAGAAAGTTATATGGTTTTTATTCAACAACTCGACTGAATTTCCTTCTTCAACAAAATCATGACAGAATAACATTTAGTCAATAAAATTATCTAAAAAATGAGCTATTAACAAACTCTTTAGGTTTATTACTCTTGAAGAAAAGGGGACAAATTACAGTTTTTTTTGTGAATATTTCAACAAATTTGATTTTTTTTTTGTCAAAAAATTTATGAA